>VYXB01003084.1:96692-185041 GCA_013397135.1 Pachyramphus minor | reverse complement strand
TGACAGCCTCTAGTTAAATAAGGACAGAGAAAAAACCCCACTGATTTAATGTAGGTGGATATCCCTTCCCCTCCTGCATGCTGATTAACATGGGGTTCGTTTGGTCATCAATTAGAAGACACTTTTTTCCCTCATGGGCTCATAATATTCCTTTTCTAATGATTTTTTTGCTTTGTCTTGAAGTTGTGAATGCTGGAAATTTGTTTGTATCAGTTAGTATCAATGTGAATTATACATGTCAAATTATAACTTTGAAGTTACTTGGTATATTATTAGTATCTTTAAAAATATATGCTCCTTCACCTGTAATCTTAGTAAAAGTCACTGCTCATACACATTAAAGACTTAACCCAACTCCAGTCAATGGTACATTTGCCACTGATTCAGCAGTGGTTGGATCAGGGTCTTCATTGGAGGAAAGGGATGACAAATGCCTTAGAAAGAGATGTTCTGAACAGGTGAATAATGCAGAAAAGGTGAGTGGAAGGAGTGGCCAGTTCTGAACACCTCAGTTAGAACAAGTGGCACAATTTACACGTGCATCATGGCAGGTGGATGCATTAGACAGCTCCAGGGCTGACGTTACTTCTGCATATTCCTAAATTTATTTTCTTTTGATGAGTCACTGTAGGTTACTCTGACTGTCTTCATTTATGGAAACAGATGTTTCTTTGGGTCCCTGTTTCTGAGAGGTTGGTCATGGAGTTCAGGTCCGTGCCAGTAAGTGCTAAAAGCAGCAGTATTGTTTCATTTTGCTGTTGCTCTGTGGAACACTCTTCGCTTCGTCCTCTGTCCCAATTTACAGAGTGCAAATTGAGCAAATGTGTTGTCAGCTGCTTCTGTTCAGATTCACCTGCTGGTTAGGAGATGAAATTCCAAAGGTTCTATTCCTTTCTAATAACACACAGATTCCTGATGCTCATGCTCTCTTCTATGTTTCTCAGTTGCTTTCTTCCCAACTATTTTATTCTACCTCCTAGAGCTTACCTGTGGCAAATCTGGGGGAGGGAAGGCTTTAGTCAGGCAGGACAAAATTACCTGAGAAACTCCAGTGGAAAAATAATACAGTATAACTATGGAGCAATATTATTCATGGGGAGTTGGTGGAAAATACTTCTTGGCATTCATACTTCTTCATTAATCACGTTTACATAAAAATTATTTTTGTGAAATACATATTGTACAACTAAATCTTTATTTTAAATGTCACTTTTTTGTTTGGTTGGGTTGGATTTGGGTTTGTCTGGTTGGTTCGTTTTGGGGGTTTTTTTGTTTCCTTGAAGGACTTGTCCAATTGAAGAGATCCATTTTTAAGAAAAGTTGCAATTAAATTTTGGGCAAATATGTGTCTGTCCTTTTGTTTACATATCTTTGAAAGCACATTGAAACTAAAAAAGAAGTGGATTGTACCACTGAAAACAGTGATCCATGTAAAATCATGGCCTGTTGATGAAGAATAAAATTAAAATCTAGCAGAAGTGTGGATCAGCATCCCTGCAAAATCCCACAGAGGAGAGAGGGAAGTCCAGTGTTAATCACAGGAAAAGAAAATGCTCTACAATCCATAATAGATTAAACAATAAAAATGGATAGATGTGACAAATATTTATAAAATATAATAGAGTTTGTAGATTTGAAAGCATGCTTTCCTTTAAGTGTCTCTTAGAATTCTGTTGCAAGGTTGGTATAAATTCTTAGCACCACAGAACACTTTATAGTGGATGTTTTCTTCTTAAATTTCATTTGACTCACAGGTTGCTGCACATTCATACAATGTTGTGTAAAACTGGATGTAGAAGATCATGTATTCTGGATAGAAATTACAGACTGGTAAATCATTACAGATCTGCTTGACACTAGTCCTGCAACTAGTTTGAGTTCAGCAGAACTGTCTGTAATAAGTGATAAGTTAAATATGTCTAAAAGTTTGTGCAATATCAGCACCTGAGATTTTTAAGACACCTGCAGAGAGCCAGGTACTTTTACAAAGAGATCAGTAAGATCAGCGCCGTGAATACAGCTGTAAATCTGTGGTGGTTTGCTGTATGTCATATCCCAGTAGCTTCGATTAACCACAAATCCCTGCAACAACATTTCTCTTCTCCCAAATCCTGGTTTCACCCAAAACATAAGACCCATTTCACCAGAACAATTTCTGAACTGTTCTTCTCTTTTTGATCGCTCCCTCCACCTCCCTGGTTCAGTGCACTAGGACATAGAGCTTATAGGAGTGACAGATGTGAAGTTTTCTTTAAAATGAAGTTGTGTTCTTTTTTTTATACATTCAGAGAGGTGAGGATATTATTATTTCTTTAATAAGTAACATTATATCAAAAATACACCTGACTTCTGTTACTGATTCCTCATGCTCACGGTTACAGCATCATGAGGCCTCACTGGCTATTGATGCAAGCCTGAGGGACACTGGTGGAAACTGGAGCATGAAAAGTGAATTGTTTCTCTATAACAATATACTGTTGATCCTTCTAGAACATTTTTGGTTGTTTTCTCTGTGCATGTGGTATAGAAAATGGAAGCATGAAATGAAAATACTCTGTTTGGAAGAGCTGAAGATTCTGTTTGATAAACAGAACTAAAGTATTTGTAAGACTTGAACATTTCCTTTTTGGGTCAATGCCTTGTCATTTTCTTCCCTGGGGCTAAAATCTCAGCATATTTTTGGGCATTCAATTCATGGCCTGAACTCATGAAGAGTGAGAGGATGAGTTTGATGGTGTGGGCATTCTGTTTGCTCTGTCTACCTGCCTTGTCCCACTCGTGTCCTTGACTGTTGTATGCTGGTTCTTCCAGCAGAACACCAACACACATCAGGTGTTTTGCTCCCTCCCAGTCTTCTACAGGAGACTGAGATTAGTCCCTCAGAAATTGTTGAAGATTAAATGTCAGCCCTAATTCCCAGATTTGATAATGTCATGAAAGCAAAAACAGTCAAACTTGGGTTGCTGTCATCCCTCCCTCCATCCCACTACACCCTGTCCTCTTCACACTTGTCCAAAACCTTTGGCGATGGCCAGATCCAGATTCGGGCATTGCAGGAAGAAAGAAAACTATGCCAGTTACTAAAGACCTTTTATTTCCTGTGGATTTTTGGCTGTAGAATACACTGTGAAAAGGAAAATGGATAGATGATACCAAGGGCAGGTCAGAGCAAGGCAGTGCTGTGTCCCCTGTTCTCCACACTAGCACAGTACTGTGGACTCCTGCTCCCTTCTGTGATGAGCTTAATCCCCCACTCCTGCAGGAGCAGGAACTCAAACAGGCCCATACCTGCAGCTGCAATTTTATTTCAGAGCAGGATATAATGTAGTAGCTGAACCATTAGAGAACTACACAGGACACCTATTAATGAATTCAAAGTACAGATCTCCTTCTCTGAAGTCATTCTGTAGCCTAAAAACAGCAGTGAGATCCTCGACTGGTGAGCATTGGCAGTCGGTCCTTAGAAACGTGGGAGCTGTGCACAGCTACTCTGAGCCCCAGGATCTGAGTGTGTAGCTGTGCTGTGACTCCAAGCTTTGCAGTGAGCAGACTGCAATGAGGTGGCTTTATTGCAGGCATTTTATTGAGATGAAACTAAACTGCTACTTACTGAATGTAAACAAGTGTATAATATGAGCAGCACACATAATTTATATAATTAAAGATTGGTACAGAACACTGCTTAGAAAGTTACATTATTTTTAATGATGCTCATACTGTAGCAAAGCTGAACTGATCAGTTTCCCAAAATTTATGGACACACATAGAGATTTGTTATCATTTATAGATATTAAATTATGAACATTATATTACAAACAAATCATCTTACCCATACAAGCTTTATTTCATTAGCTTCCCTCAGTTAGGAACTCTTTTACAGTCGTATTATGGGGCAGATGAAGCGTCCACCCTTCCTGCCTGCTTTCCAGGCCATCTGTCAGTTGTGATCAGCCGTGCCGCACACCACGCAGCACAAAACTCGACCTGATGCCTCCTAACCAGGAAGGCAGGAGGCAGGAAGTTCCAGCTGAGGTTCACAGTTCCAAAGTCCGCAACCTTCTAATATTTTCAAGGTTTCATGTGTTTTGCACAGGTCAACACATGGTCTGCTTCTCCTGAAAGTTCACTGACAGTTTAGTTACATCGCGAGCTCCAGGGTTAGGAGAGAGAGAAAAGTACATTTATGTAAAATAACTGTTCTAATTGTAATTTTTATAGCACAGACATTTTCGTAAAATCTCGCCAGGGATCAGATTCTTAGCTGTGAAAAATACACAGGGTTCCCTTCGAGTCACTGAAACAGTTAATTTACATCAGGTGAGGATCTGACCTAAATTTGTTTCAACTCTGATGTACCAGTGCATGAGCTGCATTACTCTCACATATGGAATCCTATCACTGCTGTATCATAGATGTAATTAAAAACCTGCCATAACAAATGTGCACTATGCCCTACCAAGCTCTTGTGCTGACAAACTGCCAGAGGGGAAGAGTTTGATCTTTTACTCAATGTGGCTTCCCTCTGGTCCTAGAGGTTTTATCAAAGGACTTGAGAGAAGCAAGCCATGATGGAGCAGTAGGGAGAGGCAGCTTCAAGTAATCGGCTGCCAGGCTCTCCGGCCTTCCCGGTACAACTTGCACACTGCTATAGCACCAAGCAAGAGATAGGCAGAGCAAAACACTGAGCACAGTTTGTTTTATGGTGATAGCAGCTCCTTTCTACTAAGAATGTGAGTAGCAGAGTTCTGCACCAGCTGGTACTTCTGGGTGGTCTTCAAGTCTAACTTCAAATACTGGTCCGTGCAGTAAAACAGCATGGAAGTGTCAGAGACATAAGTAACTCTGGGAAGGTCCTTATCAGCAGACAAGCCTCCATTTTTTGACCAGCTACACACTGAGAAGGAGCATAACGAGCCACCATTCCTGCCTAAAAATCCTAAGGCAAGGATGCATATAAAAAACCCCAGTATGCAGGGTGTTTCTTTGAATAAATGAGTTCTCAAACTGAGAGCCAAATAATAATGATCAAATGCTAATAAGTATCTTCATCTACTTCCCAAATGTACTACTCTCCCATACAAAAACATAGCTGATAAAAGCATGCTGGACTTGAGTCGTGGCAGGCCAGAGGATGATCACAGGAATTGTTTACATCTATGAAACCTCCAATTCATTTATTCAGTTCTTTTTTGTCTGTATTCCTATACAAGTTTTCGGTATATGTCTCTTAATATCACCACTCAAAATAAATTCCTACATGACCATTATTCATATTATTTAATAAACAAAGATTAAACCAACCTAATCAGAATATGTATAAAAGAACCCTTGATGTTAACATGCAGAACATCACTATTCCCAAATGGCTACTTTAACAAAATTTTAAGAAATTATTTTGCCTAAGGACTATATCCAGAGTCCCCAGAAATCAATGGGAATATTTTTAGGATTCACTAAGATTGACATCAGACCATAAATGAGCAGCATATTTTATAAAACATATCAGTTATTTGCAGCAGGCAGAAACCCTTTCTTTTGTGGCATGGAACTAATGTATTGTTTCAAAAGCACACAGAAGAAGATGGATGCCTCTTTGTTTAGAAAATTTGTAAAGCTTCAAATCAGTGGGGAAGTTTTCTACTCATTTTACTTGTGAGTAGAATCATTAGAAAACTTCACTGCTTTAAATAGTCACAAAATCCAATATTGTATTGGGAATGGATATCTGAAGTGATACTAAAGACAAAATGCTTTCATTCAAAGAAGATATGTAAAATCTGAAATTTTTAGCACTTCTTTTGCTAATTCAATTTAAAAATAAATGTTATTTTCAATAATCCTGCATTAATTTTAATAACACTATTTTTTTTCATAATGGAAGAACTTAAAAAGTATCCAGATATTTTTTTGCACTAAAGGCTAAAAAAAAAAAAATCACCTGGGAATGTTAAAATTCAAAGACCTAAATATATCTATGACATATTCCAGCTGTATACAAACTGCACTTAACCCTGTATGGAGAACTTGGCATTCAAACCAACAGCCCTAATAAACAGAACTACATATTTTCACTTGCTATTAGTGCCCTTCACTTTTGTCTGCTGGGGGAAAGGTTCATTTGAAGACAAAGCTTTTGCTGGGTAGAATAGCAGAGCACACTCTGTCAGTGTTATCAGTGTCTTTCAATGTGGAACATATTTAACTTGACACAGGAGCAAAAAGAAAAATAGAAATAGGACTTGTGAACTGAAGTAAAAATGTATTGAGCTCTATTATATCTCTCGGGAACAGAGAAGAGGCAGTGGCACCTTCAATATCCCACACCATGGAGGGAAAAACGCTTTTGTTAAATACACTGATGGAAAGCCTGGATTTTCAGGGGAACCAGAGCTCACATCCAGACCCTGAACGCAGCAGAACCCCACAACAACCTTACCAGCACCATGGCTGGCAGGAGGGAGCAAGTCTCTTACTTGACAGCTAAACTCCAATTTTCCTCTGAGACCCACAGCATACTCTAATTCCTCACTGGCAGTTCTACAGGGGCACCACAGCAGCCTCCCGAACTTCTGTGATATTTCTAACACTGCTTGTGTTCAAACCCACTCCCTGAAGAAGTCACATCTTTTTTATTTGCACACTGATCGCAAAAGCAGCTCCTGGGGCTCAGAAATGCAGATTTCTGAAGAGTACACCAAGAAGCAGCAAGAGCAGAGCTGCTCCAGGAGGGAGCAGGGTAATCCAGGAGTCCCAGGCGAGCACAGGACAGGCAGTGCCCTCACCGGCTAAAGCCCAGCCCGTGGCAGCTGAGCCGGGTCTAAGAACAGAGCTCATGACAGCCCCGGGCAGAGGGATGTGGTGAACCAGGTCCAGCGTCCTGGCAGCAGGGAATAGGGACAGAAAACTTGTGACACCAGCTACAGTTTGGGTCCAAGAGACAAGGCTGCAACATAGACCCTAGGGCGGCACAGCAGTTAAAGCAGAACCAAAAGTGAACTGCAAACAGCTGCAGCAAAGGGCAGAGCAAGAACGAACCTTCAAAGCAGGTTCGCGAGGAGTGGGAGGGGCACGAGCTGAGGCAGGTGAGGGCAATTAAGGCCAATTAGTGCAGTCACAGCCCCCAACCACAGCTAATAAAAAGTGTGTCTTGGCTTAGGAATGGGTTCAGTTCCTGGTGTGGCTACCTGGGAGCACACGGGAGTTTGGTTAATAATCATTGCTTAGCTTACAATGAGCTTACTAAAGGTCTAGGGTGAAGTTCTAATTTTTGCAGCTAGTCCCGTTTATGTATCAGAATATTTATTCCTCGTTAAATTGAAGAAATGTAGAAATAACATTATTGTCATAATTCATTATTCATTCATCATTCTCATAATGTGGAAACAACAATAATAAGCATTCAAGGTTGCTTTCCAGGTATGTAGTTATTTTATTATTATGATTATATCTTTAGTACACTAGCAAAATTCTATTTGGTCATAACACTTGTTTTGAAAAAGAAAAAAGTATTATTTTTGAGGTAATGTGGGAGATTTGATTCTTTCACTATAAATTGAGGTCCTAGATTTTGGAACAACTGAAACAAAGGAGACTGTCATATTGTATCTATGTAAAGCAGGCAGTTGTTACTTGTGATGATCTCAAAAAAACCCAAATTTCAGATAGACTGCGTCCTAAAGAAACGTGGAAATCATTTTATAACAGCTTAAAGTGGTCGTCATAGTATTTCTAGCAAAGAAGTCTACACTTCAGTTTGATACCAATGCTCCTACACAAAGTTAAAATGAAAGGTTAATGCAACTTTTCAAACCAGTGATAAATACATTTAAATTCTATAAGCACAACAAGAAATAGCTGCTTTTCCTTCCAGCTCCTTCTCTCTTATGCCACAGAAGCAGGAAGGGAACTGGTGATTGTAGGCCCAGTCAAGGGAGGAAAAGCAGCAAGAACCCCAGAGCTGGTTTTAAGTGTTGCAGTAACTTCTAATTTAGCACACCTTAAAATATATTAATTTGGTTTACAAGGTTTTAAGAGCAATTGCTTAATCAAATAAGTACCTCTTCTTATACTTGTTTTTCACCCATTTTTAAGTCAAGAAGGTATTTGAATGAATCTCTGAGACTTCTTATTGGCACGGGGTTCTGTCTGCCACATCTAGGAACCATCTGTGTCCAGGGGACTAAACCTCTTTCCCAAACACTTCCTCCACACAGTGTAAACCTGCTGCTGCTTTTATAATGCTGAATTCCTGACACTGAACGTGCTGTACAAAGGGACAGACAGACATAAGCAAAAATGTGGTCTGAGAGATGCTGAACAGTTTGTGATCTCCTGTAGTCGCAGATACAACTTCACCAGCAGTCTCAAGGTTCTGGGTGTCTGTCTCTATTTTCTAAGGGAAGGGCAATTAAAATGAAGAAAGAAAAGCTGTTTGGGTTGGGTACTCTGCCAGCAAAGTCCGTGATTTTTTTGGTTCCTTTCTGTAACAGCTTAACAAGGGGTTCTAATACCATCAACTGCTGAATTCATGTTAAGCCTGTGATTTATTTTAACTTCTTTTCCTCTTTAAAGTGGAGCTTGCTGGCCCTACATTAATATAGAATTAGTAATTCTGTATTTATATAGAATATGTTAATACAGAATTAGTAATCTTAGTACTAACAACTTCATGATGAAAAACAAAAGCTTCAAGCAGTGCAAAGCTGCATCTTAAGACATAAGAAAAGCCAGTTCCTCACAAATGTATCATGAAATTTCTGAGAGTGAAGGTTATCAGGGTTAGATTGGTCTCTTCAGTCCTGGGGATGAACAGTGTGTGAGTGCTATTTCAGAAGCTTGTGTTTCTGAAACCACATGATCCATTTTTATCTCTTTTTGTAGGTATGGTCTGACCTTATGAAATTCCAGTTGCAACCACATGAATAATATTTAGATTGGTCCTTTGTTATTGAGACATTTTTTTATCTGAAATTATGTGCAGCATAAAGATTACGTCTGATTAGTGAAAATCACACTAAGACTGCATTCAATTTCTGCTTTTATTTCTAAAAGCACAAACAATAAAACAGTTATTATACCAGTATTATAACAATTGGTTTATAAATATTGTGGCAATTTCTTATACATTCTGCTCATATTTATTTGTAAGATTTGTATGACTGTTGTTTCATACTTGGTCCTATAGTAATATTTCAGGGAGAAAGTTACAAGCAGTTAAACATTAGGTTAATTTTAAGAGCAAAATATTCTTCCTGAGGCTATGTTTGATTTAATTAAAATAAAAATTAGGGACAGGCGTCTGTGCTGGCTTGGAATCTAAATTTCCTGAGCTTGATTAAAATAAAGTATCTCCCACTGATATTTTAAAGATTTGAAGTAAAGAACAGCATTCCTTATTTCTGTGGTATAAGGCCACCCCTCTCCAGATGGTAGAACCTGCAAATCTTTTAAGTTTGTTTTGTTGTATTTAATGAACGAGGCTGTGTGTGAGCTGCAGGTTAATCAGGCACTAATGGGAACGGCTCTCCCTGGATTTCTGTCCTTGCTGACACGTCCTGCAGTTATGTTCTTTTTAGGTGCGTTGAAAATCGCTGTGCAAGACGCCTTTCAATAAAAGAAAGTATTTGTTAACATGTTGTGTTTGCAAGGAGCATTTAAGCGTTTTTATCATCTACTCAGAAAGCTGTAAGTAGCATTTAGTGAAAAGGAAATCTTTGCAACTTGGGACATCGGTAAATGAAAAGTGACAAAATTCGATGGAAACATTTTAGTGTTTCCCAATCTGTTTCCTATCAGAGGCTTAGCAATTTGCATGGTTGAGATGTAAAAAACAAACAGAAAAAAGCCCTAAACTTTATTCTCTATTTGATTATTCAGTAAAAGCAGTTGTCATGTGAATGTTTTCAGGCGTGCTTGTGAGCAGCACGTTTCCTGCATAGCTACAGTGCTGAGGGAGAAAATTGTTTTACTTCAGGTGCTGTCTGCTGTGTGAAGGTGAAGGGATTTACTAACTGTGTTTTACTGTGCTGATGTCTGTAAGTGACGTAAATATAGAGTAACAATTAGCAGTGGCCAGAGAAGAGTGTTGACACTAATTCCTAGAGCTGATTATTTACTCTTCATGCTGATCTGTCAGTAAACAATGCTAAACTTTACCAACAAACAACAACTTTTGAGTCTGTAAGTCCTTTTGTTCATGAATGTTGCTGAATTTTACTTTCCATCTGGCCCAGGTCCTGGGGGCTTTATGCTTATGCCTATTGATAAAGGCCAGGTGGTCAAGTTTTGGGAGCTGTCTGTCACTTCTTCAGAAATGGGATGTAGTTGTAGCGGAGAGAAAAACAGAGAAACAAAAGGGGTGGGCAGGGGAGCAGAATTCCTCTCATTCCCAGCCTCTTCTCCTGTTCAAGCTCAGCAACACCTGGATGTTCCCTCAGTAATGGCTGCTCTGGGGATTCCATGGAGGCTGCTGTGAGAACCGAGGGTCTCTTTCATCAAACAGTATCTTGAGAGTGCTTGGTGACTGCGCTGCAGCCTTTCCATTGCTTCCTCAGATGCTTGTGGTGATTGAGCTGTTGTGCCAGAAAGTGTTTTTTGCTGGGCTTTGTCCAGGAACCTTCCTCTGAAACGATACATTCTCCTTCTCAGGAAAGGATGTTCATATAATGTGTGTAGTAACTGGCTATATGGTGGTATTAGTCTGGTGTTTGTAATAATTTCAAGTCACATTTCTCACAGCTTGCTAAATGCATTAGCTCGTTTTTGTACCGTGTGAATCCCTGTCTTGCAGTTTCTGCTTTGTGGTCAGTAAATCAATAGGACAGAAGGCACCTTGTGCTCTTTGTCGTAAAATATGCATCTAAAACTTAAACCTGGAATGTTTCCTTACAGAGCACAGGCCTCTGGGCTTGTAGTAACTTTTGGCTGCTCTTATAAGGATTGACTTTAGTGACATTTGTATCCTCTTGGAGAAAAAAACCCACCCAGACATTCTTAAATACAGGAGTAAGATGTCGGAAGGCATTTAACAAAATGCAACTTCAGTGTTGATTAGTACCTAAATTTTATTTAGGTCTTTGTGGTCAGTAAATCTGTGTTTCAGCAAAGGAAACTTTGCTGGAGCAAATTGGGTCAAAATTATTGTACTGGTTTGAAGACGGTGTAAATGTAACTGGAGAAGTCTAGCTGGTACTTGGCTTTTTTGGTGTCAGCCCAGTGAACAGGTGGCTATTTACAACTGTGTTTACTAAAGAGGTACTTAGGATAATATTTACTAACTAGGAGCAGTGAAGAGAGAGAAAGCAACCAAATGTTTTTGTTACTCTGGAATTCATCCCTTGGCAGCATGGGAGGGCAGTGGGCTGGGGGAGAGCAGTGAGGCTGCAGCTTGTTTTCTTACCCCTACTCACTTTCCTTCTCCAGCTCCTCCCAGAGAACAAGTGGTGTCTTTTACACTGATTATAAGGAGTTAATCCTTTGCTAATCAGCTGTAGTGGAAAGCAGATGATCCTGTCTACTCGATAAATTCTCACTAAATCTTCACTGAGGGCTGAATTAGTTACATACTATTTACACATTACAATGATTCCTTGGAAGTTTGTTGCTAGTCATTTTTATTTTCATGGTGACTTCTATAAAAATTTTCGGGTGTTGCAGAAGTATTGGAAGTTATCAATGTTCTATGAAAAGCATCTTGAGGATCTGAATTTTCCCAAGCTTTAGGTATTGTCCTATGATTTTTGTAATGCTTATTAAGTGATTCAACTGAATTTGTATCTCTCTCTGCTTGTGAAAATCATTTCGAAACAATGGCTTGCTTCAGTTCAGTGGGAGAAGTGATTGATGGATTTTTATATCTTGCATAGTACCAGATGCTGGCCATTGTCCTTAATTCTGTCTAGTTTTGCAAGCACATTTAAATATTTTCCTATTTTAAGGTTTCCATTATTTTTCTTCCTTGATAAATAGGAATAATAGATTCCAGATATCTTACTATTTCAGATATCATGTTTACTAATTTCAATCTTGAAAAAATTTGATATTTTAGTGTTTTGTTAACTCTTCAATATTGCACCCATCTCTAGAAACCTCAGTGTTTCTGTACAGTGCCTGACAAATGCTGGTAAGTTTAACTTTCAGCTTGAAAAGTTTAGGAGCTCACTAGGCACTGCTACATTCAGCAGAGCCCTTCCATTGCTCTCTTTAGGAACTGAATCAAGCCCATAGTTCGTGTTTTCATTTCCTCTGAACCTGAAGTACTTCCAAATCTTGGTCATGTATGAGACTGAACTGATTATTTTGAAAGTTTACAACTTTATAGGTTGTTGTATTGGTTACAGTTAACTTTATACCCTCATAACAAAGGGGGGAAATTTCATAAATATGTGGTGAATATACAAGTTAAAATTTTACATGTAATTAGGTGTTCAACCTGTAACTGTGACCACTTAAAAAGGAAGATAATTTGATTAAAGCCTATAGGTTGAGGGTACCATACAGATGTACTCAGAATAGATCTCTGGAAACTATTGAAGAGTTGTTTAACACCAGAGCAGGGTGGGAATGTTTTGCTCTCAATTAGTCCGTGTAATTGGCTGGTGTCAGAGGAATACTGTAAAACAGACTGGCAATGTGACACCTGTGGATGAGGAGATCTACCTTCAGTCTTAGACACTAATTGAGCTCAAATAACGGAGCTGGGAAGCTCACTTTGGACCTAAGAGCAGTGTCAGTTAGATTGCCTAATGCAGATCCTGCCTGCATTTTATTGTAAAAATTATATAAACTTATCTGGCTAGATCAGAGATTCCCTGGAAAAAAGTGAATGACATGTAACAGCCTCTTTATTAAGGGAAGCTATTGGTGAATACAAAACCAAAAAGAATCTGGTTTACAAAACCTGTGTGCAAACTGCTGGTTGCCCAGTTATTCTTGGCAAGCACTCGACTTCAGTTTTGTATTTACAGGAAACAAAGGAACAAAAAGCACTGTGTGGAACGAAGATGTGCAGTTTTGAGTGTGGCTACATGTTGTCCAATGTACTTATGGGGCAATGTGATGGTATTTTTAAGATGATGCCTAAGGAATCACACATAGCATGAAATATTGTGATCTGCATTTGGCAGCTAATTCAATGCTTTGCAAGCCTGATTAGAAAATGAACGGGTTTTAGCATGTAGGTAGTTATAAAATAAACATTGTAAACTACTGGTGTACCCAATTTTAGTTTGAATAGGAACAAAGTAAAATCAACTGTAAATTTAGAAATTTTATTATCTTACATACTTCCCATGTCTTTAATTTCATATTTGTACTGGAATGGTAACAGTATAAATGTCTGGAGTGCTTGTTGTAGGAACAGAATCCTTCCAAAGGTTTCAAGATTGGCATTTCATTCTGTTAAAGTCTGGATTAACACACCATTGACATTAGAAGGGCAAAACTGGTTTGGAAGCAGACTCCTTAGAAGACCAGGATAAAAATGAGAGACTACTAGCAAATCTGAAACATGCTGTTAGGTTTTGGACCTTTCAAAGACAAGTATTTTGAGATAAATGTGCAATAAAGCCTGTCTTTAATCTAGGAAGAGGAGCAGTATTCTACTGGTAAAAAGCAGAAGGAAAATAAATTGCATCATCTATAACCTTTGCAGTCATAGGCTCAGTGAACAGAACATCAAAACCAAATGTAAGGAAAACAAGCCTCTGTATTCAATTTACCTAGTGATATCCGGCCTTACAAGAAGATTTAAGTACATTCATTCTTTTAGCTACAGTGTGAAAAAATCAGCACTGAGCTCAGTCCTCAATGGATGAATATATCCAGGGGAAAAATTGCTTGAAGATAGGTCCAAGGTCTGTCAAAGTGACTGGAAATAGTTCCAGAGGCTTCAGGGACTGTAGAGGAGGCTCTTAAATGTGTAAATATGAAAGTTTGATTGCTTTGGGTGAGCAGTATTTCTGTTCATCAGCCGGCAAAATAGATCTGATTATTTGGAACAGCAAATAGCCATTTGGTTTCTGACAGAATGCATGTTTAAGCATATCAAATGTGTTTGGAGTTAGAGAAGGAAGAATCTCAAGATGTTTGGGTTTGGTTTGGATACGCATCCAGAGTCTGCGTGCTTTGTTAAAGTTCTTTATCTGCACCAAGGGCTTGTTGAGCAATGAGCCCTTTTGCAAGGCTCTTCCAGCACCAGAGAGCCAAGAGTGCCGCAGCAGCCTGGCTGTGGGTAAAGGGAATGAAAAATTCCTGGGCAGCAACAGAGAGGGGGGGTTGGAAAACTGTCTAAAAACAGCTCAGCCTCCCAAAGTGCTTGTGTGAAGATAGTTTGGCACAAACTCTGCTTCCACGTAGGGGGCTGTCTGAGGCCACTGTCCACCTCTGAGTTGTTGTCCTTTCCTGCTGCAGACACAGCCCTCCAGTGCCCTGAGGGTCTGCTGGGGCTTTGGTGGCGACACTAACATTTCTGTTGTGGTGTAACATGTAAATTTTACAGGTGTCTTTTTTTCACAGTTTCCTTTCAGGTGTGTGTATGCGCATGGGGGCATGGAAGGAGGATGGTGGGAGTGAAATCTGGAATTTACTTTCCAGTCCTGCCCAGATCAGAGTCTCCCCTAGTGCTGGTTTGATGGCTCCATTCGCTCTCCCTGCCTGAGAAGTGCTGATGTCCTTCCCTACTGAAATTAGGAAGCTGCAGTTGTGTGTCTGGGAGAATCTGACTATGGTTGGGTATTGTGAAAACTAGGAGGTATGAAAGAGTCAGAGGGAGACAAAACTCCCCATGTTATGCTGCTATCTTTCTGTTGGAAAAAATCCTTTCTGCAGGAGGAATACAAAATAAGGAGAGTGAATCTTTCACTGTACTGCAGTTGCATAGCTGGAATTGTGCTTTATGCTGCTGCCAGTGCGAAATACCAGTGATAGTCTGCTCATGAGACAGCCTGGCTCATAGGAGATGGTACCTCATGGAGTTTATGTTGACAAAATATCTGAATTCCCATTTTTCATTGAGATGAAACTGATCCAATGGAACAACTGACGTCCCTTAACTTAAGAGATTGTGGCTGAAGTTGTGACTGTGTGCACTCTTACTAAATTTGTCACTTTGAGCCTGACAATTTATGGAGCTCTGTCGCTGAAGTGACAGAATCTGTACCTAATTGATGGAAGTTTTGCTCCTCTGAGAATTCCTTTCTTAAACAGAAACCACTGAAAAAACTTTCATTTTATACCTAATTAAAGTATAAGTAGGTAAATAAGTATCTAAGGACCATGGATTAACCTGAGGGTATTAAATGAAAAACTCATTTCTTGATTGCTTTTGAAAAGGACCATAAAAAGTCTCATTCTGAAGACAGCTGTCATCTCGTATTGGTTCTGTGTGTGTGTTTTTTTGTTTGTTTGAGGGGAGGAGTAGAAGTCGTCTTTGGCAAGGTTTCCTTGTCTAAGAATCTCTGATTATGACTGTTGTGCTTTAGCTATCCTGGTGCCTGGTTCCATGCCAGGATTTATCAGGATGGAGGATGTTCTCAGTGGTGGTGTGCTTTTTACCACTAGCAGTGGTTTTTCCTAATAGGGCAAGTTTACAAGGCTCATTACCAAGAAGGGAATAATGGGAAAGGAATTTTCAGTGTGATTCTTTTTGTTTGTTTGTTTGTTTTCCTTTTTTAAAGAGGGAGACGGAGACAAAGGATGGAGTTAATATAAAATCTTGCTCTCCAGTTAGCCTAAAAGATGACCTGCAGGTTTTGGAATTACGGTATGTTCAAAGATATGTCACTGAAATAATGTAATGCCACAGACATTAGGCCATAATGACCTAAAAAAGTATGTGTTTAGTAGTTTGCAGCTGGAGTCAAGGAAGGAGCAAAACCACTTGAAGTGAGCCAGACCCACACATTCTAAAAATCATTATTACATTTAGAGCACTGGAGAGGAAAAATATTCCTACTAACAGTTTGCCTTTGGTTTAGATTAAATGTCACATGATTAGTGGCTTGCAAGGGTGTGAGGAGAGCTTTCACAGAGGATTTGGGATTTTTTTTGTAGCTATCAACCGTGATCTGAAAGATCAAGACTGTGGTCCCCACCAACGGTGGTCTGGAATTTTAGGGGATGGGGTTTTTTTAGCAAAGAGGAAGGACTTGAAAGAAATGGGAATTGATATGGGCCACCCAGAATAGATGAAGGGTCTTCTGAGTGTCTTGAAATACGTTCCGATGATCAGAAGGTCCAAATGAGCATAACTGTGTGCTCAGTAGTTTACTGAATTAGCAATTAATTTATTAATACTTTAAACTTTAATGGTCTAATAAGGCCTTATTATTTTATTGCCAATCTTGCCTGTGTACCCACTAGTCTATGCAGTCCTCCAGTGCAAACAGCAGCACGAAGGGGTGAAGTCGCTGTTGGTGGTGACACAGCTTTCCTAGTGACAGCCTTAGCAGGGGGCAAAGGCAGGTACTTCAGACACAGTGATTGCCAATCCTGTGCTCTAACAGCCACATCATCTTCCTGAGATGTACCTTATTTGGTGCCTGATCCACCACTGCTTGGCATGATACATCTGGGATTTAACATTTTATCTCCATATGTTATCTTAACGGTCCTCAAAGCAGTTTTGATTATGTATCTACCAGCTGGATGAATTATTTATTCATCTCGTGGTGTCTTTCTGTACTTGCTTGTAAATGAAACCAATAATCCAATGCTCCTGCATTCCTTGGGTGAGTTAGTAACTCCCTAATGACAAAATTCAAGTGTTTCAAAGCACCTCTTATTGCCCTGCTTCACCAGTGAGCACAAGTTTTTGTTTGAAGCTTTTCCTGAAGAGGGGTCTGCATTTTCCAGAGCCTCTCAATTTGTTCTGGGGACATTTGTTGAGATAAGGGATCACCTATTCCTACAAATCTCATCTGTTTTACTGTATAAAATCCAACTTATTAGCAGTTATCCCAAAAGTGAAGGTGGTATGAGGGACTAAGTAAAAAAGTGGTTCTAGTGTGGCTAAAAGCTACCCACTTTGGTCCTTTTTTTTAATGGAACGTTGATGCTGTGGTGTTTGGGTGTTCTTGAACAGAAAATGTTTTGTTTCCTCATTCGCAGTCTGGTCTCAGTATGTTCAGCAACTCCATGGATAGTCTGCTCCAGAACATCTTTGGTTAATAAGAAGCTGAGAGATAAGCCTTGTGATAATTGATACGTCATTAGCAGGACTCTGGTTCATCAGATAAGGCCATTAATGGTTTCACATTTCCTAAAAACTGGCAGTGTTGGGCTGAGTCACTGCAGGATATAAGATGAGGAATTGTTTTGCAACATAGTTTGAATGCAGTACAGATTTACATCCAACTGTGTTTGTTTCTGCAATACATACTTTGTTCACTTTGAATACTCAACTGGAATTTGGGTGCTTGTGTTGCAAGGAATTTATATTTTATTCCCTCAGGTTTTGTATAGTAGAAGCTGTCTTTTGTTCTCTGTTTCTCTGTTATGTATCCTAATCAGTGGGTTTTCTCATTGGAAAGGTATTTCACTTTTTTTACTATATAGGTGTTAGAATTGTTGTGATTTGAGCATCATGGAGTCAAGCCATTCCATAACTACATTACAAACGAGGAAAAACGTATTTCAGAATTCATTGCAAGTTTCTTACGATTTTTATTTTTTTTAAAATTTGAAATTGAAATTTTTTTGACTAGTTGGAATTGGAGTTGTCATTTACCTGGTATAGTATAAAAGTTGAATAGATAGACAGTAAAGACAATAACATTGCCTTACTTACACATTCAGAGGTCTTAATATTGGTACTGAGAATTTTATCCTGTTTCAAACACAAGCAGGTTGAAGAGTAGAATCGTTGATCTTATTAAACAGAACTGGGTTTTTTTAATTACAAATCATGCATCAATTAAACGGAACAGTTGTGAAATGACAGCTTTGATGGAGAGCTTGTCTTGCAGTATTTATAGGAAAGGTCACTTTTAATGAAGTGATGAAGTAGGTCAGGAGTGATTTCCAGGTTTGTTGGTACTGACTGTGCAGCCAAGGTGCCCTCGCAGCACTTGGGCTTTGGGCAGCCAGGAGAGACCCCAGCAGTGCTGACTCCCACTGATGGAAACTGCTGGAAATGCAGCCAGTGCTCCACTTCCAAAGTGAGGGATTAGAAGCAAGACGATAAATTACTTTGGGAGTATTTTTCACTCTTTTTGTGTTGCTCCAATCGCAGGTAGGACTGTAAAACACTGTTGATCACTGGAATTGAATCTGTCTCTCAAAGGACCGTTCAGAACCAGTGATGTGTAGCATTCATCCCCATCACCTTAGGGAATGGATGTTCCTTGTTGTTCTGTTTCCATCCAGTCCTTCTATCTTCTGCTAATAAACATCCCGTAATGTTTCATACTGGGTTTGATAAATCAGCTTTTTATATTGAATAAGAGATCAGTTGTAAAATTTCCTGCTAGTTCACAGTCTAATTAATTTTGGAAAGGACTGCACAACTGGTAAGCAAATTCCTTGCTTACAGTGAAGCAAAGGTAAGAGAGGAGATAATATCCTGGTTGAACTGAGGTATGAATTCCGGTGGCATTGCTATTGAAAAGCAGGCCTATTTTTAACCTATTTCTCCCCATCCATAAGGGTAAGAGCTTGCTTGATCTCAATACCATTGTGATGTGAGTCACTGAAGCTTAATCTGTACCTCAGTACCTCAGTCTGAAACACTCCTATGGGAATTCTAGAGACCTGTTTACAAACGTTCTCTTCAATATGGAGTAAATTTTGCCTGAAAAAATATTATGGCTGCCTACCATACTACGAGGACACCCACTGGGCATACAATAATGTACCATGCTTAATCACTGTAGCTGCTTTAAACCTGTATCTCTGACTAAAAAAATTACATCTGATGTTTAGTGTCTGAATCTTGAGGGTAAGTGTGTGAAACTTGTCATTCGTACTGGGGAAAGTCGGTACCAACTGCACAGGCTGCTCCTCTGCCTGTGGAAAGTGTAGCCCGTGTCCAGAGGGTAGATAAGGATCGTGCTCTATTAGCATACAACTTAAGGAGTTAATTGCAGCGCTTAAGTGAGCTGATAGCATCTCGAACTACAGTCTTGAAAGTGTCGGAGGAAGAATAACAGTAATTTGACTATTTGAGATGGGAACACATCTCTGCTGATAAAAGCAACATCACTGGTGTTGCCAGAGTTCAACTCGCTGTGCAAGGCGATGTCAAAAGCTACTGGGAAGAGCTGTTTGAAGCCTATCATAGCTGGAGCCTGCTAATGTATGTCTGGACCTGTGTTAAAGCTCCCTCATGATTCGGTATGGAAAGTACGGCTGTTACATAAATAATTACTTCTTTTTATAAACGCTGTACTCCTGAGATAATTCTTTTTAAAATACCTGGAGCATCCTAGAGAAATAGACAGCTGAAAGGTGTCAGAATCTGACCTGCACTTACTAATTTTGAAATGCAGTTCAAAAGGTAATAGTCAACTTTGAGATCAGTTTATCTGTAAAGCATATTGTGTGGAATGTAACGTAATACAGTTTCATTCATCTTAAATGATGCATATGAAGTCATTTGCGCTATGTGGAGGGCACGAAGCTTCCTAGTGCAGGGGGTGGAAGACAAGACAGAAAGGACCAGAGAGTGGAGGGAGATGTTGATGTTACTAAATACGTCTCACGATCTGTCAGGTCCAGACACGTCATTGGGAAATCTGGAGACAATGCCTTATAGCTGGTGATTAGGGCTAAATCAACTGAGGGACGGAAGTGTAAACACTGGTTCTTAACTCTTCATGTATTGACTTCTACTTACTGTACTCACTGACAATTTAATTGGAGAGAAAACAGTGAGAAAAAAATAGCGAAGAACTATCCTATTTAAACTGCAATTTGTAGCAGCCACTCTTGGGCAATCTCACTTACGGTCCTTGTGAAAAATGTTGGTCTTACTATAGTCCAGTTACATCAATGTGTAGTGACTTGTAAATGTGGCTTCATCTTGCTTTCCCTGGAAATAAGGAAGGCGTTTGTTGAGTCCCAGGGTCCCCTCCTGGGCCAGGGCAGCTGTGGACCAACTCTTACACAGTAGCCAAAATGCTCGGTGTCAGCCCACAGCAGCAGAGTCAGAGCTTTGAACCTTTATAACCTTCAGTATTTTAATCAAATTTAGTTTGGGCTGGGACTATGTAAAAATTTTAAAAGCTCTCTGAAGTGCACACATTTCTAATTAACAAGGGAGTCGTCTTCATAATCTTTTTCCTTCAAAAACAGACAATTCCTGAAATTTTGTTTTTATTAGCGAGTGCTTTAGGTAGTGATTATTCCCAGTGACTTCTGCTGCTCTCCTTCAATCTCCCACGAGTTGATACACAGGACTGGTCGGGGCATCCGCAGTATGTACTTGCAGGAAGGCAGCAGAAACGCGCCCGAGCCAACTTCAAAAGACTGTCACTTGAAGAAAGGAATCGGCAGAGTTGCTGGCAATTACTGACAATAGGGGCACGCACCTGTGGTGAGGAACTTTGACTCGACACTGCTCTGAAAATACTTTAGGCACAGTGGATTTCTAGTCTTAGATTTGAAGAACTGACAGAAATGACCTGTTCACCTCTGAACTGGTGACCTACAGGTGGGAAGAAGTATTGTTAGAGGCATGTAAGCAGAATGTAAGGCTGTGTTGTTTTGATGTTCAAAGTATCCATTTCATCTTGATGCAAAGAATAACAAAGGGGCAGTCTGGCTGATGAAAGGCAAAACTGCACTTGAGTTAGCTCAGCTAGAAAGTTAACTTTGGCAAATATTTTTACTACGTGCATGGTAGAGATGTGTTAATTCATTTGGACTTAAAACCAAAGTCAAGGATTTTAAGACTCCTATTGTCCTTAACCATACACATGTTCTGTAGCCTCTAAGCCTTTATAACCTTGTAAGGTAACACAATTTTGTTTTACAAAATAATGATGCAGAGCTCTGTGTCATTGACTTCAATGGCAGGAGTTTCAAGACATAATATTGTTCAAGAACCTTGATTCTTGTGGATTGTGTTACTAAGGCACAGAGCAAACTGGTGCCAGAGAAATCATGTGAAGAACACTGCAAAACAGTTCTGTTAGGAGCTGTGTGGCTCATTAAGGAACTCATGACAGCCAGAGAAGTCATAAGCCATCCTCTGATAGGAGCTGGGAGCAGTCAGCTGCTTCAATATGGTATGTTCCTGCTGGATGTGACTGGTATTACAGGAGAATTACAGCAGTTTCTTCAAGTGCTTGAGACTGGCAGAAATCTCCTCAGTGGTCCACATTCTGAGACTTTTAATTGGGTAGGAGGAAGAGGGAGGAGATGTATGACCTAGGGAAATTTGGCTAGTGAAATGTTTTAGGATAGCATAAAAATTATAAAATACTCCGATAAATAATGTGAAAATTCATTCTGTGTGTGCTATTTAACATGCAGTGGTTGCTGCCAAAATGTTTTACTCCTACAGAAATTGATGGCAATGCTCTCTCTCGTGTTTTCAGTATGAATTCTTAAAACAGAAGGAGCAGATGTAGCCTTTTCAGTAACCTCCCCCTTCTCTACCCCTTCTCCAACAGCAGGTGCATTTCTGTAAGGTACCTTCTCTGTTATAGGTAGAGAAGCCATGTACACTTTAATAAGACTCAGTCCAGCAAAATTCTCCATAACATGTGCCTAATACCCCTGGGGAGGCAAACGCGCTGGACACAGGGAACACGGTGCTTGGTGCAGTGCTGGGAGATGCCAACGTGAGGCTGACCTGTGTCTGCCAAAACTGCAGGAAATCAAGCAGTAATTTGAAGTAGATTTGAAACACTTAACAGACAGGCTAATAATTGCTTCATCCATACACTTACTTACACAGCATTTCTCAGAATCAGCAAGTAAAACATTCCAAGTGTGACAGAAGGATTTTCATCCAATAATAAGAAATCTTGTCTAAAATATGCTTTTAGAATTATAAGCCTACAGCATCTTGCACAAAATATTTGGTCACTTTAGCATAGAAACCTGTGTTTTTTTAGGTGACAAGGGATAAAAGGCTCACAAACAGATATGTATATTAACTAATAAAATTCAATTTTATTAAGCATTAGCTACCAGTTGCTGCTCAGAAATCAAGTTCCAAACTGAATGAAAATGGCAAAAATGTACAGCACCTGTCTTCCCAAAGATTTACCAAATTTTATAGGATACACAAAAAAGTCACATGAAACTGGAGTAGCTAATTTCAAAATCATTTTAATAATGACTGATCCATTTGAATTTAAGTAGATGAAGGATAAGCTGAAGCAGGGATAAACTGAAAAGGCCATGTGCTGGGTCCCTTCATTATCTACGTGACTAGAAACTACTGTGCTTTATCATCTGCTGTCTCTTTTTGCTATCTCCCTCTTTAATTTTCCTAAATGGCTGATGCACTGCTGCTGAGATAAGGTATTTAATATGGGAAAGGATTTAGATGTTCCTACAAGACCAGTCTAGGCTCCCTTTTTTTAAAATGTCATCTTGATTTGTGCTTTTTTCTTCTCTCTAAGTAATAGGCATAGGGATTATGAAATGAATCTGGAAGCTAAATTCCACTAACAAAATCCTTGTATCCACTGGTAACATAAATAACAATTGGTTCATAGTACAATAATCCCAGATAGTAACCACTATGAGAAGACTCATAAACTAAACCTCATATTAGGTGCATTACCTTTAAAATAAACATTTTAGAAGCTGTAGATCCGCATATATTTCATTTGAGATAGTTATCTAATTTAACTTGTTTATGACATTTTCTTAAAAAGCGAAGGGAAACATTCTTTATATTGAAGAATCACCCATAATAGAGATACACCTGCTACTTGTATGCCTTAAAACTCAGCCTGTAGCAATCCCATGGACTTTCTCAATTAAGTATTGAAGTTTAGTTTCAATTATTCTGTCATCTTTACAAATGTTGAGTAGCATCTTCCTCCCCATGTATGTGTTGTGTACGTGGCTGGGGGACCCCTCTGCACAGAGGGGATCTGCAGTGCACATCAGGAGGTGTCCACACACATTTTTGGGTGGATCAGAAGTGCATTTCTGCAATGAGTCTCCCTTCCCCTCTGCTTACTGGGCACTAATTCCAATCACAGGCCAGCCTTGGAGCTCACACACAAACAGACAAATGTCCTTCAGGAACAAAACTAAAATGCTCCAGCCATTATTGGGTGTTCAGTTGTGGGGAACAGATTAAAGCCTGTCTGAAGTAACACCCCCAGACTGAGTATAGTGTTGACATTGGGCCCTCTGCATCAGCTTCTTTACCCTGCAGATCTGTTCCCATTGTCCAGCAAAACTTGCAAAGGCAGATAAAACTTCAGGGTAACAGGAAATGCAAGGGCATTACAGCAAAGTGTTCACATTCCAAATAGCTTCTATAACTTTAATTCTAGTTCCTGTGTTTGCATATCATGGAAATCTTCAATGTCACAATTACCTATTGAGTTGGTCTGCAAAATTTCTTGCCGCATTCAGTGCCTTGCATCAACTTTTTCATGGGGAAGTAGACAGCCATACAATATTTCACTGTACACTTCAGGATATTTTTAAAATTCATGTAAGTTTGTTGCTGTAGAATCTGTTTTCCTATAACTTCTTGCTCTACTAATGGTGAGGAACATTCTGGTATTACCAGCCTTGTCTGTGATAAAGCGCCCAGGCTGCCTCAGATCCAGAGAACAGGGTGGGCAATTTCTCTGAGGATTCTCACACCTGCACTGTGCAGGGCTAAGACCGTGACTGAGAGCCCAGAGAAAGTTCCACTGAGCTGCCCAGTGCTGCACCATGCAGGGCCAAGAGGCTGCAGAAGTAATCCAGCTGCATTTGGAACGTGTGAGCCTTTAAAGAAAAAAGCGTGGAATTTTCCAGTTCCCCCCTGAGCTAGGATCTCTGTGTGCTCCTGTGTTTGACCTGACAACTCTCCCTCTGGTGTGACCCACTGTGTGCTCATAACCCTACAACTGAAAGACAGCCTCAAAAGCTTGTTCAGCTGGCCAGAAGCACTGAATGAGTGATCCCTTGTGCACAGGTTGAGAGTGTTTAACTGGTCATATGTGCACCTGAAACTCCAGAGCTTGAGTCTTGCAATAGATATACTTTAAACCACAAGGGTTAAAATGATATAGAAGGGCATGTGGCACTGGGCAGGGAAGGATGTGATTCTTGAATAAAGTCTGCCAGGCTGAAAGAACTGGTGTTGGTAGGTAGAGAATTCCCAATCGCTGGAATGAGTTCAGGTCACATGATACAACAGCAGGACAGCGGTTACTTGATTTTCCTCAATAGTGGGTCTTTGACCTTTGGCCAAAGGGTGGAGAGTTTACCTCACAAAAGTGTGGTTTTTTCATACATTGAATCTTTGTCAACGGCTGTTTCAGAAATCAAAATTAAGCAAATCTACTGGTTTGCTATAGAAGTAGGTCTTACAGTCTTACAGTGCATGAAAGAAGCATAAGCTTGCAGTAGCCTGTTCTGGAAATTCTCTGCTACCTTTCTGTAGCTAGAGGGAGGGAATTAATGGATGCAGCTGCTAATTCTATAATATTCTAATGAAAACTTTATTTTTATTTAAACTTAGTTTTCATGGGCCTCTTGCTTATGAATACTAGCTGGTAGGAAAATTATCCTAGTTGTTAAAGTAGTGTGGACAGGGAGATAATTTCAGAGACTTATCTCAGCTTCTACCTGGAGGGAGAAAATGAGAGATAAAAAGTCCAGAAGTGGAAACTCACAGGTTGACTGCTACAAGTGGGACTACCAGTGTTGTTTTTATGCAACTTCAGGAGGGTTGTGTTGCAAAGCAAAATGTTTTGTTCACTACAGCATATGAAGGACTTTTGTGGCAATGGCCTGAGTCGAGGTCCTTTGCATTTTGTGTGATCAATCCCTAAGACAGGCCTGCGATGTGAAACCTCTGCTCCAGAGTGAGCACGGTTTCTGACCCTCATTTAAAATTAGTGTTATTGCCTTTTCTATAAAGTTACACTAAGTCTTATCAATTTGAGTAGTCATTCTCAAGGTGCTTTCTGTATTTAGGATGTGAAGACTTAAATTTTTTCCACTGCAGAAGCTGATAACAATGGCATCCATTATTGGGAATTGTATGTGCCCTTCCATACACCTGAGGAACATTTGGTTCATGGTATAGTTCAGGCTATGACCCTCTGCACCTGAAGAATGTTGGGTTTATGCTATAGTTCAAGTTATGTTGATGAAAATAATTGGAGAACACTTGGTTCTTACAGAGTCAAGGCCTCTGGCTAAGGTTGATTGTGCTGATAAGGTAAAATGCTGGAAACCAAATTTTTTTGAAAAGTTTTTAATAATCAGGACTCAATGTTTTGAAAATTGTGTATTTATAGGCAGCTGTTATTTGTACAAGAAGGGCAGATGTAAATAAAGGGTTTTTTTAAAGGTATAGTCTGCTATTGTCAAAAGAGTTCTATTGAAAGTATGCAGGAGAGGTGGATCCAGTTATGGACTGGAATTGCTATTTACTGTTTTGATTTGTGAGAAGTTATCACAGGCAATCAGCCATCTCCCTACCTTTAAGATGAGGCTGTTTTGAAGCAAGTATCACAAGATAACTCTGGAGACAAGCACTGACACAGATCTCATTTATCCTTGCCTTGGAGCTGGAAGATGCCTGTGCTCTAAGGAAACTAAACAAATGAAAGCAGAAGAAAAGAGAGGAAGGTAAAACACGAGATTATTAGGCAGAATTAAAGAGACATGGAAGATCACTTAGTCAAATCTTGTGGGTTTAGTGTAGTACCACAAATACAATGCTCTGAGCATTCTTAGGCCTCCTTCATTATAAATGCTGAATTTTCACTTCTGTGGTTGAGATCCCTTGGAATCACCTTGATCTATTTTGCTTTGCTTTCAATCCATTATGTAGGGGGTTGTGGTCTTTTTGGCTTCTATCCTTCTATGATGGCAGAGATAATGTTGGCAGGATACAGAAAACTTAAAACAAGATGCACTCTCAGTCTTTACAGAAATTCCAATTATTTTTTGCTTTTGCTGCAAACGGGTGGTGAAACTGTTCAAAACCAACACACAGGACCGAGTGTCTTTAAAACAGTTGTGTCTTCTGTTGAATTAATAAACAAAGAAAAAGTAAGTATGCTTTCAATTTTTCTTAATGCTGCTAATTCTAGGACTATGTTGTATATGAATAAGTAGAATAAATTTTCAGTGAAAGGATAGAAAAGTGCCTAAAATTAGAAGATTATAGGTCTCAAATTTGCTTTGAAAGTTTGTACCTTTGCCTAAAAAAGAGAACAGTATTAGATCAGAATTGTGGTGAGGGATTTGTATTAGATTCTCTGAGCAGGTATCCTGCCTTCATGCTACTGATGAAGCTTGAGCAATTTATGCCAGCAGTGCCCAGCTTTTCTTTTGAAGTTTTGAATATTTCCCTGTAGATACCCAGAAAAGTGAAGCTTTGGAATTCTGTGGGATTATGTTCTTGGTATCTCAGGGAAGTGCATCTCAAGAGAAGCCAGTATTTGTAACACAATGGTGTCAGAGCTTTCAAAGTGAGTACTGTAGTTGCCTTGTGTTAGTGAACTTAAATGCAGAAGAGTCTGCCAATATGACCTTTTCTAGCTACACTAATTAGTATAAAGACTGAGTAGGAAATAAAAATGGGACATGAGCAGTCTTGTTTACTCAGTTAACCAAAAGTCAAACCAAAATCACCAGTGTGATTCAAACTGGTGAGGAGGCCTGGCCTATGGTTGTTTTCATCTTCTGCTATGGGGTTTTCTGGTAAAAGTACATGAAGTCCTAAACCTGGTAACTGAGCCTGAAAATAGTATAGAAAAACAGTTTCTTTTTCCTGTCAGGTAATTCCCTGCATGAATAGAGCAGAGAGAGGATGAAGGTGGAGTTGACCTAATGATCTGAGTGAATCCTAGAGGTGCTCACTCTCGTTTCCTTGATTAAGTTTCTGACTGTATCATACTTCTAGGTGTCTGTTTGGGGATTATTCTTGAAACGCATGTTATTAATCTTTGTCTAAACTACTTACCTGTAAAGTTAGAATAAATGCAACATGAGGGCCTTCTGAGCACAAATTAAGGTTTGAAAACCACTGCTTCCCAATATTATTATTAATTTCAGAAAGCTGTTCCCGGGAAGATTTGTCTGCAAAGTGTGCTGCTTGTTCCAAGAGCTTTATTTGGTTATACATTTTGTTTAGCATTTGTTAGCATGTGAGTTTTCTGAGTCAGCACTAAATCAGACAAGGGGAATTGTTCTTCAACTGTTGCTATTATCTTACTTCAGATTTCCCATTATAAAATGCTCTTAAATCAGTGTCTGTCGAAGAATCAGATTAGTGTCTGATTAGATCTGTCAAGTTTGATCTTCCAATGTGTTTTGTGCCAGATTTGGATTTGGGAATGAACACTTAGAGTATTAGAAGTTAATATATGATACAATGGAAAGCTCTGTAATTACATTTTTGATTTCGAGTTTGTTACCCTAACAAGTACAGTGGGGCATAAACGAAAGGCTCTAATATCAGAAAATTTACTTCATGATGTCATGGGCTGCATCCCTCCCAGAAGAATTTATGTTAATTGTCACACAGTCTTGCCAAAATCCTGAGCAGTGTGCAGTAATGAAATCCTAATAGCAGCCAGCTGGTTTTAGAGGCATACACCCAATGGCTTTGACGTTTTTCAAAGAAGAGGCATTTCTCCTGCAAGGGCTGGCTCTGAACTCATGCCTGACCCACTGAGAGGAGGGATGCTGATGCTCCAGCAGCTCTGCAGAGCTGGGCAGTCTCTGCAGGCTCTGCATGTGGCAGGGAAGGGGCAGTGTATCCATCTCCCTCCCAATCTCTCTCAACTGCTTGGTGACCCTGAGCCAAACGTCTGCATCTATGTTGAGTTGAACTGCATCCCCAATTTCTAATTATCCCTTACCTTCTATTTTCCCAGGCTCCGGCCCTGGGAAGACCATTCTCTGATGCATGTTTATTTATAAATGGGTCATTTCCATGTGGCTTTGACCTCTCCAGTTGGCTTCAAAATCTAAGCTGTGTGTGGAGGAGTCAATTTTCTACCTCACTGCAGACATATTCAAACCCTTTGTTTTTTAGGGTGGGGAACATACCTCAGCAAGTATCTTCTTTCCTGAGACAGACTTATGGACCATAGGGAAATGTGTGAGTTCAGCTTCCTAGTAGTCAGTTTGTTCAGCTTCACAGCTGATAGTCCTGGACAGAGAGAAGGGAAACTGTGAGCATTCTTTTGGGATTAATTCTAAAAAAAAATTGTAATATACCAGTTTGCCTTCTGGTGCATTCAGGCTGTGGAGAAGTAAAGTCTGCAGGTAGATGTATTCACTGGTGTGAGCATCAGTTCATGGATAAGTTCCTGCACTGGAATTTGATTTCTCACTACCTGTTTATCTGTCACCTGGTAGGGTAACAATCTTTATTAGTATCTCTATGCAACAGCCCTGCATAGATTTACTTGAAAACCCCATATCTGTTTTCTGTTGCCAGTCCTTACTTGGTGATGTGTTGATTACACCTTGTAGGAGACAAGCCTTGGACTGTAAACCACTGATGTGAGCTGTCCACCCAGGAAGGGCAAGAGCTGTCCCTGCAGGGTGTTCAGTGGGAAGTGACCTCAGGGCATATTGTCACTAGCAGAGAGGGTTCCATGTGGCCCCTGAGGCTGCTATGGGAATATCTTCTGTGCTGGAGTTTCCAGCATGAAGCAGTGCCCCTGAGATACTGTGCATGCTGGGTGTGATTTTGCTGTGGGTATCATACCAGGGCATAGAGGTGCATATTTAGATGAGCTGCTCATGGAGGTGATGGCAATCCTGAGCAGGGAAAAACCCAGCTATTTACTGCCCCAGAAACAGAACCGAAGGCCCCTGGAGAAAAACCCTCCTTTGTTACAGTAGGCCAAATGAGACCTCTGTTTAAACACTAATAAATAAAGGGCATAAAGGGAGCTTGTTAGTAAGATGGTAAAGATCCAAGTGAGGGCTGCAGATTGCTCTGGGAAAAATCACACTGCTGAAATCAGTGGTAATGTTAGAAAATGCTCCCTGGGAATGAATAGATTTTTCTAGGTCCACTAAAATATTAGAGATATAGGTGGGAATACCCGAGAATCATTTTTTTTTAACTTCTAAGAAGTAGGTAAGTATACTGTAGTCTTTACTTTGGGCAAATAAATCCCTCGCTACACCACCCGTGCGAGGGGGTTGCTTCCAGCCCATGATATCCTCAGGCTCTTATGCCTTTTAACAAGGACAGGCATCACAGTTTTATACATTGTGTGTGTCAGGGCAGTGCACACAAAAGGTAGTACGGTATTAAATCAGCCAAGGAAGAATTTTTTGCTACCTCCTCTTTCCCCCTATAATGAATTCTTGTGTAAACCTGGGACATTGCACACGTGTCTTAGCTGTGCATACTGTCATCTTTCATATTTTACTTTGGCATATTGGTAAATGCTCAAGCAAAACAATATCAGAGCTGGGAATGCAACAATTGGTTTCTAAGAGATATACCAAAATGAAAATGATACAAGCAACTACTGCATTGTGAGAGGTGTAGCTGTATAAACAAAAGTTAATATTAGATACGTCTACATTCTGTGGGAGGAGAGAGTGGAGAGATCATGATGATTATTCTTTCTTCTACTCAACACCAATGTAATGATCAAGAGCAGTAACCTGAAAGAATGAACACACACATTAATAAAGAGAATGCTTTTCAGGGAAACAAGTGATAAAAGGCAGAATAGAAATGAAGAATGAAGTGTATTCAACAATGGAAGTTGGCTTCCAGCAACTGGATAGGGGGAGTAGAAAGGTGGCTGCCTAATAGAGCTGAACTCCTCTTTACATTGTTTTTATGTAAATATATATATAAAATGAACATGGCAAGTATGGAACTTATATTTCTTGTGACAACTGAAAACGAATGCGGGCATTGGACATGGGGCAGGATCAGCTCCTTGTGCTCCTGTAGAGTTCCTACAGAGTGTCCTACCAAAGATTCCCTGCTGTTGCGCTCCAGCATGTGCCTGGGCATGGGGCTCACCCAGTTCTTGCTTTTGTACTGAAAATGGTCAGAACATGGCTTGAGGGAAAAGGGCTGTGTTTCCCTGCTGAGGCACAGGGTCCTGGCTGCCTGGCACACTAGAAATAATACAGCTGGGGGTTTTAATTTATTTTTTTCTTGCCAACAGAGAAGAAATACTGCATCCAGTTCATGGTACTTACTAAAACAGGAGATTGCCTTAATTCCCTAAATTGCTTTTTTGTGATGGGTTCAGCAGTATTTTTGCCTCTATTTAATGTGAAGAATATCTTTTGCTTCTGTAGATGCCTTTTAGTATCTTTGTATCAGAATAATTAGTGGTATTTTGGTAAATGGGAGGTGGGGTCTACAGACTTTCCAAATGTACTTATCTGATTTCTGTGGGTTTCCTTACAAACCAGAAAATAAGAGAGAATTGCTTGGAGATGAGAGTGATGGTACAAAGTCTTAGTTTTCTACCAGACCTTACAGTGCCATATCCAGCTGAGTCTGTCCCCCCTGAGCCATTAGATGATGGTATATCAGGAACCCAGTCCTGTGTGGTGGTGTCCCAGCAGCACCTTGTCTGTAGCACTGATGAAATTTTAAGTCAGTGTCACATCTAAGACCTTCAAAAGAAATTCATGTGGGCGAGCTCAAAACCTCTGGGTGGTTTTGTACACTTCCCACCTAGGTGCCCATGTTTTCAGCCATCACCTGTAGCCATGCAGAGGGGTTCCCTGACTTCCCTTGTGATCATGTGGAGAGGTTGTGCTCACTGAAATGTCCCATGCTATGGATCTGCCTTGCCACAAGAGTTCAGGCATTAGTCTCAATCACCTCTTCACTGTGAGCTGCAGCACATTGGTTTTTCTTAAGAAGCCAAATACTGCGATCTAGAATTGAAGGAGTGTTTCTAATCTCCCCACTGTTAAGAGCTGGTATAATGAGAAGGAACAGAAATGACCTCTGGAGTCGTGTGCAGCCTGATGAGCTTTCACGAGGCTTTCAAATGCCATGAGTTCCACACAAAAGACTATAAATAATTGCCTGGGTTGGCCTGACCTCGGGTTGTCTGAGATGATGATCTGATAATGGCATGAGTGACTCTGATTCTGTTCTGAAGTTGAGATCCCGTTTAGGATTATACTTATTTGAACTCTCTGTAATTTAAGAAGAAAGCTTTCTGCATGTGCCAGTACTGGAAACACATTTTGAACACAAAGGTCACTGATGTGGCAGTTGAAATCATGAAACAAGTCACTTGGGACATGAATTTAAGCAAAACTGAAAAGTTACCTCCTGTTTGACAATGAAGTTTTCTTTCCCTGGTCTCTCAGCCCTGGTCTGAGTTGCCAAGTTTTGTAATAACTCCTCAGTTCTGCAGACTGTGTATGGGGCAGATACCCCTTTGCAGGACCTTCAGCACATTTTGGAGTACAAGTAAATCTAAGAGCAGCCTGCAGAAGGGCAAGTTGGGTGCCATGTCTTTCCCTTGGGGCATCCTTGCCTACTTTCCCTGTTAGTGGCAAGTGGTGCACGTTAGTTTCCAAGAATTACTAACCCAGTTCATAACATGTGGTCCAAGAAAAAAAAAATTACCAACAAAGTTACCAACAAAAGCAGGCTTTATTACAACCTTGCTTAGTCACACCTTTTTTTCCAGACAAAGCTAACTGACTGGATGATCTTTAATGTCTTTTCCAACCTAAATGATTCTATGACTTTGTTTTTTTTCTTAAACCACTGTTTTGCAGAATGCATAGTGCCAGGAGTAGTTCCATTACTTGCTGTCAATCCACCCCAAAGTGGTCAGAACTCACAGCATTTCATCAGACATAATCTTGATATACAATAAAAGAATTCTTTGGATTCTGACCTGTTACAATGGCCCTGGTCCCAACCAGAAAGATGTTGGTTTTTTGTCAAAGTTGTCAAAATTTTCTTGTCAATGGATCTTAAAAAATCATCTTCAAGGGAGATGGAAAATGGTGTTAAAACACTGGATTTGGAAACAGTTTCTCAAAGTGGCTATGCCTGTGACTTTTGTGCATGGCTGCAAATTTTTGGGTTTTGCAGCAAATGATGGTTTATAGATTGCTGTAGAATGGAACAGCTTAGGTAACGTGGTGAATGTACTGCTGGGAGGGGCATAAACCACTTCAAAATGGCTCAGTCGGGCAAACAAACAGGAGTGATCCTGCCAGGGAAGGTATTTGCTGTTGCTGATGGTTGTACATGTGGCAGAAAAGGTTTGGGAACTCCCTGGCTTGGAATAAAAAATTCCCTGAAGGTAGATGGTCTGAGCAGATTAGCTGTGGCCTTATTAGGCCAGGCTGTTACTAAACTGTTTTGTTATGATACCATCTGAAAAATCTTTATACCTCACACAAGCTTGGGAGAAAGCTCCAGAGAGATCCATGTGTTATTTTGTGTTTCATTTCTTCCCAAAGGATTGTAAAAATAATTTAACATTACTGTTTTGAGGAATCTCCTAAGAGGTCCATGAACACTTTAATTCTCCAACTCCACTGCCTTTTCTGAAAGACAGAGCTCTGCTTATCCTTTCTTTTCGTAGTCAGGAGCGATCCATTGAGGGACATAACTGCGTTTGGGGGATCCTGGGGCTGATTTCCTATTGGCTGTAGAAATAATATGAATCATAAATAAATCAGTTTGCACTGTCATAAACAGCACCACTGGGAAATGGGGGAGATTTAATGAGGAAGATTATGGGCAGACTGCAAATGTCTTATAGGTGTGAGGAGAGTGGCAGATGGGAAGAGGACATTCCACAGTCTGGATTTCAACTCTTCACAAATTGTTTGCAACCTATTAGCTGAGATTTTCAGAATAGCTGTAGGATTTAGTCACCTCTTCCATTGAGGTGTAATGGGCGATAAGTTTAAATACCGTGCATTTAGAAAAAGAAAGGGAAAAAAAAGGTCGAGAACATTTTCAGTCATTACTGAAGCGTACTATGGTACATTTGTGTGAGGATCAAGAAAAGACAGGTGAGATCTACTGTATGGGTAGGCAAGTTTCCAAGAACATTAACATTTTATTTTAAGAGATGAATAAAACCCTCAAAATTGCTCTAGACTTGGCAGGTAAGGATTGTTATGCTTCATCTTGCCTCTTGGCCAGAAAGCTCAGTAAGTGGGAGCTTGCCAGATACAGCAGTCTTCCCCACTACCTGAATTTAATTTAAACCATTCTGTGCAGCCCTGATTTTAATCCTTTCATTTTGGTTTTGAGTTACCGCATATATGGCACAATGGAAATATTTTTTCAAACTTAAATTAGAAACATATTTTAGGAGACAAAAAAAGTGCCTGTCTTTAGTGCAGAATGAAACATCTTTAACTGTTAGATGAAGTCCAACCGTTGGACCATTTTACTTAAAAAGTTTGATTATTGGTAGAGAAATGTGGATTTTCTGTGATGTGCTTTTCCTTGCCCTTTCCCCCTTCCAGTCATACACATTGCACAGTGTTTCTTCAGGGTGGCCAAATTTTGTGATAGTTAGCAATAAATATGTTTTAAAATCACTGGAGGTAAAGTGTGATATGTCAAAGGCAAAAAAAAAAAAATCAGTGTGTTCATCTTTATTTTATACTATGTGTAAAAGTACTGGTGGGTTTTTAAAATTCTCAAATGTTTTTATTTGACATAAATGTGGCAACATTTTTGTCAACTCCAAGAATGTGTGTTTCCAGGATGTGCCATCAACTTCTGCTCTAAAGCAGTGCAGAACAGGAAGTATAAATGCTGCAAACATCTGAATCCAAGTAAAAGCTCTGGAGAGAATAAGAGTTGCAACTAGATCTTCAATTTTGCTGCCCAGGTTGGCCTTGTTTCTTACACAAGGAAAAGGAAGGGGCCAACTTGATAGTTTTGTCTTGAAAGACAGTTTTTTCATTTTTTAAATGTTCTCATGGTGGTTTTGTCAGCTAAAGAGGCTAAAAAATTCAGATCTTTATAGATCTTTAATTCAGATCTTTATAGAACTGCTAAAGTATGTGTGTGAGAAGCACAGGGAAAATCTGTGTTCAAACAGTTATCAGCAATTCACTGTCAAATGGATGGACATACTGGGGAAGATTTCACAAAAATCCTGGGCATGGCTTGTCTATCAAAAACATAGTTTGAGGATTAAAGAGTGTGATTAAATCTGCAGATGACAGGATTCTAGCTAAAAAGCATGAGCATGAGGTAACACCTGAGCAGGAGGAACCTGTTGCATGAACAAGTGACTAATGAAGCATCAGGTACTACAGCTCCTCATGCCACAGTGAATGTGCCTTGACTGTGTTGTGCTGCTGAAAACAAAAGCCCATTCCATGCTGTGCTGGAATATCAGGGTGTTATTGGTGAGACCTGTGGAACAGCCACCTTATTCAAGCAGTGTTGGAATCAAGCGTGGTGTGTCCTGTCCTGGACTTGGCCTTTCTGAGTGGATGAGTGGGGATGATGCAGAGTTGAGCACTGAGGATGTTTTAAGGTCTGGAAATACCACACAGGGTCTAAGTCACTGTGATGATGCTCATTGACTTGTTACAAGTAATTTCTGCAGTTTGATAGAAGTGAGATTTTTAAAGTGGGCTTTATGTAGCATTTTAAACATGCAGATTTATTAGTAAATCAGGTGTGTATTAATTTGTGCACTTTTTTATGCTTGCATGTTGGGAGCAGAACATGATAACAGAAAGGAATACTTGCTATGCAGTTGTGGTCAAAGGGCTGTATTCAATGCTTAGTTCTTTGAAGGATCATTTAGGGAGTACTTCAGTAAAAATGTCCCTGCACATCAAGGCAGTATGGACACACCATGACTGGGACTATTGGAGCCTAATGTGAAGTACCAGCTAGTCCATGGTGTGGGTAACAAAATGTTGGTCAGTGGGATTCTTGTTAGACTGCTGATGGAAATGTGCTTGTTTAACAAAAAATGGCATAGTTTTAGAAAGATCACTTTGAAAAGTGTGTCTTTTGAGAAATTCACGTATTAGGTGATCTTAATCATGCTTATTTGGGTTTTTTAATTATGTGAAGAAGGCCACTGGAAAAAGGGATCATTTCTATTACGCATGGGAAATGGTGGAGTGACCAGATCCAAATGCAGCCTCCCTGAGTGCTGGTGTGCAGAGAAGGTCATGAAGTCACCCGTGGGTGTTGGCCAGGATCACATCTGACATGGCCATGTTTAAAGGCAAAGCAAAATGAAAGAGAGGAAGGGACGAACAGGGTATCACTGGTGAAGAAACATTATCTACAGCATGCTGGCTACCCTGTCCAAGTGTAAAAAGGCCAATTAGCTCTGCTTATCCTTCCCTTCCTGTTGTTCCCAGCCTGGGTGTGAGCCACTCACAACTTCTTAAGGGTTTGAGCAATGAGTTGCTTTTTCTAAGGACTGACAGGAAATCATTTAATAAGCTGGGAGGAGGGAGAAGTTTCCTGTTCCACTTACTCCCTATATAATTCCTAAGCTGAAGAGAGAAGACAGCTGAGTGGGCCAGACCACCACCCCCAGTGTCCTTGTGTGTTCCTCTAACAGTGGAGCCCTAACCACACCGATCACATCCCTATGGATTTTGTCTTTGTCTCAGACCCCTAAAAACTATACATTCTTTTAAAGCATTAATAAGTTGACTATTTCATTAAGTTGCATGTTAATATAATAGAAGTGCTTTCAAGGCCATGACTGTGGGGTTAGCTCTGTGCAGAGGGGCTGGATCAGGACTGTTGTTGGAACCTCACAAGCACTCAACGACAAATTAAGCTCAAGTGAAGCCTATTGTGCAATACATATAAAAAGTGTAACTGGGATTGACATATCTTTGTCTTGTCTTCCACCATTTCGTATCAATAATTAACTTTATTATTTTGCTGTGGGAGTGCATGGGCTTTATTACTTTTAATCCTCAAGACACCCAGACAAATGCCAAGAAATTCACTGTGTGGGAGTGCCAGGGACTGAGCAGTGCCTGCCTGAGCGAAGTTTGAGGCAGTGACAATCCCCATGACCTCACTCTGCTCACCAGTGGCAGCCGGGCAGTCACTCACTCACCAGCTCCGTGCTTTGCTTTGGCACAGGGGGAAAGTGCATCCAGACACACCGGGATAGCAGGAGCAAACACGGATAGTCCAGGTTCTGCTGTGAAGGTCTAACACTAGCAGATGGCTAAAATACATAAGGCAGTTACATAAACCTTACTAATGCTTTTGATGTGTTTCTCTCCTGAGTTTATTGGGACTTATTCTCAGTACCAGTAAACTTGAAATACACTTATGAATTCACTAAAGAATGTGTGTGCTTATTTGAAGTTGTGTAAAAATATAATTCTCTTCATTTGAGTGTATGAATGGTAAACATAAATTTTGTCAAAAGCCCATGGTAAATTTAGAGCTTCAATACTTTAGCAATCCTACTGAAGAGTTACCTGGAAAGTGTAGTGTATTTAAAAAAAAAAATTTGCTGGATAGTATCTCATATTAAAAGTGTTACTGACTAAATCTGTGCTATCAGTGGAAAAAACACAAACTGTGCCGTGCTTCCAAGTATATAAATAGTATTATTCAATAGCTGAAGACAAATTATTTGCTAAAGACCTACCATTTGTTTTCTGAAAGCAGTGTGTATTTGTTTCTTGAGCAGACATCCTCCGCACTGCTGAGAAACCTCTCGGAAAGCACAACACTTCAGAAGGGTCCTGAGGAAGGATATGACAAAGTTCTGCAAGATGTGACATCTGGTGGATGGCCTGCTCCCAGTGACCCAGGGCCCCTGTCAGGTACAGTGATGAGTTTGAGTTTATTGAGGTCTTTAACAAATTTCAGATGACTTGATTAAAATCATGAGTGTGCAGCCCTCTTTCTGTTGGCAGTTAACTTTTTTGTGCTGCAGTGGACAGCACAGAAAACTTAAGTTCTATTTTAATTTTGCTAATTGTCACTTGACAGCACTGAATTGTTAAAAATTTGTCGTTTTTAAGATCTGAAAGAGAAATTTAGCAGACCAGAGGTGTAGCAAATGTTGTTACATTATATTCTCCTTATGCTTTCCAGGATAGGTGTGCTTATTTTTGTAGTCTTGTACACCTGCGTGTCTATTCTGTAATTAGCCACAAGTTTTTTAAAAAGTCCTCAAAACCATGAAATTCACCTGAAATGTTTCTCAGTGCAACATATTTTACTGCTTGGGTTTTTTCATTTTCTACTTTTAACTTCTGACAAGAGCCAAGAACCTCATCTCTTAAGTTAAACAGTTGATTGTTTGCAACGCAGAAGTTGCAGTCTTCTGTGGCTGCAAGAGCTGAGGCTTTTTCAAAATACCAGAAATTGCAAAAATGAATTAAAAATGGGTTTAGTAGAGTTCAGAGTGGTTTTCTTTAGTAAGACTGGAACTATATTAGGCAATCCTTGCTGTGGTAGCTGCAGTAAGCCAGCAGCAGGAGTGTTCAGTTGGAAAAGAGGGTATAGGGTACAGATGTGTGCTACAGGAATGCTGTTTGGTCATCACCCAGGAACCAACCCCAGTTTCACTGCTCTGACTGTCCCTCAGGAGAGACAAGTGAGAAAATATCTTTTTACGAATAAATATCTGCAACCTGACATTGAGAATCCTGCTCGTTACAAATACAGGACAGTTTTGTTTGTTATTATGTTTTCCTTATGGTTGTTTTGAAAGTGAATTAAGGGAAAGCATTATTCCTTTGTTGTTTCTGGTATTGTTATCACTGATCACAAGTTCTACCCAGTTTCACCTGTTTCTCCCAGTAACCCCCATAGACAGGTCTATGGTCACCTCTCATCTCAATCTGAGAGGCTGAAAACAATTTGAAATTAAAATCTGAAAGTTGAAGGGAAAAGCAGTGGAAAGATCAATGCTTTTCAATTCAAATGAAATCTTTCCAAGCCTGTTTCCGTTATTTTGCTTTTATATACTGCCACGAACATTCTGTTCAGAAGTTACAGATTGTATATCCTTTGTGATTTTTCCCAAGTCATTACAGTAAATTTTCTCCCCTCTTAGTTGTTGTGGCTGAGCTGCTCAAGCAGGGGAAGGCTTGTTTGCTTGGTTTTTTTTGTTTTCTACATGAGCTGCTCTGTCTGGAATTTCAAAGCAAAGGAAACTTTTGTATATGTGTAAAGGGGTGAAACTTCTGCTGGAGAGGAGTGGAGTGTTTCTTTCATGTAGCTGTGGAAACTCCAGCAGAGACCTAATTGGTAATAATGATGAGGATGTATCAATCTGCCAGTAATTTGGGACACGGATAAACACGTGTGCCCAGTGACTGGAATGTCTGACCTGAGTTTCTGTATCGAAGAATAAGTTGTTGATTTTCTCCCATGACAGTGTCAAAATACCTCCACCACGAATATGTATAACCTGTGTTTTTACACCACACTTTCCTTATTTTTTCCTGAACTAAATTCTTGTAAGTTGTTCTGTTCTCAATATAAACCCATTGGTCTGTCTTCCCCCTTAACCTCCAAGGATTTAGTCAGTGAGGGGGAAGTGTTTAAAAATAATTCCAGTTATGGTAGAACAGCCTGTATCCTTTCTATAGAGTAACTGACATCAGACTTCTGAGTTCACAAAATGGTCAACAAAAGATCAGTAAAAACATCCAAGGATTCTGAAGGGCAAACATTTCTTTTTTTCTTTTTTTTTTTTTTTTTTCTTTCCTTTAAAGGGAAAATGTGACTTTTTGAGCAGGAGTAGGTTTTCAGACTGTGGAAGCCTGAGTGACACACATCTCTTGTTACAACTGGTATGATTTTGTATTCTGAAGAATTAGCAGACCTCTTAAAAGCTTCGCCTCTGAGGATACACACAGCTCTGTTGTAATACCAAGTTAATATACGTATTAAGGGTGCTGGGTATTAGTGGGAATGAAGAGAAAAAGCGAAATCTCTCCTATTTTTTTGGTCTGATTTAGTGATGCACATGCCCATGTGCTGGCTCCTGGGGTGGGGCAAGGGTTGTATTTTACTCTTGTTAAGGCTGGGGGTGTAAGGACGTGCAACACGAGGCCGCAGGTGAAAAACTTCTTTAGCCCAGGGAATAGGTACCTCCAGGGAAGACTCAGTGTCTGGCTGTAGCTATCACATGCCTTTACAATGTGGGAGAGCATAAAGGAGGAGCCAAATTAGGACATGCAAGACAAAAGTTGAAGAGGAGGTGGGGATGTAGGCAGGAGTTGATGTAACAGAGAGGGAGCTCTGTGGTTTGCTCCTGTCCTAGTACCAACAGCTGAGCTGTCACTGCCAAGCAGCCAGGAGACAGCAGTGGGCTGGATGTAATTTGGGGTGTCCTGCTCAGAGTTACATTGCCCAGTTTTCTCTTGGAAGCTGAAGAGATTTTTGAAAGAAGCACCTGTAGTGCTTGAGGAGAGGACAAGTGGCAGAGCAGAATATTTCCTTAGGCCCCGGCCTGGTGAACTCCAGAATTTCAAAGCAGAAATTGTGAAAGGGACTTCTAAGATCGTGGGCAAGGAGTCTGTGCTCAGCACTTCACAGGCAGGTCATGGCAGCACCTGAGGCAAGGAGGACAACAATGTTTACAAACACTCACATTCTAAAACATTCACTTACTACAGTGCCCACACCAAGAGCTGGAAATGTAGTGATACTGCGGGTGTTCCTTGACTTCATATTTTCCCCATTATGCTTAAGAAATGTTGAGAGTGGCTCTGGAGACTTTGAAACATTTGAAATGGGTTACAAACATGGATTGTTTATAATGGTGGTATTTTTAATATATGTACGTACAATTGGAAGCCTATCAGTTGTTTTTCCTCACTCACTTACTTAAGAAAATCAGAATTGATATCTGCTAGTTTCAATATTTTACATTGGCCAAATTTCTTGGCTTACTTTTAAAAGACTGAATCTCGAAATAATGATTTCTTTTTTAAGTACAAATTTCAATTTCTTTTTTCCTGGCACATAAGATTAGACAGGGAAAATAACCCACGCCTTTTCCCTGACCACAGGCTGCGTTCAGACAGCCACGCCAAATCTTCTGAACATTACAAGCGTACTATTTCCGTCTGTAGCATGCTAATAGATTTTTCTGGCTGTAAAGGTCCTTTCCCTGCTCAGGAGAGAAACTGCTGTACCTGCATTTGGCATTTTCTTGGTGCTTTCACTTTGTCTGTGGAATGTACGTTCCTTGGGAAGGCCCCGGAGAGCTCAGGCTGCTGCAGAAGCGCCTCGCTCACACTTTGCCCTGATGCTCAGCACAACGATCCCCTGCTCTCCTCGGCCTCTCCCGGCGCTCGCTGTTTCTCTGATGCCCCCTTCTGCCCTCCTCGCCTCATATCACGGGAAAATCTTCCTTCGGGACTGCCCAGAGACCGTGCGGCACAGGACATGGGGTTGGGTTTGAGCGCTGCTGGGGGTGTTCTGGGGAACGAGCCCAATTGCTGTTGTGTCGGCCAGTCAGGCATTATCTATTTGCCTTTCTGCAAATAGGAACCGTGTGAATGCATGAGCAATAACTGAAGGAAGGAGGTGGGGATGATTTCATCCATTAGAAATCTTTGTGCAAGTGTGGATCAAAAAGTTCTGAAAAGCACAGTTGGCTACTTTCAGTTTTTAGTTGTGCGGTCACAGGTGCATTTTTAGGCAAAGTATCACACCAGAAATGAGCTGCTCCTTACGAAAAAAAAAAATTAAGAGGATATCTTTGAAAAATTAGGACTGATCTCTATGGCTGCTCTTGCTGCCATAGTCCTTCCCTCTCCAACAAACCCTTTAATGTGATAAGAGTGTCGATACCCTTTTCACTTGGGAGCCTCTCTTTGCTGATCAATCTCTGTACCACACTTCTCCTTTGGCAGACAGTGAAAGAATTGTCCCAGCTCCAGGATACAATTGTCTGCTCTTGCCAAAGGGATCCAGTTACAGAGATGAGACAATGACCCAGATGCAGGCTCTTTGCTGGTGCTGCCCCTGAGGGTTCAGTTCCAGTTGGTTGCCTTTATGCAGCCTGCACTTTGCTAGGAAAGAGAGTGAAACCATCAGCTGTCACAAGTTTAATTGGTTTGGGGATGTGACCTTGGAACAGAACTTAAAATCTAAAGGTCTGCTTGCCCTGAGGAACATGCTCAGGAATGGCTCTTCTGCCAGGAGCCCTTGTGTGGGTGCTAACAGCATGTAGCACACCAGGGACTTTTTTTTTTTTTTTGGGAAACAGCCGTTCTGGGAAACATCTGCATAGAGACAAATCCTTATCCTTCAAGGCCTGTCCTTCCCAGAGAATTCCAGAGAGCTCCTTCTGCGTAGAAAACCGAGAGTTCCCAAAGAGGTGGATGTTTCTGTAACACAGACCACAAGGCCGAAGTGTGCAGGTGCTTGAGGAATCAAAAATACCTCAGAAACTCCGTAGAAAACATTGTCATTTCAAAATATGGATGAGAGGAAAAAGCTTGCTTTGATATAGTGTGAAAGGGGCAGGGGGGAATGACATGGGGATAAAACACAAAACATTCCTCAATTTTAGGAATTTTTAGGAGAAAAGGTGTCTGTAGCAGTGTTTCTGGATTTTTCTCAAGTGCAATACAAAGGTTGTATCACTGTTTCCCGATGTCAGTTGCAATAATACAGAACCACTGTGGAGGAAGGTTTCAGTCCCTGCACTTATCTTCATTTTTACAATAAGTGCAGCTACCACTTAGCAGGGAGTGATCTCTCCCTAGGTCAAACTCTTCAATTTGTATTTCGATGACAGCTTGACATAAAATGACTTAATGACTAAAATGAAAAATGGTACAATATTTCAATCCTCATATCAGGAATAATTTTGGTATTAAAAAGCATAATATAGAATTAATATATCTTTCAAAAATTCGTTAAAATAACCCTCTTAGGTTCAGTTAACACTGACATTTCGGATTGACCTTAGGTTTTAACAAAACACGTGTGTTTTTTAAGGACAAAAAATGCCAAGCTAATGTAAGTAAAGCCTTTGTATCTTAAGTTTTCTCCTCTGCCCTGATAGAGCTGTCCCTCAGACTCACACTCCTGCTTCTCCCTGTAAACAGCAGACGGTGTGAACTGGCAGAGCAAGTGCCTTCCCATCACCTTGCGCTCAGGAGATGTTGACACACAGGAGTGGCAAAGAGGAAGGTGCAAACAGATGAAAATCCCAGCTGAATAAGTGGGGGTTTTAATCTTCTTGCACCTGTTTCCAGGAGGGAGTGTGACAGTGATAGGGTGCAGAAAGGAATGTTGCAACCTGGGCAGGAGGCTGTGGGTGGTGGCACAAGTCCCAAGGCGGGAGCAGGATGGGGGAGGATGAAGCAGGAGCTTGCATCATATTTCAGACCTTGAATTTGGAAGGACTGTGATAGACTGAAGACAAATAAATAAAAAAGATAAACAATTTAGGTATGGTGTTTACCAGGGAAAGAGAGGTATTTACCAGCTTGATCTGAATGCAGCACCTTCATTTCCAAAAGCAATTACTCTGAGACTGTAATACTGACTGTGCATGGATTTCATGCACAGCAGAATGTGATCTTATCTCCAAAGCTAATTCCCTGGACAGAGTGGGGATCTAAATGGTTAGAAGTAGGATATTGAAAATGAGGATTGTCCCAAGTAGGATTTGCTGTTGGGTTGGAAGATAGTGCAGCCTGTGCAGGGGGGTCTGCCACAGAGGTGCTGATACCATCCTGGGGAGAGGGGAGGGTGCATGGAAGGAGTTGCTGGAAGCTTTTTCAACACCACTTTATTCACTTTATTCCAGTAACAGATCCCTGATAGTGAGCCTGAGCCCAAGCTTTAGAAGAGCCTGGTTGAAGGCCAGGAACGTCCCCTGGTTTTCCAGCTCTTTGTTCCTCAGTGGGTTTTTTTCATTCATTTTCATTTTTTTGGAAAAAGTGGCTAAAATATTGTTTTTTGCAATGTTTCTGAAAATTTGCACACTTGCACCTTTCCAGCACATCACTGGGTCCTGTGCCAGGTGCTCCAGTGCCAGTGACTCCAAAGCTGGGCAGGTCCTGCTTGGTTCCAGTCCAGTTGCCTTCTCACAGTCCTTTGAAACAATGCTGACCAGGGGTGAATTTCAAGCAGTGTTTAAAATCCCGTGCTATTGCTCTAAATCCTTAGTTTTTCCCTTTTGCTCTCTTTTGGGTGGACTCCTAGCAAGTTTGACAGGAGCACAGGGCATTTTTGATATATGGCATCAGGTCTGTTAGTTCAGAAACCCCACACAGAAGCTTGTTTTTCGGAAGAGAGAAAATAAGATTAAACAGGACAGGGAATGCTGTTATGAAGGAATGAAAATATTTTCATTACCAGAGTATTTGTATGTCAACAGCTGATAGGGAATGATGTGAGACATTCCCAGAAGGACTCCCAAAGATTTTTTCCTTGTATAATAGACCAATTAGCAGAGCCCAGATTAAATGAGCAATGTCACATTACTTCTTGCATTAAAAAAGTGTGACATTCAGTCTCTTCATCTAATAAATATTTGCATTTTTTTATCCTTGGGACTTTAGCTATATTATTTTCAACAGCTCTAACTTCCCAAGTAACAGGGGGAAATATTAGCTTGTCCCACATAACTTTAAGACATATAGATGGATTTCTCTTATGTAGTATATATTTTTAAAAATTTATTGATGAGAAGCTCTGTACACTCTCAAGACGTACACATGTGAAAAGGAGGAGGATATTAAACTATGCTAAGCCAGAACTTGTAATACTTTTAAGCTGACTTCATGAGTTAATAAAGGAGGAAATGAGCAAACTCAGTGTCAGACTCTGCTGCCCAGCTCTCCTGGAGCAGCCCTTGAACTCACTCAAAAGAAATTGTTTGATTTTCAGTTGTTTTTCAATCTTAATGTGGTTTTGAGAAATTTTAGTCTTTCCCTAGAGAAAACAACTGAATGACTTAAATAAAAAATTAGCGCTGTTTAAAAAAAAAAAATTGAAAAAGTTATTTGCAGGATTGCTTTATTTTCTTAGCAGCTTTCAGCTTCCACTGCAGGAGGGGTTGAGTTTTGGTGACAGGGCACTCTATGATTTTGTGAATTAATGTTGATTTGAAGTGGGTAGAAGAAAAATTGTTATAGACTTAAGGAACATTAACACTTAATTGAATTTAATGGATGTCTTTTTTATTTCCATATCTCTGAAAATTTGCACAAGTTAAATATCAATTAATGATTGATCTTTCTCAGATGACAGACAATTGTAGCAGATTATAATTCAGAATCAGACATAGATCAGACCTTTAGAGGTATTGAGATCTGCATGTCATGTCAGTTATGTGTGTTTATTGAGAAAAGGTAGAAACAGTTGAATGTTATTCCATTTTATATTAGCATTTAAAGGACTTGCATTTCACGAGGTAGTCTTACCCATTCCATTCTCTCCTCTGCATTCATCCACCGATGTTTTTACCTCATCTTTATCCTTTTCCTAAAACCTGATTTTTTTGCTAATTGTTATTTCTAAATATGGAGCAAAAGACTCGTGTTTCTCAGGTCAGAGGAACACTTGAGAGAAGAACAGTTAATTCCACTGGCAATATTTATTAATAACATTGCAATAAGCTCCAGAGTAGGCTCAGAATGCTCCTGTCTGCTGTATGTACATGTTCCTACATTTACACATGGTCACCCTTCCCCTGAAAAAGCTTCCAATATTGCCTGAGGTGGGAATTTCAGAAGGGCCTAAGTGACGTCTCCTTCTTCACACAGCCTCCAGGGCACTTTCTTTTAGAGATAGCCAAGAGGTGCTTTAGTCCCAGGTTTAATCATTCAAGCTGACACCATTTCTGAGAGCTGAATTCTGGTTTGTTATATCACCAGCTCTGAGATTAGGGGGGTGATGGGAACGTGCATTCTATGTAAAAGAAGTCCTAAAATGGGGATGACAAAAGGGAAGGTTGAATTGTGTCAGAAAACACTGGTTTTCTCCATTTTCATTTGTAGCTACCTTAGTTTTTACAGCGTTTTTCGCCTCTTAGCACCTATTTGGAAGTGCAGACTTTGGTGCAACTCTGTGTTTCTTTGGTAGTTGTTCTCTGTTTGTTGTGTGTGCATGTAAATGTGTTTAGGAGAAACCATTTGTATCTGTTATTTATGGAGAGCACCTCTCCAGAGCAAAGCTGAACTAATACCAATACAAGTGTTATTCCTCCCCCCCCTCCCTTGCCCACTCAAAAGAACGTCAGGGTGCTTCTGTGCCAATGGAGGAGAAAAGGAGTCACAGGTGCCAAGTTAAATGGGCTGCTGCTTTCCCTACAGAGTGATGAGTGTGAAAATAAAGAAGTTAAAACACTATCTGATGTTGATTCTCTAATAGTCCAGTTTGACACAGACTATTCCCACTCCTGTGTATTGCTGGGGTCACTTGGAAGAGGAGAGACTGCAGGGATTACACTGAGGGCGGGGATCCACAAACAAGAATGCAATGAATAACTTGACAAAATCGTGCAGCTCTCTACCCCTTGCAAAGAAGCCTTCACCTCTTGCTGGAGTTTTTTGGCATCTAGGAGAGCTTATCTTCGAGTAACATGTAGAGTGTAAGGTGAATTGCAAAAGAGGAATGCAGACAGCTTCTCCTATCAGCACATTGTTTTGGTTAAGACTCCACTGGAGTTTTGTAAAAATGCGATTGGGGGAAGGAAAACAAGGCAAAGTCAGCGTGTCCTCGGGGTTTGCTTAGTTAGTCAAATAAGCTTATTGGGAAATTAACACTTCTAGGGTTAGAAAAGAATGGCTATGCTTTTTTATTTTACATAGGACTTCGAATACTGCATCCAGCTGTCGGAAAAACAACCAGGCAGAAAAACAAGCTCTTGTAGCTCTGGCTGTAAATGCCAAGGTGGGGGGCCAGGACCCTGCATTGTCAGCAGGGCTATGGCAGGTTTACCTTGGGAAAACAATATTTTGAAGCTGAACTCGTTGTGAGGCACTGTGGCTCTTGCAGCATTTTGGATGTTGGCATGAGCAAAATTCTCAGAAAGTCATCTTTTCTATGAAACTTTTTGTTCTGTTTCAGAGTTATCTGATAACTTCCACCAATATTAACTGGGGGTTTGTGACATAAGTTCATCTTTGTAAGGACTGCCTACTTGCTGGGCTGGGTGTCCTGCTCTTCCTCATGACTAGATCAGTGTGGCTCTTAGGGGATCCTCCTAGAAAATTTAAATTTATTTTTCAGTAGTTCATTAAAATGTGCTCCTGCATTTCCTACCTTATTTTTCCAGAGAACTAAGCAAAAAAACCACAAAACAACAACAACAAAAAAAGTCATGAATCTGCTTGATGTGTTGGCTTTACATGAAATGTTTCACAGTCCCAGCACTGAGAATCACTCCTGGCTTTGAGGACTTTATCCCTTGCATTGGAGACACTGCACCTCTCTTCCCAGCTGGGTGGTGCTGGATGGTGGTGGTCTCTGCCCACAATAGCTCTTGTGTAGGCATCTTAATCTTTCTTTTCCCAGGCTTGCCACTGTACTATCTGGTTCCCTTCTTCCTTGCTCCTGTCATTTTGCTCTTCCGTGATATTTCTTAACCATATTTCTTAAGTACACAGGAGTTTTGGTGGTTTCTGACTGTTTCCTCCAATGTTTTTACACACTTAGTGGCCTTTACGTTCTGTGGTTTTGCAGTTTATCCTCAGAGAAGTAGGACCATACTCCACTTCTCAGGTAACTGAAGCATGGGAAGTAAATCCTCTAATTTCAATATAATTTAAAGATGGTTTAAAACATAGGGTATTGGTTTGGTGATAAATCTCACCCATGCCTGGTGGGTTCAGTCCCATACAGTCAGCTGGGGAGCTCACAGTGCTCTGTGTACTCACCTAAGAAGGGAGTGAATTGGGAGATGTGCTGATTCTTTTTTTTTTTTTTTTTTTAATAATTAAATGTTAAATAGGCAAAATAGCAAATGCTGGGGAGCAGGGGCTGTAGATATTTGCACTGGTTCTGTGATGTAGAGATTAATGAATACTTCTGAATGCTTGAATAAGGAGTGCTGTGATGAAATACGCTCTTGCTTCCTTGCAAATATCCCAGCCAGGCTCTGTCCTTCCTCCATGGAGTCCCGTGTCCTGATCTTTCTGACCATCCCAGAGAGGAGAGCACTGAAACAGGCTCAGGATGAAATGGGAGATTTATCTGTTGAGGTCCAGTGCCTTTAATGAAACTATTTGAATGAGTAAGGGATAGTGTGTGGGTATGAGTCACCCTGGAACTCCATGTTCTCTCCACGGGCAACCTTCGGGAGGAGGGGGCGGGCAACATCTGCAAGGATTCTGGGGAGAAGGTCACTGCAGGCAAACTGTGTTATTTGATCACTGCTGAAAAGGCAGAGAGAGGGAAACTCTCAGCTCCACGGGCTGGCAGTTGCTAAGCTGTATTTGGACAGGTATACAGATGATTATATCTGAGTAACACCGAGGAGCATTACAGTCGTTAACAAGACAAGATTTGCACATTCCTTGTCAGCAAATGCCTTTAGGAAGTGTACAGCAGGAAATAAAGAAAGGAGTCGCTGTCTCAGAGCCCACAGCCATTTCGATGTTGCCTGAAGACCTTTCTTTTACCCTGTGCAGTTGAGAGACATTTCCTGAGTGCAAAGGCTGCTCCGGGACTAATGCACTTGTGTCAATCTGTAACAGCAGGAACACAGATCTCACTGTGGCACATTTAACATACAGGATGTGTCCATAGCTGTGAAATCCAGGGAGTTACAGAAGCTAAAAATTTAAGTAAATATAAAAAAGCTTATAAATACTATATATTTCATAAATGTTTTATGCCTGTATTAAATCTGGATTAGGCAAAAGTGGAATGATCAGCAACTAAGAAGCCATTTCCTAGTAGCTGATTTTAATGTCATCCCAGATATGCAAATACATAACTCCCTCCTGTCCCATCATGTATTTTTTCCTGAAAATACATTGTGTGCAAGATGAACATTTACTTCTTTTTATTTACTGTAAGCAAAGCAAATCTTTACAGCATACCAAAGAACACTTTAAAAAAACAAATGTTCAGCAGAGGGAACTTCTCACTGAAGCAAGGTTTGATTGCTCATTTACCCTCTGGTTATTCAGAGTTTGATTCAGCACTTACTGGAGTAACTCCCATGAAAACCTCTTTGGTGAAACATATCCCTGTGGAAATCCCTTATGATGGATTTGGTTCCTCGGATTTTAATTTTTTTTTTTTTAGGATCTTAAATTGATTTTTATTTTTATAGATGAGAATTAAGAGATATTTCAGTATGTGCCTCTATATTCAGAGGGAATCAATAAGGTTTCACTTCCCTTTTGCTGGAGCTGTTAGCCAAAAAGGAAGATACCACTAGTGCTTCACTCTAGGGAAAAAAAAAAAAAAGTGTCTATTCAGCCCTGGTTTAAGCTATCTAATAGGGAGCTGTAATTTATCATTAAAAGTCTTCAAAATGAACTTCAGCTCTTCACAGTGGACTAATCTTGCAATGTCCCTATCCATGGCTGAGTCAGCTTCCTTGCTGTCAGTAATCAACAGCAAATAATTTGAGGGAGTTAAGTAGGAGGAGAAAAGCTCTGGGACCAACAATAACTTTCTTCAAACTTTCTCTAATTTTCCCAATTTTATGTCCGTAAGTTTGCCCTTTCTTTCAGGTTAAAGGGTCTAATTAAGTGAACCTGCTAATTCCCTGGACTATTTTTGTGGGTTTGGGGGTTTTTTGCACTGACTCTATGAAGCTTCTCTCTTTTTTTTTTTTTTTTTTTTTAAAGGCAAATGGGAGTTCTGTGTAGGGAAGAATAAGAGTATACCTTCCCACATTGCTTCTTTTTGGCAAACTCTCATAACCCCCTGACTGGTAGTTTTCCTGCTCCAGAAAGCAGAATGCCCTCTTTCCAGGAACTGAAATAAAAGCTTTACAAATACCACATTTTGCAAAATAGCTTCAGGGGGGATTTGTTACCTGTTGTTACAATGGCAAAAACCGAGAACTTACTTTCCAGCACTTCCAAATTGATTACATTTTTTCACACCCTTCCTTGGCAGCCCCGGCTCAGCCTGTTGTGCCCTCTGCCTTCTGGGGGCACCCACGTTACACCTGCCCGTGTCCCTGGCTCCTCTGTGGCCAGCGATGGTGCTGCAGCTCAGTCCCAGCGAATTCCAGCCATCCCAGGCTCGTGTGCAGAGGCTGATCCGCAGCAGCAAACGCCCCAGAAGAACAGTCCACACCATCTGAATTCTGACAGAGCTGCTTTTCAAATCAAGAGATTCATTTATTGTGAAGGTTCAGAAGTAGCCTGGAGAGAACAAACACAGGGGCTGCTGCAATGAAAAGTCATAATGCATGTAAAAATGCAGACAGTCTAAAAAAGGTAAATTGGATCAGCCCAACAGTGCAATTCCTTCTAATTTAACCACTTTGACAAGGGGAAATATTCTAAAATACAGAAGATTTAGCCATGCTATTCATATCAAATAAATGCAGCATCCCTCTTGCAAATCTCCTTTCTTCCTCATCTTGTGAATAACCTGAGTTAGAACAGCTGGATAGGGAACAGCTCTTTCTTACAGATGCTGCAATTCAGATTATATTTTATTAAGCTGAAATGAGAGACATAGTAAACTCTCCCAGGGAGTTCAGAAGTTTCCACCCTTCTAGTAATTGCATACTGTACAGGAAATGGAGGTTAAAAAAAATTTGCAAAAAGTCATTCAGGGTATCTTTATCAGAGTCATTGCCTTGAAAGAAGTTCTCATCTCAGGAACCCTCTGAAAGAAAGAATCAGGGAAGCCTTTTGGTAGTTTTTGGTATTTGTCAATAAAAAGAGCAGAGGAAGGTGTCTTGGGCTTTCTCTAGGTCAGCCTCTGTGAGCCTCCCAGCCCTGTGCAGACACTGCATTGCACATCTGTATTTAAAACTGAACTCTGGAGACCTCTGCCTGCTCAAGTACCTGCACAGATGTCTTGCTTCCTACTCTTGTCACAAGTGTGATATTTGCTATTCTGCAAAGTGGAGCTGGAAGTATTTCACACTGTGAGTCCTACATGCAGGCAGACAAGAGCATTATCAATGTGCTGCTTTCATCTCACCAGAGTGATGCAAGATAAAAACTCAGGACTGGCCTGAAACTGGAGCTCCAGGTTGCTCTTAAACACACAGATCCCTCTCTCTGTGGGAGTACAGCTGTGGGACACTCTGGTCCAGACACCTGGACTCCAACTGCTTCTTAAAGGGAGAGCAATGTTTCCCCTCCTCCTTCCTCTCCTTTCCCCTCACAACTACTCTTTAGAAAAAAAAAAACTAACTCAACAGTATGCTNAAAAAAAAGAAAAAAAAAACCCTAACTCAACAGTATGCTGTTGGCTCTTGAGAATAAGGTTGTTTTTGGCAGTTGCAAACCATGACAGTCACTATAAAAGGGAAGCTTTATACTCAGTGTATGCTTTGTGTGGTAATTCTCAAAAAACTTGGAGTACTTGGAGGGTTTCATCCATACTAGTGCCAGAATGATCAGTTTTCTCTCTTGAGTGGAGAAAGAGAGAGGATTATCTGGGAACTGAACACTTAATTTTTTGTTTCCTTCAGTGTCTGAGTCATTAGCAGGTGGATGGTTGAGGACCAGAAGGTCTTGTACCATGTTCTCATTTCTTCTAACTGCCTATAATCCACTTCAAATTGACCATTAACTTCATGTACCTTAAAAGAGGCGTTGTGTATCCCTCAAAAGGAAGGAAATAATTGTTTGCAATTTATAGATAAGATGCTTTAAATACAGGCTTCACTTAGCTTGTCTAAATTCCTAAAGCTAAGTCTCCTCAAGGTCTGATAGACAGTTTTTACCTGCTGGATTATAGTGAATTCACTTCATGCTCCTGTACAAAATTGAGCTCTTTATGTACCGGGGTTCCTGGACTTCTTTATGGTACTTCACAATCTGCCAGTGAAAAAAGGGTTTGTGGATGTTCATGTATTTTATTTGGTCTGTTTTACAGAATAAACAGGAGATTGACTGTATTCCACTAAAATAACCACATTTGAGTTTAAATCATTACAAATACAAAAGTCTTGTGGGGGGAAAAAAACAGTAAATTGTGACGTTAGCTTGATTTTGTCCTTCCTTTGAGGCTGCATTAGAATAGTAAACAAGTTGCACCGAAAACAATCATACTATGCAAAATACTTCTTTTAGCTCTGCCTTTGCAATGTACCAGGCAAAATAGTCCATGATAGCAGCTCTTTGGAAAATTGAACAATGCATAATACATAAATTAAGCAACACAGAGTACTGGTGAGACTGTATTATTGTAAAAAGTACAGCTATGTCAGCTCTTGCAAGATTAGAGACTAGTAGGGTGTTCAGGAAAACTTAATTTATACAAGAATTCTGTAGATTTCAGATTAACATCCTGTAATGTCCTTAAATTGACGTGAATCTCTGATTTAACACTCTGTCAGTAATATTAATGTGCATCAATAATTATGAGAATAATTATCAACACTTGTTCTACTTTCTCCCTGAAAATGTGTGTACAGTTAACAGTGGTGTCACTGACTTCATCCACGGGAGAATTTGATTCTGTATATGTGGTAACACAAGTAATCAGCACATTTGTATTCATTAAGTTAGGTTTTAGTAAAAGGTCACGTTTGGAGTTTGGCTGTGTGATAGAACATGTCAAATCAGGGAACACAACAGGTAACCACCTCGAACACACGTGGCTGTCCAAGCTAGATAAATGGGCAATACAGAAATAAACAGGCTCTGTGCTAATCAGTGCAAATCTGTGCTCACTGAAAGCAAAAATGAAGGTGGCTGAAAGGCACTGGGTTCACTTGTTTTGTATCATTGCATCTGAAGAGATGGTGAAGGTGTAAAATCAAATTATATAAAAGGTGATATAAGAAATGCTCAGATTTGTAATTTTATGCTTCAAGAAAACCATTGTGCACTTCTATCTGCACATTTGGAGCAAGATCTATAAGAAATAAAAATCCTACATAGTGTGCACTGTATTTCCATCTTTACTTTTAATAAATTTTAAATTATAGGGAATTACTAGACAAAAAAAATTTACCTTGTGATTTTACTTAGTTTCTCAGAATTTATTCTTTTCTTGCTGCTTTTTCAGATGTAAATATTCAACAAACAGTAAAGAGACATTAAATTCATATTACTGCTTCAGTGAAGGCTTTTTGTCAGCAAGTATCAACTGGCTCATTTAAGTACATGAAGTTTTTATGCTTCTTTGACATGCAGCCAAGAACCAAATTCCCTGCTCTTCTGTCCTCTCTGAGTGCTAGAAGTGGCTAACAGCGTATTAAGTTGAAATCAACTTATAGAATATTGCAAGGACAGACCATTCAGTCCAATATCTGACAAATGGTGCATCTATCTAATGAATTTGATGGAGACAAACAGGGTTGTAGGGGGAGGGATTAAGATCATTTGTTGCACTGATAACTTTCATGTACTAAAAGGCACGTAACAGAAGTAGAAACACAAAACGTTGTGGGCTGGGACCTTTTGATTCTCATGTCAACCAGATGTTTGCTGGCCCTGTCCCGACTGAATGTATCAGTTTGGCATGTGTGCAGGAGAGGAAATCGTTGACATCAGTGAAAACGTTGCCTGTAGTGGTCTGCTCACTATCTCTTCCATCTGAGGCTGCTTACCCTTTCAGAAAAGCTAATGTGAGCTTATGGTTCATTCGGAGAGCTGGACCTGGAAGAGGCCCAAGCTGTGTGAGGAGTTGTCCTTTTCTTCCTCCCAAGCCAGCGGAAGATTACAGACAGCGTAGACCATGACCCTTAGATCATGGCTCTTAGATATTCCCTTGTCCCTCACGTTCACACAGGATGCTCTTGCTGACAGATGATTTACAAGGCAGAGGGTGTTGCAAGCAGAGGATGAGCAGTGACTAAGTTCAGTGCTGAGCAGGAAATCCACAGGGCTACACAGCACTTCAGGCAGGGACACCAGGAATGTTTCCTCCACTGGGCCAAGGCATGCAGAGCTGTCACTGAAGTTGGTTGTGATGGTATCTGCCAGACTTAAGTGGATGTCACCAGATTGCAGAGTGTCTTCATCTCTCAAAATTTCCATACGTTCCTGGGAGAAGCCTGGTTACACTGCACAGACTGACTGGAGATAGGGGTGCAGTGTAGTATCCAACCCTTGGGGCCACTGTCACCCTGGAGACATTCTTTCCATTGTGAGAGCTTTAGGAGCAGAGAAGGGACTTTTCTGACACCCAGGCAGCACAGAGAAACCCACTAGTGCTCCATTCAGAAAGATTTTGAGCTGTGCTTGTGGACAAGGGACAGATTAGTGCATGATTCCTGGGGAAGGACAAACATTTGGTTGGACGAGGAGAGCAGAAATAAAGAAGCAGAGAGTTAGGCTGGCTGTGGAAGGCAAGCTGTGCTGCAGTATGTACAGAAATGTTGAGATCAAAGAAGGGAATAAGGAAGGAGAAAACTGAATTTAGAAGCTGCTGAATTCTTAACAGCCTAGTCTAAAACCAGGAGCAGCTGGACAAATAGACTGACAAGGGTTGAGAAGAAAGATGCTGGTAGAAAGTGTGAGAGAAATACAAGCTCTAACCAATGTCAGCGTGAAGCTGCAGTGGTTAATTTATCTCACAAGGACTGGAAATCAGCAAAGATAATACCCAGTTTATGGATTCACTCTAAAGCTTACACAGGCAGGTAGGTCTGTTATTCATGACATACCTGTTGTGGGAGGTTGTGTCACACGAGCATCCTTCGCACTGCAAGTGCTGTATAAGGATTCATTCAGCCTTTCTCTCATGTGTTCCCTCTTGGAAGCTGCCTTTCACATTTGCATCACTATTTGGTCTTCCACAGAGTTTTTGCTCTTGGTGGCTTTGAAGGAGGAGTGATTTTATTGATTATGCCAGTAATATGTTGTTCTTTAAAGTCTTTTAGGCCTGCATTAATATACTGTTAACTTTAACTCGCTTGAGCTCTTCTTATTTCATTTGTACCCAACTTTATCTTCTCAGAGTAAGTCTGTGTTTCTGATATTCTGACAGCCCATTAGCCATTCCAATCTCTTGGTCTTCCTCAAGTCTTTTTTGATAAATGTCCATTTTCTGTCTCATTGACATGATGTATCTAAATATTCCTGTCATCTTCACATACAAGAATTTCTGGTTTACCCTTTGATTTTAATTTTCTTTAACAAACTTCTTACTCTGTACTTGAAGCGCTGCTGTGATGGATGTTCTGCTCCTACAAGCAGCAGTGTGGATTGGGTGTTAGTGTTCTTGGTAGGAACATATTGACCCAAGTGCTATTCATGGCTCAGGAACAAGTAGAGAATTGTATCTGCTCTTGTGGGTTTTCTTACCAACTGCTTCATGAATATTTTTTTGGAGGGATGTTTTATTTCTTTTTAATATAATACTAGTTACAGGAAAACTTAGATTTTTAAGGTGATGTTCAACAAGGGTCCTGAGAAACTGGGTGAAAAAATTGTCTTAATTAGACCTTTATTTTTTTAATTTGGGGTTTTTTTTATTTAGGAAAATAAAATCTTGAAATGGATTTCTCAAAACCCCACCCAAATGACATCATGTGAAACAAAATTATTGGCTCTCATTTCAAGCAGTTTTTTCTGTAAGGTAAAATTGAAGGTGGTCTTGATATGAAAACACAATTTGAATACAAACCTTTTAGTAAAAATGCACGAGATGGATTATTTTGCTTAGATTCTGTTTGTAGTTTTGGTAAGAACAATTAAGTGAAATAGGGACAAACTCACAAGTATTCTTGTTGTCACCACTGAGTTTGTACCACTGTCCTCCTGAGGGGAGAGGGGGCTGTTGGCACACTGGGTGAGCTGACCATTCATGGTGACTTGCTTTACAAAGCCTTTCTTAAAAATCATTAAGCTATAACCTTAATTATAACCTAGAATCTTTGAGCTATAACCTATGCTTCCTTCATTTGCACAACGATACCTTTTCTGAGCCAAACAAAGATAATATAATTAATGTAGGTCACTTGGGTTTAGATTCTTCTCTTCACATTTTTTATTTCCTAAGGCTCTCCAGTCACTCTCCAGTTCCTGACTGGTTTGGTTCTCTGCTTGTTTAAAGTTGGGCAGGAGGCTCCTCTTCTTTTGCTGGTGTTGGAGCAGAGAGGTTGGTTAGGACTTTTTTGGAACTTTTGAAAATAGCATGAGAGAAATGCGGTTGAGTGAGTGTAATATCCTTTCTGCAGAGTGCCTCTTATGTTGTGTGGAAGGGGACAAGTTTCTCAATAATGACAGACAACTCATGACAAAGACTGTTGTGATGCAAGTGCTGCTTCTCACTACCCGGTGAATCAATCTGATGGATATGATCAGAAGATTTAAAATATATCAGCTAGTCTGTAAAGGGTGGTCCTGACAGAAGCAGCATTGCAGCATCCTCTGAAAGAGCAGAACTTCCCCCTCTTCCCTCATAGTTCTAATTTATATAACCCTATAGAAAGTCCAGAAAACCATACAGTAAAACCACTCTAGAAATAAGGGATCCCTGTACCGAATTTATTTCCAGGACTATTTTTAATGATGGGAGAGTGGGAGAATCCAAACCCATACATGGAACTAGGATCAGCAGTGGTGCCTGTCACATGTGGAGTGGATGCTCAGTCGAATCTCATCACAAAATAATAATGTTTCAAATGATTTTGGGGAAGAATCCCTTTTCAGATAGTTAATGCAAAGTAGTTTAAAAAAAAATAAATCCCATTTCTTCACCAATGCCATCCCATCCCCCTCCAGAAAGCAATAGTCTGACATCTGCTACTGCTCTGCCTGTTATTATTTGTCTTAGAGCCTCTGCCCATTCTTTTGCTTCTACAGCTGCTGCTGGTGTTTCCTCTTGGTGCTTCCTGCCTCCCTGGCCTAAATTCCATCTGACACCCTCTTGCCCCTCTGGCTTTCTGCCCAGCTGGGTAAGAGATGGCATTCAGTTGACTGCAGCGCTCATTTCTGCAGTAGGAACATAAAATAATATTTGGGTTTGATTTTCTTTTGAGAAGCTCTTCAAGATCCTTTCATGAAGGTAATCTATTATTTTTTCATGCTGACCCTTCAATTTGATCTTTGGTCTGCAAAGTATCTTGTACCCATGTGAGAATTGTCAGTGCCTGTAAAGACTGCAGGGAAACTTGGGGCAAATTTCCTGCTGCAGAAACCATAATGAGTTGGTTTTGTTGGGGAGAGTGGTGGAATAGGCAGTTTTGTCTTTCTGTTCAACAGTTTCCCAGTCAAGATGACTGTACAGTCTTGCCTTGGCAGCATCCCTATTATCTCTGCTTCCTGTAGACACTTGCCAGTGGAGGGGGGAAAATGGAAGGAGGAATCCAGGCTGTGCCTTCTTTCTTGTTCTTTCACTTCAGTCTCTCTCTGAAACCCCAGACAGAAAGTGGGTTATGGCAAGTCCCTCCTTCACAGCATTTTGGGAGGCACTTACTGAAGTCTTCAGGAAAAAAGCAAAGGGCTGTCTGGGCCTTTCCATCAACACGGGTAATGGTTGGGAACTGGAGAAGAGCAAGTAACTGAAAGTGCAGCATTTTCTCCTGTGTCACCGTAAATTTCTCAAATCTGAGGCATTTCACGATATAATACTCAGTTTAACCATATTATGGATGACATGGCCAAGATATTTTGGGTGTTGAGAACTGACAGAGGTGAAAACTTGACCTCTGGAGATGAGACATTTGAAAGAGTCCAGAGCTTATGGCAAGAGCTTATCAGCAATATCCCCATATGGATGATCAATATGGAGTTTTTCCTCTCTTTATTAGATCACCTAGGAAACATTCCTGACTCCTGTACTAGCACTGATCCCTGCCAACATGCTGAAGGGTGGGGAACCTGCAGACCTGATTCTTTGGAACAGACAACCTCTTTTCTGTCCTGAAGCTACCAGCTGTATTCTATTAATGGACAAAACAGACTTCTGGTGCAATATTATCTTTTCAGCTCTGAAATAGCACCTATCCCATGTAGAGTTTTTTAATTTGGAACCAAAATAAATTCTGGTGGAAGAACTGACTTGCCTACATGGCAAGTAACCTGATACTGGCTTGTGCATACAAAATAATGACTTTCTGAAGTGGCTGGAGTAAAGCACTACATCTACACTTTGATGTTATCACTTGTCTACCATCTAGATGTGGAGCATTTCCTTGCACTGGATAGCTGTCAGATGTTACCTTAGGAGATAATGCCATGCAAGCTAGGAATCCTTTTTTATAGATGAAAGTGTTTTCTGAAAAACACACCAGGACCACTGGTACAGCACAGAGAACACCAGGGAAAGGTTAATCTGAAAGGAGCACAAGGAGTGACATTCTGACTGATGTGTGAAGTCACAGAACTGTGCCCCACCAAAGAGTGGCCAAGGACATATCTTCCAACCTAAAAACTGAAGACTCAGAACTTATATGGAAATGCCAGTAAATTAAAAGGAAAAGAGCTGTTATCCTCTCCCTTTCTCCTGAAGTAAGTTAGTTACTTAGTTAGTTAGTTAGTTAGCTGTGTTGAAGGAGCTGAATGCAAGAAGAGGCACAGATCTGAAATACCAGATTCTATGAAGAAAGAATTTCCGGGTGGAGGGATCAGTCTGTTTGGAGGCACAAACAAGGTTTGTCTCTTGCAGATGGCCTTGAATTATTACTTCTCAATGTTTTGCTGTTATGCTGCCCCCACCACAGTTAAGCAGTACCTAAAACATTCTCAGGACAGGGGAACTAATGGATGTGGAAAAATAAGTTTTAACTTAAAGGGCAAAAATTTGTAGCCTGTGAAGCATGTAAGCTTCATGTAATTTTGTGGCAATACAATGTATTGGGGAAGAGCAGGAATAATCTTTTGCCAAAAAAGCTGGTTATTAAGACAGCAAAGGCCACTGAGCACTGCCATATCTCATAGCATGTGTTCCTTAAATCTGTGTCTGCCATACTGAGATTCCCATCAAAATGCAAGAAAAATACTACAAAGATGATCTCCCAGAATGCTGAGTAAAAGGCTGAAAACATAAGATATTGGTAGTAGTGCACTGCAGTCCTGCAGAGATACTTGTGGTGATCTTCCACCACAACATTTCTCGGTGACTCTCCTTCTCCCCCATTTAGTGTGTTCTTGGATGGTGTCATGGACTTCTGAGGGAGGTGCTACACATCAAATTATATAGTCTGGCCCAAAAAGTAAGAATGAGTAAAAAAAGGTTAATTTTGACTTCTTGGTTCATTCTTAGATGGTATCTTGGGGGTGTGCTTGCCAATCTTGACACTTGTATATATATTTATTTTTATTGCAACATAGAATTACACTGGATTTTAAGTGATTCCGTTTGGTTTGTAAAGCGATATTTTGTTTACATTGGTTCTTCTGGTTTGTTTTCAAAATGTTGTTACAGTGAGTTCTCAAATATTTTAATTAGCAGCACATTAAGAAATGTTTTCAGGGAATTAAGTAATTTAGAACTTCTGTATCATTTTAACCTGAATCTAGGCTGCTAATCCTGTTGAATAATAAAAACACTGAATTTCCCTCCCTGGCTGTACACTCAGAAAGATGCTTGCAAGTAAACTGCACCTTGAAAGTCAGTCAAGGGAAGAAAATAGAATTTTTTATATATCTCTAAAACATAAATGAACTCCACTAGGGTGTCAGTCCTGTAATCTACTGGAATGTCTGAAATTCCTCAGGTATCTATTTTTGTTTCATACAATATTTCTGATGATGTCCAATAAAACACTCCCAGAGTGTTCCTTCAAACTGAAGGTTTTGGTTTTCCTATACTTTTAAGCATTTAAGTTCCTTGATATAATTAGTTTTTAACATCACTTTTAAAAACTTTTTTTAAAATACCCAAAGCACTTTGGTCTCTCACTGATTTTATATTTTAAGGTATGTCAGATTTTTTGAGACCACAGAAGTACCTCAACATATAAAAACACATCTTTGCAGTAACATCTGCCAGTGTGGTCACTGAGAGGCATATAGGGCCTACATATGGACACTGTACACACAACTGTGTACACTGGCCACACCAGTGCTGCCTTCCCTTGGATAGGCATCCTCCTTCCATTTTCTCTTCTCTGTGGTTTCCCCTCTACATTCTCTCTGATGTCAGTGCAGTTTTTGACCCTCTGTCCAAATCTGTGCTGAGTTGTACTTCTGCCTGTAAACCCTGGTTTGCTTCCTTTCCATACCTGGAGGCTGATTCTCTTTTTTCGAGTTAGTCCTCCTCTATGCTAATACACATTAACTTGTGTCATTGCATTAGGTCTCTTTAGGCTGATATTGCACTGTGAAATACTGATTCAAATCCTTCCTTCCCCCCCCTCTCTACCATCCTTAGCAAAGTAAACCTCTGGGTCAGCACAGGAGTGAGAGGAAAACAGTCATTCTGTTGGCCTGACTGCTCTCTGGCCTCCTCTCATCCATCGCCCTTTTCAGAGCAGGAAGTCCTTCACCAACTCAAGCAACTACAGTTCAGATGTCAGTTCTGTTTGGCTACAACAGCTCTCCAGAGGAGCTGCTTGGATTTTTCTTTGGGTTTTGTTGGGGTTTGTTTGTTTGTTTGTTTGTTTGTTTTTGCTGCCTGTGTTGAAGGCCAAGGCAATTGGCACTGAATATCAGATGTTGGTCCCTCACACTGCCAAGATCTGCAGTTTTCTTGATGGCTCTCACACGTTTCAGTTCTGTGGTGCTGCTTCCTCCACAGTCCCAGTGCAAATGTGATTTCCCCTCCTAGGTGAAGAGGCACAGACTTAGAGCCCCCAGCTTCAAATAGCTCCGTTATTCCCTGATGCAACTCAAAACTGCCCTTCTTGTTTTTAGGCCTCTCCCCAGGATTTCGTGGGATAGCTCCAGCCTTGCTAAATAACCTCCCATCTTTGCTCTCCTCTGTTCAGCTACAAGTGGCCTTCTCTCTGACCCTGTTGCTTCTGCCACCTGGAGCAGCCTTCCTGTGTCTTGCTGCCTCTCTGACTCACCACCTATTTTCAAATGCCATGTGAAAGCCTAGAGTTTCAACCTTGCCTTGTAACAATCTGGAGCAGCTTAAAGAAAACAACCTCTGGCTGTTACCCAAAGAGGGTTCAATAATTATTTCTCTAACCCTCCTAAAGTAAAAAGGTTGGCCACCAAAAACAAATAGGAGGCAGACCTCACACACATTATCCATAGTGGCTGAGAGGTAACAAGAATAAGACCTTAAAAAATTTCCTCTGCTGCTTGGCAAATACAGAAAGTATCCATGCAAATAAAACAGATTTGTACTTTTTTTTTTTTGATTGTTTGTGTTTTCTCAAATGTTCCCATCAACTGGTCCTTTAAAATTGCGTAAAAGTAGGTGTATGTTAGATGGCAGTAACGATAGAGAGGACACTACAAGCAGAAATAAGGTTAAATACCACCAAGAACAGGATGATTTGAAGGACTGATTTAGTGAGAGTTCACAGTTGTGCACTGCTGAGATGAACACTGTCACTGCTTTGAACCCCCTGCGCCTTGGCAGTGCAGCTCTCTCCAGTGCAGCACCACAGGGCATGGAGTTTAGTTCTTACATGGGGAATTTTCCATACAGTACTCACTGGCAGTGGAAGTAGCAGGGCCAGAGAGAAGGCAGCACAAGACAGGCTTTCAGGCTTCAGCGTAATGAAAGGAAGTTTGACTGAAATGAATGCGGCACAAAGCATTTGAGATCCGATTTCCAGCAAGGTCCATGCTAATGCCCTTGGGAGCAGAAGGGAGAAAAACATATTCTGGAGATCACAAAGTTGTCCTCAGTGCTTGTGTCCAGCATTCATTTACTGACTGCTTACTATTTTCCTCTTTCTATAGTTCCTAAGGGCCTGTTTTTCCTGTAACTTCATATATTTTTTCCCACTGCTGCTCGTGGCTTTGCTTGTGAATGCTCATCCTAATCAGCCTCAAGCACCTTCTTGCTGTGTGCTTGGGGAAGAGAACACCCTGCTTCCAATTAGCAAGGCAAGTAAGTTGGCTGCAGAAGCCTCTTTCTAACGAGAAACACCTCTGATGCTTATTGTTTGTATTTGGTGCCTACTGTCCCTAGTCAAGCTCAGGAGATTGCTGTGCTTGGAACCAGATATACAGATCTTGTCTTCATTAGGGAAAAGGTGGTTTAGATGTCTTGCCAAAGGGATGCAAAAGACTCGAGCTTAATACAAATCAGTTGCTGTTTTTAAAAGGGGGTTATTAACTTCGAATAGCTAAAAGAGATTAAAACAGCTGCTGTCTTTGGTAAGACTGTAGCAATGGTTAAAATCAGGAAATACCCATGATGTGGCTCGGCCAGAAACTGCCAGATGGACTCGGTAGGCAAGGCATGGAAGCTCTTGTTTCTGTCACTGAGGTTTCCTTTCCACACATGCAGACCTGCTTTGTGTGAGCACACAGAGGTGAGCCTGCCTCACCTGGGAAGTGTTGCACAAGACACAGCAAATGGTAAAATAGGACTTGTACCTTTGAGCAAGTTCCTTATTTCTCTAAGTCTTCGCTGCTGTTCGCCCTGTCCGAGTGCACAATGGGTAGGAAATTCTTTCATGAATGCTGACATAGCCACAACTTTCCCCTTAGGCCACTTGGCAGAGCTGATGTGGACACACAGCCCTGCTTGCTGGGCTCCCCTTGCTGCCATTGTTCCTCCTGCACTTCCTCCCGGGAAAGGGCTCCTGTACCCAGCCTGGGTGTGGTACTTCACTAATGTACCCCGTCATTTTGGGAGGGCATCTGAAATACGGCATTGGACTAGGTGACCTCTTAAGTAGCACTTCCAACCCAAACCTTTCTGTGATTCTATGACTTGAGGTCTCAAGACTCAGCTCTACATTTTGGTTTCATCCCCAAAGTTTGGGTTTTGATGACATGTATTATTTTATTACTAAATTTCTTATATAAGAAGGAATAATATCTCACTTTTCATTTGAAACTTTGTTATACTAAAGTTTTACATGGAGAGGAAAAACTGTGTCACTGCAAGGGAAGAGAAGAAAGGTACCATCAATCTGAAGGGTAAAATGAGGTCTATGTTTTACCCATAGCAATGAGGTTTCTTCTGTAACAGACTAGCCAGCTTTACCCAGAGAGTTTATTATATTTCAGTAACTGTCCTTCCAAGTATGGCACTCTTCCTGTTCTCCTTCAGTACTGCAAGCACTGCAACTGTTGATGTGAACAGTTGTTCCTCCACCATTATATCATTTATGTTATTAACCATAATATATGCCACTCTAACTTTCTGATTAATCTTAGTGTGGATAAAAGTCCTTAACATCTCTCTAATGTTTTCTTCTGCTACTATAGTTTCTTATTCTCTGAATTAGAATCAGCTTATATACTGCCATTATATTTACATCATTTGCCTCTCTGTGGGCAAGTGCTAGTTTGGTTGCAATTATTGCAATGCAAGCCTGAGGCTGGAGTGAGGTTACTGCTTAAATAATATATTAAAGGAAGGAGGCCATTTGGCTTGTTTGGTTATGAAACCCGGGGCGATCATTTGTATAAAACCACCAAAGGCTCACACAAATGACACCTGTATAAGCTCCAGGGAGGGTGTTCATCTCAGTTCGTGCTAGAAAAAACCCAGCTTGAGAGTCATTAGTGAAGCAGGACAATGGCAGAAAACTTCCCTCCTGCATCTCTAGTAAGGGATTCAGGAATAGCTGAAGCAGCTAAGAAGTATCACTCATCACTGCTCCAAAATCTAAGGAGAGTGTGGAGGTGGGGCAGCTAAGAGGCTCTTGGAAACTTTTGAAATCATTGTTTTTCATGCTTTAAGGCTTATATTTAACCTTCATTAAATGTTCAAGTAAGTGAATATTTTGGTTTATTTAGTGGGGTTCAGGTTGCAGTACAGACCACCACTCATTTCTGCTTTAATCTTTCCACTTGTGGAGAACATTTAGCAAGTTTAGACACTATTTAATCTCTTTCTTTCAAGTCTCTTGTCTTAAAACCAGCAATAAAAAGAACAAACTTTAAAAAAAAAAAGTCCTATCTACATGTGATATAAACCAAAACTGTGCTAATATTAGCTTTTCAGAATATCTAAGAACTCATCACTTTCTATTTTGATAGATTGGACAGGATATCTGTGGGCTGGGAAAATTTCCCGAGTATTTCTGGGTTCGAGTCACAGCAGACCCGTGCAGCAGCTACCTGCAGAACTCTACAGAGCTGCTAACACACAACTCACAGCACTTCTTTAGAGGGGCAATCTGAAGTGCAGTTCTTCACAGTCACTCCCTCCCAGGCGTGTCCCAGGGTAAAGGCTGTGACACGGCTGTCCCAGTCAGGATTTTGGAAAGGAACATAGCAAGGTTTGATTCCTGCAGGTCCCCGGCATTTCATCTTTCTTATCTTTACCTGCTGGAGTGAGATTTGTCGGTGTGAATTTGCAAAGCCAGACACATGAAAGGAGTAGTGAAGTTCTTTTAAATGAGCTAGACTCGCTTCCCAAAATTTTACCTGGTGTTTTCATGCTGCCAAAGACTGAGAGCTGTGGGGCTGTACATCTCACAAGCAAATGACACAGCCGTGATTCTTGCCCTGAAGCAGCTGCAAACCAAGACTCCAGTCCTGTGATGAGGCTGTTGGTAACCTCCACGAGCCCTCCAAGGGCTCTGAGCTAGTACTGCACTCAGAGCACACACTCATTTTTGAGACTGGGACTGCAGAAGTTTGGAGCCAGATTTCTTAAGGTAGCTGGTGCTGAACTGCCCCGGGCTGGGGAGACTCGATGGCTCTGGCTGGGAGTTTCTGAAAATAACCCCCAAACTCTTGATTCAAAAGTAACGTGACACTCTGCAAAGTTTCCTTTCAGGCAGCGAGAGCTGGGATCTGCCCTGTGCACGCACAAGGGCTGGATTGGCTTCGGCAGGAGCCAGCACGCTCTGGCAAAGACACCGTGCTGGAAACAGCATTCTGCTCATTCTTCTGCATGTTCACATTAGTGATATTTTCCAAGGTGAAGACAGTCTGTACTAATGGGGAGGGAAAATAGCGGGTGAGGTTATTTTGGCCCGTGTTATTTAGGAAGTCAGACTACATGTTACATGATCACCTTACAATCCATAAAAAATAAAGTATTAGGGCTGGTGGAGCTTACTCCGGATCACACATCTATAGGGTCTACAAAAGTGTGTCTTCAAATGCTGCCTGTAGAGAACGGTTGTGCTCCCTGTTACCTGTCTCCCCTTTTGCTGTGCCTCTGATTAGGCTCGGGTCTTACTGATGTTCCCGTACTCCCCGTTAATTGCATGTGTGGAGTCTGAGGCACTTCCCTGGAACCGCCGGGGAGTGTCAAGTTCAGCTTTTGTGTAAGCGCTGGCAGGCGCCGGGAGCAACTGGCTCTGGAGCCGTTTGGAGCGCTGGAATGGGTGGATGGGAGACATATGGCAGGGAGGGGACACGGTGGGAGCGTGGGGACAACCCCCGGGGCAGCCTGGGCCGGCCGTGCCGAGCCCGCCGCGGGCGGGGGGCTTTGCTTCGAGCCCCGGAGCTGCCCCTGCAGCCGCGGGTTTTGAAATCCTAACGAGGAAAACCTAATAAACTAAAACAACAACAACAGGAGAGAAAAAAAAACACAACCGACCTCCTAATATACCAAATTATCCCCCATATAAACTCAATATTGTCTCACTTCATCTTCAGTGCTTTTTCTGCATGTGATTTCTCCCCTCTCTTCTTCCCTCTGTTCTTCACACTATTTATGGGCAGTGTTATAACTTGGCTTGGGTGACCCTTTGCAGCGTGCTGTTATTATTCACCAATAATGCAAGTTCTGAAATCCTTTATTAAATTTAAAGCTTCTGAGGAATAAGAGAATAGATTTAAAGAAAATTATTGCTAAAGTTTACATTTCTTTTTTCAAATGACATTTTCATTTTTAAATTCAAAATTTTAATTTGCATAATTCTATGGACTGGCAAAAACTACAAAGTTTAATCCAAAATTTAATTTTGGGTCAGCCAAAAGAGCTTACTTAACCCAGGAAAAAAAAATGTAGAAAAAAATATAAAAACATCTGAAAACAAAAATTTCTGAGAACTGAAAAAAAAGTGAAAAATCTTAGACTTCTAGTTTAGTTAGTGAACAAAACTTCTTTTGTTCCTTTCATTGATCTCTAGTGCTACTGAGTTGATAAATCTTCATCCAGCTTCTGTTCAAATAATTAAGACATATTTTCTGTATATTACATTTCCTGGTAATATGATAGCTTCACTTTTACATAATGCTGTTTCAGGATTTATAAGACTGGAGGCAATTAATTCTAATATCATTATTTTTACCAACTGGAGATCATTAATAATTGCACAGACTAGCAGGTAGAGTTCTTCAGAAAACAAGGATAGAAGGAATACACAAAGCAGATTTTTTTTTCAAGTACTTTCAGTAATAAATTTTAATAAAATAGAGCTCCAAACAGAAACTGCAAGTCAGAGTAAACTGTGTCCTGGCGGGAGTGGGCACTGGCTGCAGCAAGGGTATGCTGGCTTAGAGGCTGTGGAGATTTTGGGAGATCTCTGCTGCAGCAACAGGGACATAAGCTGCTGTCTGGTATAAATTTCAAGCAAATAAATTGTATGCATGAATAAATCATAACAGCACCAGTGTCACGTAGAGGCCTCAGCTCTACCCAGAGCCTTGCTGAAGTCTGCACAATCACTGAGCTGCTTATTACCTAATAACTGTTCTGTCTCTCCTTATATAATGCCTATTTTTTGGCTGAATTGCTACATTCACCAAAGCCTCAAAAATATCTCTAGTGATCAAGTCCTGATTATACACTGCACATGAATTCAAAGGTCCTGTTCCATAACCTTTTTTTGACTTTGAAATGTGCATACCATTTCAGGCAGCTTTGGAGTTTAATGCAATCTGTTTCCACTGAAGGCAAGCAATACTGGAAATATGATTACAATAATTGTATTATGAACATGGTATTGTCATGATCAAGTGAAGGGCTCCAAAATGTAACTGATAAAATTGTAGCTTTGACCTCCATCTTTAGCTTAAAAACCTGATCCAGTTCAGATATCACTCTGTATTAGCCTCGTTAGCACAAAAAACCAGCCTAATAGTTCAATCACCGCTCCCATGAGTCACTTCACAGACAATATTCGGGTAAACAAGAACTTGTGGGAGAGGAGAAACAGGATCCATCTTTTGATGTCGGTTTAGAGCGTAAAAGACTAAATCATGCACTGTAACAGTTCCATCAGTTCCCTGGAGTCAGAGCAACAGAGAATTCGATTTGAAATTCCTGTGTAAACACGCTGGGGCAAATTCATGGTTGATGTGAATTGTTGTAACTTCCTTGACTGTATTTGACTCACTGAAACCAATGAATTTGGAGCTGTTTACACCATATGAGGATTCGTCTCCTTCATAAATATTTATGCAAAAAATGAGAAAGTTACAGTAATTTAAAAATATTTTAATGTGGTGTTCCAAATCATACAGAACATAGTAGACCCCTTCTGCTTTGTTTTCTTATCCTCTGGCTTCATTGAGGTCCTAATTTGAACTTCTCAGCTAAATATGGGAAGAAATGTGTAAATTGTACCAGTCCTACCATTAGCTTCAGTTTGCAGAAGTGCCATTGATACAGACTTTTACATTTATTTTGAGTGGAAAGTGTCTATTTAAATAGTGAGATCAATCGTCAAATTAGACGTGTGACTGCACACATCGTCCCAGTGTTTATTTTCTTTTCTGGCACACTTGTGGCTCTTTGGGTTTGAAGAATGTAACTCAATTGGAATGAGCCTCAGTGATAAAATGGTCATCACATAAGATGTCTTTGTGTTGTTTTGAAATGTACTATTACAAGGCATTTTAATAAACTTTGTTTTTATTTTCCTTGATTAATAACACATTTGCCTGTGAATTTTTTGGGATGTTTGATTCATGGTCTTTCCTTTCTTTTCCTTAGAACTCCTTGGTGGCAGCAGCCTACAGGAGGCCTTGTGGGACTATCCCATGGCGATCTGACCTGGTTCTGGCTTTGTCCAAGTAATTTTAGTCGCACTAACACTTTTGACCCCTGGTGTCATTGATAAGCTCCAGAGCACTGAGTGCTGGGTCAAAAAAGTTTTGAAAGATCTACAGAAAACTAAATTCTTAAAGCCATGTGATTGATATTTATTTGTTTTAATTATAAATATAGAAAATAATACTCTGTCACTTTATCCTCTCTGCCTAGTCACCCTGTCAGAGAAGCTGTTTTATGAATAGAAGATTCATTACATATATTACACATTGTCAGCCATGGAAAAGGGAACAGATCTGTTCCCACCTTCTCTCTTCAATACCTGATATGATTTAGAAGGAAAAACACTGAGCATCGTGTAAGGCATTAAGCAACAACAGTTGATCACTTCTACTAATATGGTTTCACTATAAAATACTATCATCTTCTTTTGATTGGCATTTGCCTTTCATAGATTTGTTTGGCTAATGCACTGCTTAATAAGATCATCTTCTCTTTTTCTTTTTCTTTTCTTTTTTTTTTTTTTGTTAAAACTGGCTTTTATCTTTAAACTGTTTTTACAAAGCAGAAAACTGCATCCCTTTGAACTCATCCTCTGATGTCATAAGAGCTGGGAGCTGACATGAATTATGCTGTTAAAATACTGACATTTTGAGCAAGGTACCAGCATGTACTAAAATACAGTAACGCATGTTGCGCTCCAGAATATTTTTTTACCATACTGTTATTAGTGGCAGGCTCTTTGGTCTGAATGCCTTTGATAAGTGAAATTAGCACGCTGTTTTTCCAGCCTATGTATGGTAAATTCTTTCCCCTTTTGGGGTCAAAAAATATAAATATTAAAGAAAACTCCAAGTGTCGCTATTTGCAAGGTTACAATGTTTGTTGTTAGAACTGTGGAATATGTTGAGTCTTTTAGGGAAGATAGTATGAGGGACCCATGAAAGGACAGGAAACATCTATATTTGCTGGCAACATGCCTGTATCAAACATATTGCTCACAGTGCCATCCTGGTGGCACTGTGGGGAAGGACAGTTCAGCTATGTGGTATGAAAACATGCCATCATATCCATATTTCACAACACAGCACGTGTCAGGCAGGCAGGAGTGTGAGTTAATTAGATGAGGTTCTTTGCAGGAAGCCAGTTCTGTGGACAGCTAAAAAAACTGAGGATGTTCAATGGAATTAGGTCCCTAATCTTAATCCCGTCCCAGGAGAAGCAGTAAAATGCAGGAAGCACTTTGCACAAGGCTTCCTCTGGGTCCCCCAGAGGTGTCCCACAGAGAAGCCTGGTTTTAATGCCGCATTCCTTAGCGCAAATAAAGCACAGCTTTACATCCTTGCTTGTGCAAGACCTTAAAAGAGACCCTTATTGTATAGTATCAGTATAGTGAGGCAGTAGGGACAAGTACTGCAGTAGGGACAACTACTGTTTCCCTTATACTGTTTTGGGGTTTTTTTGATACAACAGGATTAAGCCTTATGTGAAAAAAAAGTGTACTTTGGATCTTAAGCAGGATAAGAAAATTATATAGTGCTGTGCATACTACAGAGAACATTGAATTTAGCACCATTTATTTCCATCCATGTAGTATCATATCAGTCCTCTAACTGTTGCTTGTATAAACAGTTTTGATTCCATCAGGCAATTTTCCTGATTGTGTTAACAGAGATTACTCTTCCCATGAGCATATAGAAGGCTTGGAGATGCTTTTAATCTCCCTGTTTGTCTTATCCAAAGGAAAAAAGATCCAACCAATCAAAAAGCCCACAGCCTTTTATTTTTTTGAATCTGGTCCATAGCTCCTGGAACTAACTAAAACAAGAAAAAAGAAATCCAATGCATTTGTAAATAATTCCAATTAAAAATAGCAGTTTTGGCCGGCTCAGGACGCCTGGGCTCCGTATGGAAGCAATTCTCCTGGCTCCGTCCACTCCCGGCTGACCCGGCCGAGCACGGGCTGGTCCCCAAGGTCCCTGCAGGGCAGCGAGGAGGGGGAGAGCCCGGCCTGCCTGGAGACACTTGGTGCTTGGTGTCCACCCTGTAGAGCACAGAGAGCCTGCTTGCCTTGCATTGGGAATGCCCAGGGGCACCACAGCCCCATCAGAGCACCGGGTCTGTGCCACAGGCACGTTCCAGCCCTGTTTGATTTGTCACAACGGGGGAGCCTCGTGCCTGTGGCAGGGATCCCATGTGCTCCTCACCCAAGGTGGTCCCCAGTCCCTGAGCCTCACCTGAGAGGCTGTAGGTGAATGCAGATGTGATAAGGAGAGAGCAGGAGCTGGGGAAAGCTGGTGGGGCTGAGCTGAGCAGCACAGCAGTGCCCTCACCCAGGGCAGGGGCCGGGGTGCTGCAGAGGCCCCTTCCACTTTGTCTCTCTGTGTTGTGGGTGAGCTGCACCCTCTGTGCATCCACACAGGAGCGTTAGGAAAAGTAACGCTCAGAAACAGTGCAACTGTGTAGTGATATTGAGGTATTGGTGTGTGTTAAGTAGAAATAATCATTTAAACAGTAATTGCACAGCCATTATCAGTCGTCTTCACCAATTGCTTCTCGCCAAAGGCAGTTATCTCTGATAAAGATTTCTGTTATTTGAAGGCAGGCCTGGATTTAAAACCACAAGATAGAGTGATTATATGCAAAAGAACCTTTTACTACAGAAAGAGCCCTCAGAGGGAGGACTGACACAGTGTTCTGCTCTGGTTTCAATGCCCTGTGTTGCCACTTTACTCATCTAGAGTGCACCTGGCCCTTGAGCTGCACTCGGCAGGAGGACAGCAAGGTGCAGGGTGTGCTCATGAGAGTTTTCCACCCCCCATCTCCATGTCCTTCCTCATCAGACTCTTGGCCACTCTCTTCTCCCCCCGGCAGATTAACTCAGGCCACTTGAAAGAAAATGCTGATAAAGTTTTGTTCAGGTCAAACAATTGTGTTCTGTCTAACATACTTTATTTTCTTTAGAGTCCTTAACTTTTGCCTTGATTTTTGGGGTTTTCTTTTTGCCAAAATAATGTGAAAGATGTGAGAAATTTTCATCTTTTTTTCTCCCAAAACAGAAAAAGAAAGTGTGATAAAATAGCCTAAGATATAACCAAATCCAGGCAGATGGACCTTTAGCTTTGAACAAGGAAAGGCAAAAAGAAAACAATTTGTGATATGTTTTTCCAGAAATAGACTATTTGGAGGGAGGATAGTTGCTTGGTTACAAATAAAGAAGGATGAGAATTCTTAGAAGAAAAGAAACAGTGAAGAATAAACCAGGAAAAGGAAGTTTGGAAGAGTATGAGAGACATTGCAGGGGTGGAGCAAATGCATACTGGGAGACCCCAGGGTACCATATGTGGCTTATGAGTTGATGGTCTGTCATATTCTACTGCCCCACATTCCCTCACAAAGTTATTCCATTGCAAGCAATGATTTTCTTCTTCTCCAAACCACTCATAAAATTTTGAAAAATAATAATGCAAAAAAGAAGAGTGAATGAAGGGGGAGAGGTCAGGAGAACTTGCAGGCTCAGTAATACATAACAAGGTGGTAGAGGCTGAGAGAGGGGGAGGATCCCCCAGGGAAGGAGAGATCTGTGTCTGAGCTCAGTGGCGCAGGCAAAGGCATTTACACAGAGGTGTTTTGCTGTGAGGACATGGAAAGGGGGAAGAAGAGGTGGAACACCCAGCCTGAATATACTGGTGCTAAAAGTCTTGTCAGAAGAAACTCGGGAGAAAGAGGTCAAAATTAGGAAAATGAGAAGGCTTTTAAGAGCTATGAAAGTCAGAAATTCAAGAGAAGTGGAGATGTCTTGCAGTAGAATCCTCTGTCTTTCCTACCCTGTTGTTTGGTTTTTTTCTTCCTTTTCTCCAGAGAATTAGGAAAAAATATGAGAATTTTGTATGCAAGCTGGATATTTGTTTAGGTGCACTTTCTAATACTTTGGGGAGTCTTTAACCTAATGAGAAGGATTGTTGGACAACCTCTACCCCTGAAAACCCTCAAACCCTGTTTCTGGCAGCAAGGTTGCCACAGGCTTCATGAATGTTGGGCTTGGGGATCTTCTGAGCTTTCCCAGCTCCCAGTCTGGCAAGATCAAACCTTAACTCCTAGGTCATAAACTACCAATCACTCAAATGATTGCTGTGGAATCATCCCACCTTGGTTCAGCACTGCTGTTCACACCAGAGGTACATTTTCACTGAGCTGCCCAGCGAAGGGGTTTTACAGAGTAGGAGACAAGTCTGAGAGCTGAAGTGCAACCTCCTGAGAGGTAACGAGCAGAAAAACTGCTGTGGATGGATGTGTTACAGTAATACATCATTTGTGTGCAGTGAAGACATCTGTGGGGAAGAATAATCACTGAAGGCAGCTGAAGAGCATTGCTCTGAACAGGCTGGAACCCAGCAGAGAGAACTGGCTTGAACCTTGGCTCCTGAGCCTCTGGGAACTGGAAGCTTTTTCTTTACAGTTTAAAAATCTGTGTTGTGTAAAATTGTTTAATGCTTAGTATTCAATTGATTTTAAAGTGGATAATCATCACTGAGCTTTAAATACACAGAGCTTGTTGTTGGAGCTGCAGATTTTCTTTGTTAATACTAACATTAAATATTTATTCTGGATAAGGATAATGCAGTAATATGGGGAAACACCTGCGATTGAACTGCTGCGATAAGGATCTCTACTGTACACTTCCACTGCCAATATTTTCACAAACCTCACTAGATTCAGTGGTAAATAATTTTAATTCATTTTCCACTCCTTTTGTCTCACAAATTTGAATGTATTTGATGCATGAATCTTTACAGTAGGTTGTAAACCCCAATTCATGTCTTTAAGGACCTATACTAAATTGTTTAAGGAGTTCTGCCTGACAGAAGCCCTTTTTCTCCCTCCAGCACTAATTGGGTGATGATGATTGGGTCGTTTTGGGAAACACCAGAGCAGAAGAAGGCAGCTGGAGACAGTGTGTGAGGAAACCCAAAACCATGCACAGATTTAAAATTTTATGAAGCTACAGCAATTCTCTGTCTCACTTCAATGAAACTGTATTACCAACAGGCAGCTCCTCTCAGTTTGCCTGGACAGCCCCTTCTGTGTGGCTTTCTAAAACCTGTAGGAGGGCAGATTTTTTCACTTGAAGAGTGGAAAATGAAGGGATGTGTTTCTCCCTTTGATAATTACATAGTCAGGGAAAGCTGATGCTGAATACCTTTGTTAGATGTTTGTGAATGTTAGATGCTTCTTCATCTGGTGTATTTTTATATTGTATTTTTCAATGTGAAATATCAGATAATTATGGCTTTTAAATGTCTTAGTGATATACCATGCATAAATTTAACTACTTTAAGTAGTATTTTGTTCCAAAATTACTTCGGGTTTTTTTAAAAGACCCTCTTCAGTTTTGTGGTATTGATACTTATTTAAAAAGGAAGAACAACACCCAAATCTAAAAATCCAGTCTTTTCACATCAGTTGTCATACATCCCTGTAAGTAATTGGGCTCTTGCCTGCAGGAAACTACTGCACTGTGGTATATTATTCTGAGCTCTGAGGTTTTTAGATATAATCATTTCTTTTAATATTAGTTGCTGTTAAGACCCGTGTAAACCTGCATCTTTCTAAGTCAACAGCAAATTTCCACCTGCTTTAGCGAAGCTGAGATTTCTCTTCCTTGGTAGAAAGAGGAATTTCTCTTTCAACCTTGTAAAAAGCCAGAGGTAGCAAAGTGATCTGTCAGAGTTTAAAGGAGGAGCCGTGGTGCCAGGCTGGTTCATCTGTGTGTGAGTGATCTGGGGAAACTGTTTGTCATAAAAAGAAGCTCGTTCTTTAGTTTCTGTCCTTATCTGGAAACCCATGTGATAGGGAACTACCCACATCCTGAATTATTTCAATCCTTAAAAAGCAACTGCTGTTCCCACAAGGGGTGACATTTCCAGGTAGTCAGCGCTGCCTGATTCTGGTCCCTGCATGTCCAGGCAGGAGCTGTTGCCTGCACAAAGATGAAAATCCACTTTACGAAGTGAATTTTGCAGCAGAGCACTTTTAACTCAGACTGGTGTGAGGGCTCTGGAGTTACCAGAGTGTCCCCAGCCTTTTCCCCTCTTGTGCTGTTTTGTGCTGTGACCGAGTGCAACATAAGCAGGAGTATTTTCTTGCTTCCATTCAGGCAGTTAAACGCCCACGGAAAACAGCTTTGTAATGAATCCCTGCTTTGAGTAGGAATACATTTGATAGCAAAGAAACCCACTGCTTCTGTTTTCTGTTAACTGTGTGTAACAGGTGGTATACAAAGCACTGAAAGGCAGCAAATACTATTTTTGTATAATATAAGCAACAAATAACATTTCCATAATAATTCCCATTGCATTTTAAATAGCTTTTTGATCAGGTTAAATTTTTTTGAGATAAAAGAAATGTTATGTTGCTGCTTAACCTACAGATACTCTTGTTTTCTTTTGGTTTGTTTCAATACTGCTTTAGAAGCTCCAGTGAAATCTTTCTATAGACAACTAAATATCCAGAAAACGTTGTACACCTTTTCTTTTGGCTTCCAATTCTGACTATGTTCTTTTTAAAAAAGCTTATCCATGTGGAAAACACAGCCAGTTAAAGATGCCTTTCTGTGTGTCAAGTCCTTCCTTCACGTACTAAACTGTGCAGTAACTATTATTCTTACAACTGATGAGTGCAGGCTCTGGGACAAACATTTTCTGTTGTAATTATTCTTTCCAGGGCTGAGGTGTCTGCATGTAGCCCTGTTCTCAAATGAGGAATGGGCAGAGGAAACCTAATATGTAGATGAAATCTAATAATAACATGGAGGTTCTTCTTTTTCAGCTCACTGAATTGTGCTGTAAATGGCTGTGAGCAGTTCAACTGTCATGCAGGGGAATGTAATGGCAGCAGGGTATCACTGATGGGTTGGCTCCTTTTTCTGTGGCTGTTTCCAGAGTATGTAAGTCTGGATTATTGCTTTTTTAGCTATTGAAAAACAGTCAACAATGAAGTTAGAATGTCACAGAAAAATTGTGCATCTGTTTTAGGAGTTTCTTCTCTGTGAGTAGAGGGGTAATCCTATTTTTGGTCAAGTTGTGTGCAGGTCTGCCAGAGGAAGGACATCACACAGCACTTAGACAGCAGTGGCAGCAAGTGAAGGGCACTGCATCTTCATTCTCTAACTGGAAAGTGGGAAATCAGCTCAGTTAGAGAGCAACATCTAGTTTGTGGTTTTCTCTGGGTGTCAGTCATATAATCAGACATGGGTAACAGCTCCACAGAAAGGAATATTAAGTTAAAATCAGATGTTGAGGATGTTCCTGATAGGGTGAGGAGCTATAAACCACCTACACTTGAAGCCAGCTGACAAGGAATAGACCATAATCTATTCATTAGAACACAGACCATTTATTTTTAAGCAACCAGCAAGAAAAGAGAAGCCTCAAGGGTTGTATTTTTATAGAAAGTAGAAATTCCAACCACAACAAAAAAAAGCTGATAGCGGTGAGTTTAGTAAGCTCCAGTAACTGTCGAAGGATCGGTACCAGTGGGCCTGTTTTCCTACAAAACTGGCTGCAGACAGACAGCAGGGTGCCCATACCACGGCTCTCCCCAGGCAGGAACACACAGCTTTGGACCCTGCTCGTCCTTTACCTCAGCTCTCCATGGGAGCAGCTTCACCCCGTGCTGCTGAGCACCAGGGCCAGGCTGCCCCACGCCTGGGGACTCCCTGCAGCACAGCTCCTGCTCTCCTGCTGCCTTGGCAGGGCTCAGGTTACTTCATTCTCATTACTTTTATCCGATTCTTTGGGTGACATCATTCAGTTCCACTTGAGCCAGAGAAGCCTGAAATACCTGCAAACACTTTCAGGTGCTTGTATGTGTTAAACTGAGGGCCAAGTGCCTGCAGGGGTCATGCTGATTTGAGGAGTTTATTGCTGTTGTACTGACATTTGCTTCAAAAACCAGCACATCCTCAAAGTCTGCTTGTACAGCCCTCATGAAATGATCTGGGAACATTTGCTGAGATTAAATGTTTTCTTTGTTTACTTTAAAAATGGAAAGTTTATTTATCCAGACTCCTTATTCTGTGTTGCCTTAGCACCCATTTACATAGGAAGCTTTAAAAAATTCCAACAAATTAAATTAAGATGTTAATTTAAAACAAATTAACTGCATTAAAATACTGTGTAGGAATTCTTTTTAGAATTTGAGTGTTCTTAACTGCCTTTAACTTAGTTAACTAAAAAGTTCTTAGTTGTGAATAAATTGGGGGCTTAGGCAAATTAATTAATCCACTTGAAACTGTAATTCAGTGTAATTTCCTGAGTGTGTGTCTGTAGGCAATTCTGAGGAGAATTGCTGCAGAAATGGAAATTAGTGAGGGTTGTTCTCTCTTTCAGAGGACTTTGGTTCCCATCTATGTCTAGTAACTATTCTTCAAAATCTAGTCCCGGAGAAAGTTTCTGCAGTGACTGTGTTGTTGGAGACCTGGGTTTATCAACCTCTTACATAGTCTCAGTATCCTCTTCATCAAATTCTCGTCAAACATTTCTCTAAGAAAATGAAAGTTCCTTACAGATGTTGTTCATATCAGACTTCCCAACTATTTCTGAGTCTTTTTTTAACCTAATCCAGTGGAATTTAGAGAAATACTGTGAGCTTTGTAGCAAATCTTCAAGGGAAAACTCTGCTGGCAGAATGTAAGGCACATACCAATCATCAGTGGTAGATGCTGCTTTGGTATGGTCTGTGCTGACCTTAATATGTAGAATATGGCTTAGAAGGGTTTGGGATTGTCAAAGCTGTAAGCTGTGGTAGTGGTGCAGCAGTGTTGTGTGCAGTTTCTTCTCCAGTGACCGCTTACAGCCCTTGAAATTCCAATTTATCCTTTTCCAGTATAGAATGTAATAACATCACTGTTTAAAAAAAAAAAAATATTCGACTTTATACCAAGTATTTAATGGCAAAATCACAATTTTTTATTCCACTTAGCCATTTGGCAGGGGAAAGGCCCTACTGTGTTCTTTCTTTGAAGTCCAAAAAAAAATCTGGCCTAAGTTTGTTATTTGGGGAAAAGAGATTTGTCTTGTGTAACAATTATTCTCCTAATGCCACGAGACACTCCGGGTGCGTTGTGTTTTCCTGACATAAACGTTTAGCTCATCTTCTGTTTTTATACAAATGGCAACTCAGATGAGACTTTTAGAATTTGGAAAGAAAGGAGCCTTCTAATTAGGGATTGTCTTCTCATTAGCCCTACTGATTTTCCAGAAGATTTTGCTTTGTGTAATGCATTATAATTATATGACAAGAGAACAGTGGAGAATATGGCATAGCATTTCCCATAGGTTTCCTTTCTGAGATAAGAAAGATAAACATTCTGCTTTACTTCTCCAAGAAAAAAAAAAAAAAAGAAAAAAAAAACCCTCAGCAGTTTCCTGCGAGGCACTTGGATGTGAGCTGCTCGCTGGAACCGAGGCTTTCCACGGCCAGACAATGATGTGTGTCGTGCGGGGAAACTGGGTGTACAAAGTAAGGAAGCCCCCTGCACTGAGGTGTGTGTCCTCGGCTTCCTGAGAATGTGCCTTATCGCCCGAGGGTCCCTACACACTCACACGCCTTTATCTGCGCGGCTCCCGGAGGAGGAGAGCAGCTGTTTATTTTTCCAGGGCGCTCTCTGTTCTGGGGGAAACAAGGGAGGCCTTTAATTGGATCTCTCTTTTGTTCCTGGATTGCTGCGACTTCAACGAAATCGGGAGGAGCGGGAGCAGGACCGAGATCTGGTTTAGGGTATGAGGAGCTTGACTCTCAATGACCCACCTCTGTTTCAGCCGTGACACCCGGGCCAGGGAAATATTTTGCTTAGGCTGGCTTTGCTAAAGCAGGGAGAGGATCTCTGGTTACAGGAGGAGCGAGCAGCAGCGATGCTTTCAGTTTGCCCCGCTCTCCACTGCACTTTTACGGCCTGAATTGTGCGAAAGGGGAACAAGTACCCAGGCATCTCTTCCCGATACCAGCTGGGAAGCATGTTCTGCAGTTCCCAAAAAAACTGGGCGGGTGAGAGATTTAAAAGTTTTAGAGGGATTCAACAGGAGAAGCTGGAAAATTGCAATACTGCTCCCGGTGTTAGTGGTTAACGAGATAGTGTCAAACACAGAGCAGTGACCTCCTCCATAGCTGCAGAACTTTGCAGTTCCCTGTACTTTTGCTTTCCCGTTTAACTTTCTCATTTAAAACTTATTTTATTGTTCTCAAACCAAGTTTTGTAACGCACTGACATCTGCTGTGTGTTTGGCTAATACAGCCACCAAAGAACCCAAATAAGCCTTGCAGCCCAGGCAGAATGGGGCTTGAAGAATTGAGTTCAAGAAAAGGAATGAGAGAGGGAGAACCTGGTAACTTTTTATTGATACAAGGAGATAAGAGGGAGCAAGTCACCCTGCCCTTAAGAATCTTATACTGGTTTCATGGAAGAAATGCACAAAGTAAGCTAATTTTAGTCATACAAGCAGCAGTTCTATCGATTGGCTGAAGTTATCACTATTTAGAGAAGCTACATTAGCTCACTTTTTCCCTGATTTTTGATTTGGTTGTGAGGTGGGCACACGACCCAGACGAATAGCTTTTCTGCCAGTTTTCAGGAACTGAACTTGAGAGGAAGCGGGGCAGCTGAATAACCCCAGTACCGGCACAATAAACAGGGTATCGTTTACACCCGTTCTGCAAAATGAGTGCAGCCTCCACCCCACCCGCAAATAATTGGAGGTGCTATAACAGAAGCATCACTTTTAAAATACTAGACCAACCAGCAGCAAAACTTCCTGCTGGTCTAAAGCTTCCCTGAAACATTTTAAGTGGTGATTGATTCCTGGTTGGGGTGAGAGGCACGGAATTTCTCCCTGGCAGTGTGGGACAAGCATCCAGCACTGCCTGTGAGCTGAAGGTAGAGCCACACATGCCCTTTGCCTCACTTAACCCAGCTCCTGCCCCGGCTGCATTTCTACCAGACATTTCAGAGACCCAGGGCAGTACTAATCAGAAATCTTTTCTCAAAGCAGTTTTAAACAAGAAACTCACCTTTGCCCAAAGGAGTAGTCAGGCACTTTTGCTTTTTGTCAAAAATTGACAGTATTTCTAATGAAAAACTGAAGCCAGGCTGGGATTTTTTTTTTGATACATTGTTCAGCTGAAAATAATTGTTTATAAAACAACAACTTCCTCCCCCCCCTCAAAGAATCTCTTTCCTAAAGATTTTCGAGACTGACAATCTAAGTCTCTCCCTGGAAAGCTGGAAGCCTCCTAAAAAATGGTTTCTCAAAATACAGATTTACACCAGCTCTGTGAATTAATGAGTTATGGGGTTGTCCCCCACATCAGTCCTTCCATATAGGTAACCATAAGGTACTAAGTCTGTGAGGCAGACAAGACTCTATTCATAGACACTTGAGCAAAAAAGGATAGATGGCCTTTTCTGTCTTTTTCTATCCCAAAAAAACTAAAAACTAGAAAAGTAGGCTTCAAATGTGTCATAAACCATAGTTTCTCCTTTTGTTAATTCCCAGCAAATGTGCAAAATGTCTGCAAGGCTGTGACAGTGCTGGATTAACACCTCACCAACAGCAAGAACTGAAACAGAAAAGTACCTTCTCATTATGAGGAGTCTTAACCAGCAGGGGAAATCCTGCTCCCCTCGAGATCAAGAGGGAAATTCCTTTTCAGCTTCAAAAGAACCAAAATTTAGCTTAGCATTATTCTGAAAGCTGTTTAAAAGCCCTTGCATTTCTATCATTTTGCATTCATCCCACAAACAGGGAAAAAGGATACAGCTCTTAAATCATGTTTACAGGTCAGTAGAACTTGCTGCTGGGGTGGTACTCAGGAACATTTCTTAAGGGCTTCTAGCATTAAATAACTGCTACCTCTCCTTCTTTCTTTTTTGTATTGTTTCTTGTTTCCATGGGGCAATGTTTTCCTTGAAAGTCTGTTCTGAAGTGCCCTTCATTCATTGTTTTTAATGCCTCTTATGGTCAGCCATCCCACCTTCAAACTGAAGTGTCTGACATTAGCAATCACAACAATCAGTATTTAGACATGTGAGTTCCCAGACACATTCAAGACATTGTGCATCACCTAATGTACAAATATGTGACATTAAATGACTAGGGGAGGATCCAGTAGCAAGTAAAACTTTGCTTTATGCCGTCCAGCAAAGATGCTGGTTGCAAAATACTTGAATTGCCCAAAAGGTGACATGCTGCTTAAATGCTGGATAATATTCCTGTCACAACATCAACTAGTATAGGTTTGTGCTGTAAGGAGAGTTGGAATTGCTGGTTAACTAACTTACCAGGTGAAGCTGAGCCTGTTTCTCCTCACTGGAGCGTAAGCCACATATAGGGCTGCATTTGGTCCTTGACATGCACTGCACACCCTCAGAGCTCTCTCTGGAAGGATACAGGGATACACAAAGCACTAAAAGCTAACACATCACTCAGGGCAAAAACCTTCTGAAAAAGAAGCCAAACCCCTTAATTTCCTCTGCTATTGACTTAAGTCAGATAAAATCAAGATTTAAAAAAATCCAACCCTTGTGCTTTGCCTGTTAAAAATGAAACAGGAAAATAATAAGTTGTGGGGGTTTTTTTTAACGGTTATTCCAAGTATCTGGAGAAGATTTTAGCATACATTCAATGTAATATGTGCTTCCATATTCAGTGAGCATTGCAGCAGTTAATACATGAAGCCATAGAACAGAACTGACTTGATATAATTCTCAGTCATGTGGCACATGTAGTAGCTTTTGTGTGCAAATAATGTTATTTTGTGCTTAGTATGAGACACCTTTGGAACCTTTGGAAGATGAATACTGATAATAATGGAGCAAGGGAGAAGTGGGAGAGAGAATTATTTTGCAAATAATTGCATTTTGTTGTTAAATCACATCAGTGATGTTTATATTCTGAACCTGTGGGCATCATGGCAGTTGTTATATTATGCCCTGAGGGCTTTTATCCCCTGTCCCACCCATGCCTTTGGCCAGAGTTCTGCAGGAGCTGCTCTGGCAAAGGGCTCTGGGAGATGGGCTGAATCTTTGAAACTTGGGGGGTCCTTTCTCCCTTCCCCTCTGCAGGCAGCTCCACATGTGTGGGCTGTGCCACCCCGGTGTGGCCTGACCCCCCCAGAGCTGGTGCTTCTGACCAGGCTGTGCTGCCTGGCTCTGGCACAACTTTTGGCTTGAGCCCTTGGGTCACAGGGTGGAATTACTTGTGCCTAGCCCGGGTTGGACTCGTCTTTGGGGCTTAACTTCTCCTGACAGCTATTCTTACAGTGGGTCTCTCTTTTATTTGTTGTAAGGGATAGCTACAAATTGGACCAAAAAAAAGAAAAGGAAAACAAGTTGAAATTAAATTATATGTAAGTAAACAAGCTGTAATAAAATGAGCAGGCTGAACTTTCATCTACATTTCAACTGGATTTGAACCAAGCCCCTTCTGAGAGTCTAAGAAAGTTGGTTAAATGTTTGTTTGTTTGTTTGTTTGTTTTGGTCTACTCTGCATTTCCTTGCTCTCATTGTGACCAAGAGGAGAAATGATGCAAGGCTGTGAGCAACTCTGATATGCTGTGTCTGGCCAGGTCAAAAGTAGGGCAAGCTGGAAACATCATACAAATTCCCATGTTTGGTAGCTTTCCAGTTCAGGTTTGTATACTCAGAAGGTTGGAACAAGACTGAGATAAACTAAAAGACCTCGGGGTGATTGTACACACAAAAATCAACTTCCAGAATTTAGGTGGCCAAGCTTTGACTGAAATATTCAGCTTCTTCAAAATTTCTGTCCTTGCCATGAAGGGAAATTTAATGTTTTGGGTTTGCATTGTGCTTCCAAGTCCACTGTTTGGTTGGAACAGTGCAAGGACTGAATGGGTGTCCAAGGATCAGACCCACCCTCCACTGGCACCACAACCTGTATCTCCAATGAGTGTGTGCTTTCAAGTTATGTGTTCAGGTTTTGTGGGGAGACTGCATGTAATCTGAAGTTGACTTTGGCTAAAGCTTAGCTCTTTTCCTCCAGAAGGAAGAAAATTACTTCCATCACATCACTTTTAACCTGATTCTCTAGACATGGTATGTGGTTTGATCCAACAAAACAGATTTTTTCTCAGATCAAACCTAGTTATGTAATTTGCAATCTTACAATCTTTGTAGAAGCACAGTAGTTCCATTTAAAAGGAAACAAGCTTGTGCTTCTGATTGTGTTAAAGTGCAGCATGTATTCGGTAGAGGCACAGCTACAGTCAGGAGGGAGCAGATTGTCAAGTGCCCCAGCTCTAACTGGGGAGCTTAGAAAGCAGGAATGGCTTTAAAGTCCAGTTCCTGCAGGCTGCAGGTATCATTGTGGTGATGCCGTGTGCTCCTCCTGAACATGTCAGGTTTTTAAGAGGAGGTAGGTGCTGTTTGTAGGGGCACAGTAGTTCCTCCCTCAACTCTGTCCTCTGGATCTGGCAGGGCATTCTCTGGGTGTTTCAGCCAGGGCTTCTGTTCGATAAGCAGATGGGGGAGAAACTTGTGTGTATATGGAATTATTTACAAATTGTTTAGATAGGTAATATGTACACAAATTCCAGATGTGGACAGCCTATTTTAAAACAAAAGCACCCCTGGCTAATGGAACTCCTGGCTAATGCAGCCCTTTCTGCAAGTTCTGGAAGACCTTGAGACATGGCTACTTATCTTTAGCCAAGTCCGACTGCATTTACTTGCTCAGAAATGGACAAGGAGCATTGTGACTGTGACTTACATGGTCACAATGTAGATGTCAAAATCTGAGTGTATGTGTGGATTTCACAGCATGTTGCTGTGTCTGTATGGCTTCGCTCCCAGGGCAGCACCTCCCTGCAGGAGCCTGCAGAAAGTGGACAGAGAGCACTGAACACGCCTCACACAAATTCGCAAGGAGCTGCTAAAGACAAAACTCCAACTCACAGTACACAGAATGCTGCCCAAATTCAGTGGTCTGAATGAGTCACCACGAGCTCCTCACTCAAACTAAAACCAGTGCAGCTGCAGACATGTGCAAGCATGTCTCCCTCTGGCCAGGTCTGTTGTAGGAGTGGGAGCCTCTGGCACAAGAATGATGAGCATGAGTGTCCCCAAAAACTCCCGCAGCAAAGCGCTTCCAGTGTGGACAAGCTAGGGAACACTCAACTGCCAGGACTTACCTCAGCCTCAAGCCAGTTTGCAGGCTGTCCTGATATAAACAGCTTTGCCAGTATGACTGTTTCTCTAAAAAGGGCGTTTGTCAACAAAGTTGTATCGGATGAATTGCTCTTCTCCCAATCACTAACAATCCAGCTATGCTTTATACTATAGTGTTGGATCTATGTCACCTAAATTTAGGAATCTCAGCTTCTAAACTGAATAACCTTTTCAAATATTGTTTCCTCAAAGCAGTAACAGACCCTTTATGAGAACAGACTTGGGTAGATTATAGGAGTTCAGAGAGAATCACAGCTATAGTTTGAGACCAGTGTTCTCAAAGAAGTGATAGAAAACTAATTTTCATTGATGTCCCTAGGTTAGTTGAAAGAATTTTTTTTAAGCCTCCTTTTTTCAAAAAATCTGAAATTTGTATAATTTCCCCTGCTTGGATCTTTAACTGTGCAATTTTTCAAATTGTCTAAAGACTTTTTATTACCTAAAAATGATCTGTTAAGCGGTGTATCTCTGCAGCAACAATGGGAGAAGTCTGCTTTGGGTCTAATTTTGTTGTACAATGCTATTAATTTGCAACTTCAGCGTGAGGTGGACATGAGTGGACTTGAATGGTTTGGGGTTTTTTAATTTCTCTTCCTCCCTCCCCCATTCCCCCCCCCCCCATGCTTTGTATAAAAATAAGCATCAATTTTGAAGTGCTAGAAAGAGCAGCTTGCTTTGGAGGTTGTCAGACTGATACAAACGATCTTTGCTTCGAGCTTCCTAAAAAAAGACATAATTTCTGCTCTGTCTAAAAAGCAGAGGCTTCCTTGTTTGTTTTTATTTGCAGCATTCGGCAGCATTGCTGTAGGCCACTAACTGCAGGATGGCAGTAACACAGGATTATCCTGCAGAGCCGTAACTAGTGAATCCATAACAGCCAACCTGAACTCTGCTGCGGGCTGCCATTTAATACCACAAGAAACTGTTTGCATTTCATCATGTAACCGGTTGTGTGAATTCAAGAGCCTTCCCTGGATCAGGCTGTGTTTTCAGATGAAAGAAAGGAACTACCAAATGGTGGAGTGAAATATATAGCTTGTTTTCCTGTAGGCCTGTCCTCTAAGCATAAACAAATATTCTGTAGGGAAGACTATGACTCAGGCTGGGGAAAAGAAGCTGAGTAGGGAAGAGATGGGAAGCAGGAATATAAGAGGGAAAAAGCCTGGGGCTGCCTTTTCTCGTGAGATAGTTTTCTTTGATATTGAGGCAACAGGAACAGGCTCAAAACTAAATGGGACTCAGAAAAGTACCTTCATAGTGTCAGCTGAAGGGGGAAATCTACTCTCCTGATCCTGAAACCTTTCCCTCTAAAATTCCCATTGGATTATGTATAGAATTGAGCCTGTTTGTGACTTTTCCCCTCAGGCTCTGTTAGATGGGCTTTTATTCAATGTAATTTCAGTCCAGATTATAATAAAGTTGCTCTGTTCCTCATGAAGCTCACATTATGGATGTACAGCCATCATGGTCGATGGACTGCTTAGTTTTTCATGTAAAAACAGAAATCCTTGCACATCTGGGAACTTGTAAAAACAAGCCTGAAGCTACCAGAATTTTTAGCGTTACAGTACAAACGAGAAACTAAATTCTCCACTGCAATATACGTACCTATATATGCTTAAGGCTTTGACAATGAGAGCCATTCATGCAGAAGAAGACACTTTCCAGGTGAATATTTCCTTGTTTTGGCGTCACACACTGTGTAACGTAGTTAAAGAGCATTTATGAAATATTCGGGACTGTGCTGCTGGGAACCCTGAACAGAGGGGAAAGTGGGATTGTGCGTGTTTGTGCTGTCCCTAGGTGAGCGAGGTGATCTGCAGGCCAAGTGAGAGGTGAGGTTCTAAAAATGCAAGCTTTTCCAAGACAGAGTTTAGGGTCTGAAGGGAGTGATACGGATGCAGTTTTGTCTCACATAATGACTGCGGTGAGGTTGCAAAGGTTATTATTTCTGGGTATTTCTGGTAGTCGGTGCTGTACCGCTAAGAGCACCTCCAGGATCGAGCCTGCCTCCAGATATCATTTAGAAAGGGGGCGAAGCGGGCTCTGGAGAGAAAGCCGGGGCAGCGGCCGGCCCAGCCCGGGCTGCCGGGGCTGGAGCCGCCGGGTCCCCGGGCACCTCCGTTCTGCTCTGCCCGCGGGAACACGGAGATCGCTCGCGTAGGTAACGCAGGAAAACGCCTCCGTCTCAGCCTTTTAATACATTAAATCTGATGAATTTTCATTGAGGCCAGATAATTTTATTTCCCGCAGTACATTTCGTTAATTCTCGTGAGCGCCGTGGTGCGGGATAGACCCGCGCATGCCGCGTTTACATATACCCTCCTATCCTGTGTGGGGATAAATAGTCCACGATCTTAAAGACTAGTAGTAGTTAGGAAAATAAAAAAGGAAGAAACTAGGAATACTTGAAACGGTAGCATGCTGACCGCCCTGTCCCGGATGCTTTGGTGGCTTTGCTGAGGAAGGAAAGCTGCCGCGGGGACTGAGGGCGGACCGAGAGCGCCCGGTCCTTCCCGGCTCCCAGAGCCCCGAGCCGCCGCGGGTCCCGCTTCTTAGGGAAACGGGACTCGGAAGAAAGCTCGCCCGGGGCCGCTTTTACATCCGTGTCGCTGCTACGTGAGCCAGAAGAGTGCGGGTTAATGTGGGTACGGCTGCAGTGTGCCCGGGCTCGAGCGGTGGGTCCTCAGGGGACACCAGTGGTGTGTCCGACCCCGGGAGGCGTCCGGAGCGGAGCAGGAACCGGAGGACAGACAACAAGTCTGTGTCGCCTGTCCCTGTCCAGGTCTTGGTGAGCGAGGTGCGAGCCCTGCCGCGGTGCCTGCAGGCGGCGGCTGTGCTGGCCGAACGGGAGCGGGGCTCTCCGAGCCAGGGGCATCCCGGCGCTCCCCGCCGGAGACATGTTTTCTCTCAAAAGAAAAAACAAACAAACAAACAAACAAAAAAAAGCCCCACACCCAAACTAAACAAAAAAAAAGAAAAAAGAAAAAAAGAAAAAGCCCCACCAAAAACTTTGGGAGAGGGAGGCTGCCGTATTTTCAAACAAACCGACCCAGGTAGAATCGCCTCTGCTTCCTGCACAGGGTGAGTAGAAAAAGCGCCCATACGGGCTACTCGAGTCTCATCAGCGGTGCAGTTTTCTTGGGAAGCGTGGTCCGGGCTGCCGGGACCAGCCGTGGGGGCGGCGCCCTGCCCTGTGTCCCTGGGGCGCTACGAGACCCCCGGCTCTTGCCGTGTCCCGCTCCGCTGCGCGGTACGGGCTGAGCCGCTGCCCGGCCGGAATACGGGACCCGGGGCCGCCGCGGAGATCCGTGCTCTGTTCGGGAAGGTGGACCCCTGGTGCGGCTCGGTACCGGCGCAGCCCCGATTTGCAGCACCTCTCGGGGCGCTTCTTAGCGGAGGTGCGCGGCCGGGGTTGAGCCCCGCTCTGCCCGCCTCCTTCCCGGCTTCACTGCACTGGGGACGGGGCTATTCTGCCCTCGTGTGAAGAAAGCGAGAGCCCTTTCCCCGCCGCCTCTCCGCAGCGGGCCGGGTTACGGGCGCCGGCGCCGTGAGCCCCTCTCCATTGCGAGCTTCCCTCCTGCTTCCCCTATCCCGAGGGCGGCCGCAGGACCGGGCCGGCAGCAGCTCCGCTGGCTCCTTCTGCGCTCGCTTTGTCTGGGATGTTCGACTCCTACCTGCCCCGGGAGCGGCGGGGCGTGGGCTTACCCTGGCGCACCGGCAGATCGCGCCGCTCCCCGAGGATCCTCCGATCCTTCTCCCGGAAAGGGCTCTCCGCGCTCCTCTGCTCGCTGCCCGTCCCTGTTAGTCGCATCCTCCTCGCTGCGACATTTCTGTGTGTGCCGATAAGCCCTGAGCTCTCCGCTCAACCGCAGCTGTAGGATACAGCTTCATGGGCGTGCTCCTGTGCTTTCAGGTGTTTCTTTCATGTCCCATGAAGGGCTTAATTAGGAGAGGGGAGAGCCCGGCCGTGCCTGCCTGTCCTGGTGTCAAACGTTCCAGTAGCCGCACGCTGGGCTGCGCGCTCACCTTTGCCGCTGCTCGGCCTGGTCGCCGCTCCCCACGCTGGGCTGAGCTTCTGCCCTGGTGTTCATCCGAAATCCCCCCTTGGTCGGGCTGTCAAAAAAACCCAAACAAGCCCCTCGGATGTCAAATGTCCTTTGCGAGCGAGCGCGCCTGGCTTAGGAGTGAGAAGGGAGGAATGTGCCATTTGGCGGAGGTGATGACACAGGCAGCAGCGCTGTTACACCTGCACCGGCCCTCGCCGCGGAAATGCCTGCGAGGGGGAGCGCCGGGAGCAGCATGGGTGGCCGGCAGAAAGCAGTTCACCCCGGCCCTGGGGAGCCCGGCAGCCCCGTCCCGACGGCGGGGCACAGCTGGCTCCGGCTGCTCCGCAGCCCTGCGCGGGGCAAGCCGCCGGGGGCCGCCCGGGGAGGAGAAACCTGGACAGGGTCTCTCCTGCGGGCCTCGTTCCTCCGGCGTTTCGCTTGTGTGCCTTGGGGAGGTGCCTGGGGGCGGCGTGCGCTGCTTCGCGGCTGGGTGCGGAAACAGACGGGCCTTCCTCTCTTGTGACCGAAATCACAGAGCCCGAGTGATGGGCCACGCGTTACTCCGCCGACGGGAGATGAGAAATTCGTTATATGGGCATGGAAGAAGATGTAGAAACGTGTTTTACCTGAGAAGTATAATACATATATGTAAATATAAGAGTTCCACGAAGGACTCGTTTATTTCTCGGTTAAAATATGTTTGTACATCTTCGTCTGCCTTCACCCCAATTAGCCTTTCCCGAGACGGGGAGCAGGGACCCGTGGCCAGGCACACGAACCAGAGTTCCGCGCATCAGCCATCGAAGCCCCGGGGCGCCCCGACGGAAAAGGCCCGACTGCGCCGGGCACGCACGTTCGGGAGCTGCCAGCCCCCCGCGCTAATGCTTGGTTACCAAAATTGGTGTAGCACGTAAAATCTGCGGGGCGGAGAACAACGTGTTCACCTTCAAGAAAGGCAGAAGCGAGCCTGAGGGCCGTGAGCTGCTGGCCGGAGGAGCTGCGGGCGCCGAGCTGAGCGTGCAGCTGCTGCCAGGGCCGCTTCTGGGCAGCCCGAGCTGTGCTTGAGTCCAGGAGGGGATGTCGGGTCCGTGCGGAGCTGTGCCCGCAGCACCGGGCTCACGGTAGTGCCGCACCCCGAGGGCCGAGCGGGGCCGGGCCGAGGAGGGCAGGTGGTCCCGGCCCTGCGGAGCTCGGCCGGGCTCTTGCGGCTGCCGGCGGCCGCGTTGTCTGATGGAAGGGCTCGAGGGTCAAACGGGGTCAGTCTGCTCCATTCCCGGGGTTAGGGCTGAAGGCTCAGTTAAAAATCAGTGCAAAGAGTCCTCTGCCCGCCACTGTGCCCGTGTCTGAGCAGCTCCGTGTTACTGATTTGTTATAATGTTGTTAAAATCTTGTGCTCTGGCCAGCTGAGACGGCCTGTCTGCTGTTCGGAGAGGCTCTACCTGAAGGCAGGAAAGGGGAAGAAGTAGGGGAATGTTGGTGCTCCGGGAACCGCGTGAAGTAGGATAAAGCCCTCCAGGGAAACGATTAGGAAAGCTGCCCGGTGTGTCATCCCCCGCCCCGCCACCCTGCCCCGGCCCTCGAGTCGCCTGTCAGCGCGTACTTTGCGGGGAGAGAGAAGGGGCGACCTGACACCTTTTGCTCTCTTGCCTCCTGCAAATACGAGCTGCAAGAACCGACTTGCAGGGAGCGGCAACAGCCTCCTTGTGCTCTCCGGGAGCGATCGGTTGGCGGGGCCCGCGGCCAAGACATATAAACGCGGCCGCGTGTGCGGCTGGACGTGTGACAGCCGCCGCGGCGGGGGCGAGCGCCGCGGGCACACCCCCTTGCACCCACCGGGCGGGCGGGGAGCGCAGCGCCGCGGGCCCCACCGGGCTCCGGGGTGGGC
>VYXB01003084.1:44465-87946 GCA_013397135.1 Pachyramphus minor | reverse complement strand
GCGGGGGGGGGGGGGGGGGGAATATCAGGCACATTTTGAGGATGCGCCGCGTTTCCTCCGCTCCTTGCTTTGGAGGCGATATCGCTTGGTGCTTATCAGCGACATTGTCTGCGGCATCTGGTACATGGGTCCTGAACGCTGCCCGCGCTCGGGTACAAGTGGTTCTTGCGGCACGAAGGGTGCCCCGCAGCCAGCCCCGCAGCCTGCCCCACCGAGGGGCTGCTGCCAGCCCCGGCCGAGAGTCAGAAGCGGTGCCGGCATCTGCTCGTACAGCCCGGACAACGAAGTCCCGGTAAATGTTGGTTGCCTGGTTAATAAAACACTCCCGAGGCGTGAGGCGAGGCCGAGAGGTCTTTCGAGGGCAAGCAGGTTGCCCGGTTCTGAGGTTTGGGCGCCCGGAGTTTTCCCTTGATTCTTTTTCACCAAGGTTTTGGGAGCTTTCTGCCTTCAAACCAGCCCCAAGCTGGGCAGGAGGGGCGCACACCCTGCGTCCGGGAACGGCCACTTGGATCCCCGCGGGTACGAGTGGCAGAGGGATTCCCGAGGCACTTTAATCCGTGTCCTCACGGTTTGCCATGGATCCAATGTCCCCAGGGCGCGGGGAGCGGCCGCCCGGCCGGGCCGGCAGCGGGGGGCGAGAGGGGCAGGGACAGGGGCGGCCTCTCAGTCCCCGGTCTGACACGTTGCCTTTCTTGTTCCTATGATGCCTCCGAGATACGGGGACGTTTTCAAGAAAGAAGCAGGAGATTTTACAGGTTAGGATTAAGGTTTTTTAAAATACACATAATTGCTGATATCTCTTGTAGAGCAGCTTCCTGCCCCGGCTGTTGTAGTTCCAGTCCACTGAACAGTCCTTCTCCTTCCCTACTCTTTCCCCAAAATCGACGAGCTTGCTTTGGAAGCCTTTTGATTCGCCTTTTTTTTTGATAAACCACTGTTCAGTTCAGCCCAGAGCAGCTAGTGTTGTCTGGGACAGTCACCAGTTGCCTTAGCATAGAAATGGGAACCACTTGTTTAAACATCTTAGGGTCCTAAAATCTCTACGAGCCATCACAGAGTAGGTTTTTGGTTTTTGGGTGTTTTTTTTTTTCTTCCCGCTTCGGGAAGGGAGCGAGGAGATTATAGGGAGGAATGTCTCCTCCGGCTGCTACAAGCACCAGAAGATTTCGGTTTGCCTTTTTTTTTTTTTTTCCCATCAGTTTTTCCATTCCTAGAGGAAAATTTTTCAGTATCTGAATCAAAGTGCATGATTCCAACTTTTTTTTTCCCCCTGTTGTTTTGTTTTATCTCAGCCCTTTTTTCATGTTTTCATTTAAAAAGTGACAGATTTGGTGGAACTCTCAAGTGTTTCCCATTAGAGGCGGAGAGTTCACCAGTGCGCCTTTCTGATGTTCCACATGACACGTTTCGGAGTTTGAAGCAAGAGCACACCCTAAGTAGTTGCAGTTGGCCCCATGTGGGCAGTGCCTGTGCTGCACCTCCCGGCCCACCGCTGCCCTCTGCCGGTCCCGCATCTCCCCGCATCCCCCGCACCGCCCGAGGGGAGCGGCCCCTTCGGCCGAGGGGGCTCCTCTCTCCCCCGCGCCGAGCTCTCAGCATCGTCCGATTGCCAAAAAACACCCAGAAAAAAGCCACGGGGGCAGGAGGTGTTTCCCAGCCTGTGGGGCGTTCTTCGCGCGGTCTTGAAATGTGGGGAATTCCTGGGATAAAAATACGCAGTTGCACGTTTTCTCCTTTCGCCTTCTCCGTTTCCCTCGCGGATTCTGCTTTGCCTTTTGCTGCTGCTCCCTTTCTGTCGCCGATACCACAGGGGCTGCAGCCCTCCCTCCTGACAGCAGACTTTTACCGTTGCTTTTCTGTTCTGTATTTTTAACCACTAATCTGTCCTGTAAGGAAAATTCCCTTTATGTAAGAAGTCACTCTGAGTCCTCATGTTTTGGTGTGTAGCCCTGTACAAATATTAACAAGGCAATGTGGAGAGCAGCACTTGGTTAGGAGAACTAGAAGGTGTCAAGTAATCTTCATAGCCAGATTTTCTTGTAAGTATTTGCAGGAGACAACCCTTTGGCAATTGAGACCTTACAACTGTAGAAAATGGGTTTGTACACATTTACTGACATTTTTAGTGATAAAACTTAATTTTATATTACTCAGACCCCAAAAAATCAATGTGTGGTCCATGGATCTTGAACAAATGAGGATATATCAGCTAGTACTTTTTATTTGAGAAATAATTATTTATAAAATATTATTGAGAAATAATATTTATAAAGTATTAGGAGAAACAGAGTTTGTTAAAGAAAATCAACTGCAGTGGATCCTACAGAAATGTAAGGACCAGTGAAATAATTGGTGCTGCAGTCAGAAGGAAGTCCTGGTTTCCCTGCACTGCTGTGAGCTCCTCACTGGGGCCTGGCAGTGCCCCTTCCCTGTTTTGGTTCTTGCTGGGGCTGGGCAGGGGGATTTGTGTGGGGCAGTGTGACTACCAGGGATTTCCCACAGTTTGAACTAGCCAAGGAAGATCACAAAGATGACTCAGCAGGCACTGGAGGATGAGCTGTGGTATTGTTGCCTCTGTTGCTAACACAGAAATACAGATGCAAGTGAATCCCTGAGTTTTTGGCTGCCCAGCTCTGATGGTGGGATGTCAGCTTGCAGTGGGAAGGACTGACCTAGGGGAGATCTCACAGTGAACAAACTTATATGCCCTAATTTTCCAGGGTTGTTTTTTCTTTAGATCTTTCAACTTCTGAGTGACAAAGAATGGAGCAGAGCTGAATTTTGGACTAACTGAGCACCCACAGCTTGAGCCAGTGCAGGGGGAAGTTGAGGTGCTGGCTATTTCTGAGGGGAAAGTGCTAACCTCACATTGGGAATTCCAGGAGTGGGAAATTTTTTGTGGTTTATCTTTGTAGCTATTGTTATATTTGTTTACTGTTCAAGCAAGATTGGGGCATTGCTGCAATACCAGAGCACATGAAGCAGCCCAAGCTCCCGAGAGTCCCCAGGCAAAATACTTCTGTGGTGTTTCCAGACTGTTGGCTACCTCAGGGGGAAGGGCACCCTGCTCCTGGAGTGCTTGCCAGCACTGATGCTGCACTGGTGCAAATCCACACAGTAGTAACAAAGTCAGTGCACCCTCGTCATATTAGGTGTGGACTTCTACTTCTATTGACACAGTTGGTTAATAGCACATTTTTCTTTGTCCTGTGCTTCATGTCACTGTAGCGCAGAACAACAGTCATGATTTAACTTTTGTGCTTTTTCCCAGAGAAAATGAGTGAGATGGATCATTTTCTGGTGGTCACTCAAGTATTTTCTGGCTAGCAGTCAGAAAGAAAACTCGTCCACTTGAGACCCAGGTGTGGCAGGAGCAGGGTAGAAAAGGTAAAGCTTTGTGCATGGCTGTATTCTCAGACTGTTTGGAGGAGGGTGCCTGTGGATTCAGCACCAGTGGATCTGACACAAAGTGAGAACTGTTTTTCTGTATCACTTACATTATAGTTGAAATGTGAAATGAGCTCCATGTGGCAGCAGCCAAAGGAAAGAAAAAGGGAAGGAAAAAAAAAAAAAGAAGGAAGCACTCTCCAAAAGTTTCAGTTATCCCTTGAAGCTATATTACAACATCTACTGCTCTAATTGAATCAGTGTGAGAACTTTTCCCCTCCATTTAGATCACTGCTAGTCTCTGTCCACTTTTCCCTGGAGATGCACACATTTGATACCAAGATGTGCTGGGGACATCCACACCTAGGATAGGATTTTAACGTTTGGTTTAATGTTTTAACTGCTGAAAATGAAATGTCAGTTCTTACTTGCCTGCCAGAATCCATCATGATGCTCTCCCCCTTCTCTCCCTTTCTTTATAGACTTAGCACCAGGGTGTAAGGCAGGAAAGTTTTGTCTAAGTAAAGGCTGCTAGATCTGCTCTGAGGATGCAATAGATTAATTGGTCATTTCTAGGGAGTTTGTTGGGATGAATCAATAAAACTTAGAAGTACTGTTGGCATCTGTGAAGGGCCATTAAAAAGACTAATTGTGATCAAGAAGCAATGTGGTCTCGATGCTGCTCAAACCCTACCACCCTGTTAGCCCTGAGAGGGAGCAGCATGTGAGGGCTTTTCACCTCTGAATGGATGCCAAGCAAAGCCCACTCAGCATGGTGAGCCCTCATTTGTTGCATTTACAGAGCATTTTTAGAAGTGTGGAGAAAATCTCTGCACATTTCAAAGTGTCAATGCTATTACACGGCACAAAATTACTTGACAGCTCAGAAAGCAAAAGCAATGGATACCCAAATACAGGTCTGCTCTGTAAGTATTCACATGTGCGAAACAATACGTGATCCACAGAAACATATGGCTCTTGTATCAAATACATGGAATCAAGTTGAATTATGAAGACTTTGAAAAGGTCCTCAGTTTAAATGTACACGGCGCTCTGAAATGTCCAGCTAAGTTTAGTGCAACAATTAAAAACAGATAGATTGTCAGGATGCATAGAACAGGGGTAGAGTTAATTCAGTATGAAAGAAATGAGTGACTGGGAATGAGACAGAAGAGCAGAAGGAGCAGGAAAGGAGCAAGGATGAGTGGAGAGACGAAATGATAATAAGGGGGGGTAGGGAGAGCCAGGAATAGAAGTGGAGGGAAGAAAGAAGTGAAATAAAGTAGAGAGAGAGAGAAAAAAATGAAGGAAGTGTATGGGACAGGAAAGAGGAGAGCAGCAAGAAAAATAATGACATTTTATTGTACACTCTGGCAGCTTTCACTTTAGGAGAACAAAGCCTGGAGCAGATCTAAAGGCTACTACTTATGTATTAAAATATGTGAGAGGGTTTTCCTTTGATTGTTTTGTATATATGAGTACGTATAATTATATACATAAAATGACACAGAAATTACAGCCTTCCTGGGGATCTCTCCCTGTTCCCTGTACTCACAGTTTTCCCCATCCTCAGTTTTTCCCCCACTGCCATGTGTCCAGCAGCAGTAATGCCCTGCTGTGTGTGGCACTGTGAGCCAGGGCTTTCTGTTTCAGTTTGCTGTTTGTTTCTGTCCTGCTTTCTAAGAGCTGGAAATGGGGGTTTTGGCTCCCCTGTTCTGCAGCCCCCAACTTCGTGGCTGTCCAATGAGAGGTTTGTTTGAAGTTGCTGTTTCCTTATGTTGATCTTCATGGCAACATTTTAATTTTGCACTGGCTGATCCCAAATGTGTCAGATGTTTTATTGTTGAATTAGCTGGGGGGGGCAGGGGGTGTGTGTTATTGTTTCTGGCTTGTCTATCCCTGTACCTGCAAGCTGCTGGTAAAATGGCACTACTTTTCAAACTTTTTAGGGCTAAAAGGGTCATTGAGTGATATTGAAATCTATCCATGTATCTGATAGTTTGACAGTGTTAAATATTGATCAGAATCTATCTGCCTCCCTTAAAATAGGCCCTTTCTTACTGTAACATCATCTTCTGCCTTTGGCTTGTGCAGTGCTGGGACCATCAGCTGCATATCTTTCACTAAGACTGTTTATGCTCACGCTCAGTAAATTGTGCTCTGTTACTGTAGGAGGAATAACACTTGGCAAGTTAAATGAATTGGATGTGATCATCCATCTGGCTTTAGGAAGGCTGTCTCAGGGAGACAGGAGCAATAGATGAGGTTTCTGGCTTGGGCAGATTGGTGTGACATGCATTTCTCCAGACTGTCGAGCATCCCCAGGAATTTCTGGCTCCTGCTGCAGTGGGTTGTGCTGCCAAACCTCCTCACCATTGTACTTGTCCATGCACTGGGCTGACTCCTTTCATTACACCAAATATGTGTTTTCTGGATCTTCTTAGCTGATCATGAGATTCATTTCAAAGCTGCCCATGGTCCCTGTGTGTGCCCTTCTCTTGCTTGAGGTCAAACTGTCACATCCCCCACATTTAGGATGCTGGGGATAGTGCAAAAATTCCTGCTCTCGCAGTGACTGGTTTGTTGCTGGTTGTGTGGCTGGGTGATCTTATCCATATAACCAGCTCTGGGGTTGCATTGATCCCTAAGTTTGGATGTGCCATTCCAGCACCATTTTGTCTGTCCTCAGACATTCTTCCCAGAGTGTGAGAGAGGTCAGATTCCTTTAGATTCCTTCCACACAGTGGAGAGCTTCCTCTTCCCCAAAGGGATCCTCAGGTCCTCCCATGATGGTGTTTGTCCCTTGTCCCTCCAGGGAGGGCCCCTTTTTGAGGAATACAAGGATTCTGTAGTTCAGTGATGGATGCTTTGTTTCCCAGTGCTGTTGGAAATGGTGTCTCTGCATTTTGCTAGTGACCTGTATGCTTTATTCCTATGCCGTGTTGCAAATGGCATTGTTCAAATCACCTTGTCCAGGGTACCAGGTTTTCTAGTTTAAGCATGGTGCACAGATTCATTAACATTACATGGGTAATCTGTCATTTTTCTGAAAACAAAATGGCTTCTGGCAATTGCTGGACCATTTCTGAATGTTTTTTCTGCTGTTTTGGATAAAAATCTGAGCTAAACTTTGCCATTCTCCCTCATCATTTCCCTGTTTCATTTCTCATCATTCTAATAGTCCTGTTATGAAGACAAGAAACAGAAACATGGATGTTTAACACTTAACAATATCTTATTGTCTTACTGCTTTTGGAAAAGGGAATGGAAGAGGAAAAACCTCACACAGGTTTTATAAACAAAACAGAAGGAAGTGAGTTCACTGTCCACGGGAAAGCACAGCTCTCCTGTGAAGGAGATTTTTATTTCAGTGGAGGGGAAATGCACCACTGCTCTGATACTGAGAAGTTCTTTTCAGCAGACTGCGCTACTGAAAACCACGTCAGGAAACCCCAAATATACCCTGTGTACCTTGGGAGCATTTCTGATGAACATGAGGCTTCTAGAGCCTGAGGTGGAATGAAAACATCATTGGAGAATTGAGGATGAAATGGTTAAAAGCCCCCCCCAAAAAATCTACAGACTTGGCAATCTTTGTAAGAATAGCAAATAAACAGATTATTTAATGCCTCAGCTTTGATAAAGCACAAATATAACTGAGCATCCTCATTTTATTCTCTTCCTCCAGAAGATGGCAAAAGTTAGCTGGACGTAACACAGACAGATGGAGGAAAACGTTCCAGGACTGTCTGTGCTATCCTCCAGCTTCAGGTCACCACTGGTTTAATGCTCCAGCTGCAAGGGTTGATCCCAAACCCACAGAGATAACTGGTTTTTTGGAGCAACCAGGCTCCAAAACTGCAACTGCAGCTGCAGCACTGCAATGTGCTGGGTGAGGTGCTGCTCCAGGCAGCAGAAGGGGCTGCTGGGCTGCAGCAAGTGCTCCAGGAGCCATGCAAGCCCCAGCTACGGCCAGACATTTCCCTTTGGCAGGGGGGGAGATTGTCAGTGACATCTCCATGGAGATCACAGCCAGAAATGCAGCTGTGAGAAGTTTAAATTTTATACACAAAACATGAGAGACATCAATTACAGTATTTGTTAGTGCTCATAGCATTGCAGACCTTCTGCTGAAGAAATATCCCTTTGAGATTTGCTCCTTGAGTACTGAAGAGGTTAATTCCCACTAATACAGCCTATATTTGGGCTAAGACAGTGTGGAGAACTTGCATTCACAGTTGAACCTTGACTGAAAAAAGGAAAGGATATATAACAAATATATAGAAAAAAAATCAGATTAAGTACAGATTCAGCAACTAGGATTTTTTTCCCAGCTCAGTAAGGAACTCCAGAAAAAGGAAAAAAATATTACTAATAAAATGAGAAGAGATACAAAATAAGCTTTTATTTCTCATGTAGTTAGTTTATTTTGTTCCTATACTTAGCTCCTCTGGCACTTTATAATTTCAAACTTAGAAAAATGTGAGAGTATTTGAGTAAAGTGATACACTGAAGTCAAGAGGCTTCCTGCCAGCAGAGAAGGAGAACTGAGGACTGCTTGTTTCAAGGATGGTTCTGAGGTGGTTCAGCTTAACCTGGTGCTTATCCTGTGGTGAACTTCTAATTTGATTCCAAACAAATTTGTCCTGACAATTTTTTCAGTCTAAGGGTTTTGACAGCTGCTGTAGCTGACTGATGGATGCTCAGAGTGGATTTGTGCCTATGCCCTTGAAAGGGAAGGAAAGTGAGCAATGGGCCAGTTTGGAGAGTGTTTGACACCTCACAAAAGCCAACACGAGTAAACTGTGCAACAACACGAGCCCATGGCAGCTATTCCCTTCTTAAACATCCTCCAAGAGGAGGCAGGCTGTGTCCCTAGTTCCCAAAACTCCAGCTTTCTTCTTAGAGACCTTGCAGTAGGGCAGGACTAGAGATGGAGCAAGGACATATGAGCTCCCCCCTGTGCTGCCTTTACATGGAGCTTTGGATTTGGACAAGATGTTCCCATTTGAACACACATTTTCTCCTTTGGACAGTGTTCAATATTATCAGCCACATTGCTTGATCCACAGTAAGGTAGTGATTGTGTCTTCTGTTATGAGAAAATGTTCATGTCACAGTTGACTTCTTTGAGGTCATATCCTTATTATTCAAACCAACTGGGAAATTTTAACAAAGTGATTCCCTGGGCCTCCACTCCCTGAGAAAATGCAAGTTTATCAGAACAAAACCTTGATTTTTTTTCATCTCAAAGTCTCTTAGTATGTCAAAATATTCTGTTTCCCATCCAGAAGCAGGAAAAAAATCTTGTTATCTCAACATTTTTGGCCAAGTGGGTTTTTTTTCTTGGTAATTCAAATGTGCAGAAGGAATATTGCCAACTGGCTGTTTTTAGCAGCATGAGAAACAATACCAACCACAGGGAAGGACCCTGCATCCATTGAAGTGACTCAGCAACACTACTTGTCAAGAACAAGTTCTGACCAGGTTGGCAGAGCCCTGCAACTGCTGCTGGGTGAGTTCAGTCCCACTGGCTGCGTCATCCATGGTTTCCCTGGCTGTGCAGAGGAAGCAGGGACACAATAGCTACAGTGGTAGGAAGCTTTCTAGCCTCACCCCTGCTTCCTCCCCACAGCAGGGGTATTACCTGCCTGTCCACTCCTCTCTGCTGCATTCACCTTCTTATAATCCCTCTGCTCTGGCAGCTTTGCTTTGGATAGAGGGAGTCATGACCAAAATCCCGCAGAAATGAGACCATTCTTGAGGTATGTGTTTACCAGTGCACTGCTGCAAACTCTGAAGAAGCTGCTGCAGTATTAATAGCTCTGCTGCTGCCAGATGAAAGGGGGAGAGTGTTCAGATCTAAGAAATCAACAGATGTTAAAGCAATTTCTGCCTTCTCTGTTATATTGCACATCAACGGGAACGTGGTAAAGTGCTTTTTTGTACCGTTTAGCATCTGACATTTCAGCACATCTTGTAAGTGTGCATTAGGAGAGTGGAATGTTACTATATTTGTACTTGCAGATTTGGAATGAGAATAAAATCTGGAGAGATGCAATGTGCAGATGGAATGTTTTCCAGAGGGGCTGAGGCTGAGGGAACCCAGCACAGTGGAGTTTGAGCTGTCTTGAAACGTGAGGCTGCACATGCAGGGAGGCAGAACATGTATTGGTTTTGAAATGGAACTGAAAACTGTAAAAACTTGGTGCTGCTTCTCCAAACCTGCCTAATTGTGGGATCACAGGTACCATTGTAAATTACTGAAATAGTGTGTTTGACTTTTGCAGTTACTCTCAAGATATGTTGTTGCTTCATCTTGTCTCCTCGGATATGGGTGATGGCCCTCTGGCTAGTCACTTCAGAAGGGAGCTGTTGCCACTGCAAGGGCTATTTTTGGGGATACCTGGCTTTTACTCCTGAGACCTGGTGGGGACATGATACAGCCCAGTCTCACTGCAGCTGTGGAACTGCACATCAGCATGTTCTCTCCCCATGCTTCTCTTAGCAGTTATCTGTTAGATCCCTCCATTTCCCTAATAGTGAGATCTCTGGAGTCACCACAAGCCTTTAGGCAGCACAGGTACTCTCTCGTTATGTCAGGGCCCTGAGGGCACTAAAAGGCCCCAGTCAGCCTAGACAGACCCTCCTGTGGTCTCTGCTCACACCCTTGCCCATGGCCCAGGAGCCTCTTTCAGCTTATCCTGGAGCCTTCAGTGTTGTCCTGAGCTATGTGACAGGAGTGCTGATCTCCAGCCATGGTCACACCTGGGTCTGGTCTGGACCCCAATACACAGACTGATGTTGTGGCCTGGTCTCAGACCTGCCTTGTCCCTTTGGACCTGCCTTGGAGACCTGGAGTGGACAGGAATCTTGCTGGAGTGGTGAGGAACCAGCAGCCTCAGCTGCATTTTGATATGGAAGATGGGCCTGGGGAGATGGACCTAATGTTTAACTTGCCCATATTTGTGAAGGGAAAGTGAGTTCTGTCCAAAGGTGAAAAAACCCTTCCACAAAGGAATTTGTGCAAGGAAGGTCAGTGTGTCCTAGAAGGTGGAGATGGATTGCAGAGGCAAAAATGGTAAAATTTGCATCTCTCTTGCCCTGTTTTCCGGTCTTTCTCCTCAATTAGCTTGTTTGCATGTTACCTTTCCTTTCTAGGTTTGGTTCTCTGCTCCTGGCTGGGCTCTGCTTTTTCTTTCTTAAGAGTACCATCAGCTTTGATGCCTCCTTTGCTCCCCCAGCCCCTGTGCTTTGCTGACAGTGCTCTGTGTTTCCAGCAGAGGCTGCCTTTGCAGTTAACAGGGTTCCAAGGTGCAAGGGTGAACTGCTTTCTCTCACTCTGGAAGACCTTTAGACTTTTCCCTTTGATAGATGAAGCTGAACTAAGCATGTTTAAAAAGCCCACAGCTCCCAGGGGTTTTCCATTACAATTCAGCCACTTCTTGCCCCATAACTAAGCTGCAGGAGGATGTGTCCCTTCTCTCCTGAAGTCCAGTCCCATCGCAATCCCTCTGCCACTGAGCTGCAGAGGCAATATAGGACAGTCCTGCAGAGGCACTGTGCCCAGTCTGGCCTCCCCAGCTGGAGTGTTGGCTTACAGGCAACTGGGAGGAGACTGGGCCAGGAAAGGCTGTAGCACATATAGGTGAAAACAGACACACAGGCAAAGGCTTTGGATGTTGCCAAAGCCTGGATGTTGTAATAACATTTAGTATGTCTATTCTTTTAAGGCACAGATGAGTAAATACAAATTGCTTTATGGTAAAACTTGGGGTTTTTACCCCAGACATGAGGAATCCCCCTCAGTATACCTGGAGATCTAGCAGTGAGCACTGTTTTGCAGCCTGAATGTTTAAAAAAGGGACAGAGAACAGAGCCTTGTGCTGTCACCCACTGCCCATACAAAGTGGTCCCTGTTGTTACATCCCACAGTGCCTCCATGTTTGCACCCCGGTGTGTTACAGGTGCTCATTTGAGGCACACAGGCTGCAATAGTGGGACCTACCCAAAGAACTTTACCCCAGCTGAAGGTAAACCTGCACAGGAGCTCTCATCCCAGGGTGCTGAGCTGTGGGCACAGTGCAATGCCTGGGCCCCTTTGGACATCACTGCAGTGGTCTGTGCTCCTGTCAGTGAGGGAGAATCTCCCGTGGCCATCTCTGTGCCAAAGAATGTTTGCCTGAGGCTTCTTTGGAAAACCATTCTGCTTCCAATCTGACTGTCTGCTTGGACTGAGCGTGCTCCCCGTGCTGCTTTGCCATTTGGGCTATTTTGGGGTATTTCAATTCACTACCCACGAGTCCATGTTCAGGCCCCCTTGCACGGGATGAGCAGAGTGGAAAGCTCCTCGGCTGTTCCCGCTGCTCTCTTTCTGTTTCTCTCATGAAGTAGCAACTTTTGGAGTCAGGATGGCAGGGCAGCTCCCAACTCCAAAGCCACCAGCATGTGATCGATCCCAGCACCCCACCTCCGTGTGACTGAACCCATCCCAGCCCTCCTCCCACCTCCCCAATCCCATTGTGACTGATCCTATCCCAGTGTGACCGATCCCAGTCCCCAGCTCGGTGTGACGGATCCCAGCCCTTCATCCCCGTGTGACCAATCCCAGTGCCCCCATCCCGGCGTGACCGCCCCCCGCTTCCCTACCCCGGAGTGACCAATCCCAGCCCTCCATCCCGGTGTGATCGATCCCATCCCGGTGTGACCGATCCCATCCCGGTGTGACCGATCCCAGTTTCCCCATCCCGGAGTGACCAATCCCAGCCCTCCATCCCGGTGTGCGCGATCCCCCAGCCGGCCGCCAGGTGGCGCCAAGCGGCGCGGCAGGTCCCCTCAGGGCGCTGGGCTGGGGAGGGGCGGCAGGCGTCGGAGGAGTTTCGAGGAGTCCCGGTGATCCCGGAGTAACCTCGAGGAGTCCCGGTGATCCCGGAGGAGTCCCGAGGAGCCCGGTCCGGGCGCACCGGCTGCACCATCTGATGTCCCGGTAGGGCGGGACCGGCGGTCAGCCCCTCGCACCGCCCGCCGTGTCCCGGGCCTGTCGCTCCCCGCCGGGGCCGGGGGGAGGCGGTGGCTCTGCCGACACCCCTGGAATAACAAACGTACCGTCGGGATTGAGGTCTCAGCCGAAATGAAGGTTTGTAAAGTCGGATGCGGACGGGCTCTGACTCTGCCTGAGCTGCTACAGAGCAAAACCACTGTGAATCCGAACACTCAGTGAGTTCAACAGGCGTGAGGAAGCCTCAGCAATAGGGAGGTGTGTGGCTATTGTGCCTTACTTGTGCACACCCGCGGCAGGTGTGCAGTGACCATGTGTTACAGGTGTGCAGTCACTGTGTTACCTGTGCACACCCGCGGCAGGTGTGCAGTCACTGGGTGTTACAGGTGTGCAGTCACTGTGTTACCTGTGCACACCCATGGCAAGGCTGTAGGTCAAGTCCCGAGGGCGCTGCTGCCAACTGCACTGGAGCTGAAGCATCAGCGACACCTTTTGTTGAGCAGAAATCAAGTGTTAAGGTGCAGCACTGCAGAATTTCTGCCCCCTGGGTAAGTCGTTCTGTACGTGCCCATTGCTGAGGTCTTTAGGGCTGTTGGCATGTTCTTCACAGGGATTTAAGAAGGATCATTTACAAATACCTAATTGAGTATTTACTACCCCTGCCCCAAGTGGAACTGGGCCAGTTTTATAAATACATGTCCAATCTTTTTTGGATACAGAGGAGTCTCCGTTCAATTTAAATCTTGTGGGAATGAGTTCCATGGGTTAATTATGTGCTGCATGGAAAAGGATTTTATAATTTAAAATGTTGCCTTTGAAATTGCATTGTCATCTTGTTCTTGTATTATTCAAAGAGGGTAACCAGTCAGTCCAGAGCTGACAACAGGACTTAAACAATATGTGTTAGTGTCAAAACATGTGAAGCATAAACAGGACTTGGATACTGTCTACTTCCATTGATGTCCAGATGCTTTCTAGACTTATGTTAAATTTCTCTGTGAAAAAGTATTTATTTTCCTCAGATTTGAGTTTTCCACGCTTTCCATTTCCTTACTTATCCCTGAGTTCAAACATCAAGAGAGGAAAGAACCAAGCTCCTATCTCCTTTATTGATCCTATTCATTTCAGGCTGTACTTCTATCAAGTCTTCTCTAACTCATTTCTTCTCTCTCCTAAGAAGTCCTGGTCTTTTGGCCACAATTTGAAATTTCACAGGCCCTGTGTCATCAGCATATTTCTGAAAATGAAGTAGCCAACCGCTTCAGGGCTGGTGTTTTACTCTAAAGCAGGCAGGGCTGTGATCTCCCTCCCATCTACTTAGCACTGCTGATGACTTTTTTCCCCACAAACTAAAGAGTAGCTGCACAGTTTCACATAATTACAGCTGTACAGCACTCACATATCTCAGGTTCCTACAAAGATTCTTTTGTTTCACTGTCCTATACCTCAAACATCCAGGCACCTTGTTGCCTTCATTGACCATGTGCATTCCCACGAAGACTTTCCAAAGCTGTTTGCAGTAATACCCAGGTAGATTTTGTCCTGGCACCATCAACTGTGAGCAGCACTGTCTGAAAACAACCCTGCCTTATTGCTTTACCAAAGTGCAATTATGCCTTACAATGCCCAGACTGGGCTGGCCTTTATTTTATCCCCTGTAATTGAAATTTGGCTTGAAGTGTGTCTAACTACAGCCAGTAAATAGAGGCAAACCCCAATCCCTCAGCAGTAGCTCATTCACCCATTGTCCAACGATGTCTCCAACGATTTATTTGATGACTGTTGCTTGGCCATGTGGGAGATGGGGTGAGCAGTGGGAATGACGGGAGGACTGATGAAAAAGCAGGTTCAACTCAAAAGCAGCTGTACAATGTGGAGAGTACAGCAGAGATGAGTATGTGTGTTGGAGATTGAAACATGCATTTCTCAAAGGAGTAGGAGGGGAAGTCAAAACATGTGTGTCTTTAAATAAGCTAGCATCCAGATTTTGTTACTCTTATTTAGGGTTATGCCAACAGTCCAACTCTTAGACTTTATTGAAGTTTACTTTTGTAATGACTGGGTTTTCTTCCTTTTTGGATTTTATCCAGAGAAAGTAGGGAACGCTATCAGTGAGCTTCCAGCAGTGCTCTGAGTAGAGGGCATGGCCAGCATATATGAAAATAAGATAGTATTACTCATTTTAAGAAGTGGCAAAATTTGGCCTGTAGATATCACCACTATTTTCCCACTTATCCAGGGTATTGGTCATATGCCAACAGAAAAAGCTGCCAACTAAAACGTTTTAAGAAAGGAAACACTGTTAGAAGCCTGGAAAGAAATGTTTTCATTTCCCTGAAATATGTGCTGAACATACATAAAGAAGACTCAGAAGTGTCTAGTGAGGTTTAACATTTTGTAATCATGTGGATGAATTTGTTAACCTTTTTCACACTGTTCTTTAATAGATGAACATTGTAACTAATACTATTTAGTTAGAAACAGTACTTAAACCCTGAAAACAAGAGGTAATGTAATGCAGTCAGATAAATCCATTAAAAAGGCAATAGTATAACATTAAAATGCCAACACCATGAAGTCTTTGTTGGTTTAAAATTCCTTTGCTGTTCTGCCACTTTCTTTGTTTCTTTATGCTACTGTTTTTCCTTGTAACTGAAAACATCAGATGACCACGAGGGATGAATCTGCAGCAGTGCTGCCTCCCAGGATGGGTAGCTGCAGCCTCTAAGCCCAGTGTTGTGCAGCAGTCGGGATCCACGTGGCTGATTGTTTTGCAGACACAGTGGTGGCATATTTATGTATTTCTGAACTTGTTTTTCAGGATGCCTGGCTGCCTGTGTATCATGGAGCTTGCTGCTTAACAACAGAAGTAAAGCACTTGTCAGGCAGAAGCAACGTGTCAGCGCAAAATGGAATTCGCAAGACTAAAGTTTACACGAGGTAACAACAAAATCCACTGTGCCATTCTGTTGGGCAACAAGGGTAATTTGTTATGCAACATAATGAGGACTTGTGTGTGATAGACAGCAGAGGCTCTTGGTTACAGGGCACTGACATCAACAAGCCCATGCAGCTCATAGATGTAAGAAAACTGCTATATGTAGCACAGAATTCAAAAGCTTTGTTGTTATTGTGGGGAGCAGGGGGGTTCCAACTTAAAAACTGCAGAATAAACAAGCCCACTGAGATCAGTTCTGCAGTCCTTTATGGTCTGGGTAGGACCTTCCTCATTTTGTTTTGGGTTGGTCTGTGTCTCAGACTTGACAGTCAGCCTGGGGGCCACGAGGTCAGGGTCACAAGTGTCATGCATTTCATGTGGTTCTGACACATTTGGCAAGTCTCCTGCCAGCCCACACGATGACAAGGGAAGAGGGAGTGGAGGGGAGAAGTCAGATAGTCATAATGCTGTTCACTGCTGGCCAGAAGTCCATGATGTCTGATCCCACAAGATCCACTGCTGCTGTCAGCACATCCACTCCTAGAAGCCAGTTATTCCTCCTGTAAGGCATCAATGGTCAGTCACCTGTTCTGCAGATACACTGCAGCACGTGGGCTGTGTACAGAGCTGGGAATGGAGCTGTGGCCTATAAAGCAGTGAGGTTCATCTGCTTTGCCATATCATCTTACAAAACAAATCTATCTGCTGGCATGATGGGGCCTCTTGTTTATGATGACTTAGGCTGCTCTCTGCCTCCAGAGCTGCTGCCAGACTCAAAGATCCTGTTTGCTGGCATTCCACTGCTGTCTCACAACTGCTTCTGTAATGCCCTGTCCCATATGTGTTCTCCTGGCCCACTGTCATTCAGTGCTCATTTGAGGCATGGGAGCAGTCTCTTCCTGAGAGCTGTGAGGGAGAGAGTGGACTCAGGCTTCACTGATAAATTAATGCAGGAGAAATAAGGAATTAAGACTGTGCCACATGGCCTGTAGAGTAGAGGACTAAGCTCAAATTGTATTGGTAACCTTTGTCCTGGCAATCTGTGGGGTTGGTTCTGTTTTTTCAGCATGTGCGTAACATTGTACCTTATGCATGATATTCTGGAGCTGTCATAATCAAGCAAACAGTTTAATTCCACAAGTGCTGTGTTAATTTGGAGGTAATTCTTACTTTTTGCCTCAAACCACAGTCAAGCCTGGTTGGCCAGATCACATTAGGGAAAGCTGCTCCTGCAGAACAGTCAAAGACCCCCATTCCCTGGTGTACTGTGCCAGTGGCAGGATGTTGGAGTTCTGACTGTGACAGTGACTCCACAAGGGCCTGATCTGTTTACTCCTACTTAAACAGGAGCCCAATTTCTTAAGCCAGTTAGGACAGCAGTACAAATAAGGGTAAGACACTGAGTTAAGCACTAAACTAAAGTTGGCCAAGCTACTTTACCTCTCAGTGACTTGGGTTATATGGGACAGTCATCACTATAAACTCTGGTGCTTGAAGTTTAACCAAACAGACTGAAACATTGAAAGGAAAGGGGTGAAACAAGCACTGCTTTAGTGGTTTATGGTGGAATGTCAGGCATGACACGCAGCCCAAGGTATTCAAACTAGGATGTGATTGAGAAAAATTTTGCTTGTGGTTCCAGACAGGTACTTGTACTCTGTTTCCCGTGATGTCAGGCACTTGCCATTCAGCTGTGGCTTCTTCACATTATAATGCAGATGGGTTTGTCTGGGCCTGTTTTATTGTGTATTTTTTTTCACAGCCTCTTGAACAATGTGGATCTAGTCCTGACTGAGATATTTTAGGAGCCACTATGACAGAAATACTTCATGATGATACTGGTGACTTTCATTTAAGATATGTTAATTTAATTACCAACCAAAGTAATTAAATTAAGCCTAACCAAATTAATATTGCATCCTAAGAAGCACTGAGATTCCATACTGTGAGGATAAGAAGCAAAGAAACCAACCCTGCCTTTCATGCAGGAGATGCTATCTGGTATTTGCATAGATATTGTGCGTGTAATTAAAGCCATCCTTAATGTGTCATGCTGTTATTGCAGCCCTTGCTATTTTGTAGCAGTTGCGAGATCTTACAATGAACGAGTACAAAGATATCCCAGGCACTCTAGAAAGCATTACAGTGACTTTGCAGACAATGATTCTCTTAAAGTAAACCCCACAAGCATCTTTTCTTTTTCACAGAGAAACGTCTTGTTAGCATCTGTCAGGACGAATGCCATTTTGCCTCAAGAAAACGCTGATCCTGGCAGAGTCTGGGCACGGCGCACAGAGAGCTCACAGGTGAGTAAGTCGTCTGGCGCTTTCTGCAGTGCAAGTGCAGGGTGTTTTCAGACTCTCAGCGCTGTTTGGCAGAGCCTCGGGTCGTCCAGAGGTGAGCTGCCACGCTAGACAGCCCCGGGTGAGCCGCCCTCCCGGAGGGACTGCGCTTGGCTGGGCGCGGAATTGTGCAGCGATCCCGTGTCAGACGTGCCGCAGGGGTGTCTTTCCGCCTCAATGCGGTTACTTGAAAATGTTCTGCTGTTTCGTCCCTCCGCAGCCCCGCTTTCGGGACCATTTCAAGGTCAAGGCTGTTAACAGGGCTGCGAGTGCAATGCTTCCTCTCAGACTGCGGGGTCCGCGGGACCGGGGTGATTATTTATGATACACTTGTGCAGCAAGCAGTGTACTGAAATGTTGTTTTCCTCTACACTTGCTCCTCCTGCCTGGGAGCCGCACAGTCCATGTGACTTCCGTGCATCTGTCAGCCCTGCTGCCTGTCCCCCGGGGTCCGCAGGTGGGCAGCTGTGCTGCTCTAGCCTTTGGGGTTCCACTCCCGGTACCGTTCACAGGGAGCAGCTGGATGTGATGCCGGGGATTAAAGATAGTTTCCAGTTCTACCTTCAGCCAGGTATTCCCCTTCACGTAGGCAGCAAGAAAGCATCCACCTTCCAGCAGTGCTGAAACACTTCTGGCAACTTCACCCATTCTTCCTGACTCTCTCTCAGCACCTCTTTCTCCCTCCTTTATTCCTTTATCTCCTGCCTTTAGCCCCACTGCTTTCTCAGGCCCTTGCCCTGTTCTTTGGAGTTTTGCATTCCCCTTCCAACACTGCTGGAGTCAGGTACAGCAAGAAAAAGGAATAGCTGAGTATAATGTTTAGCTGAATAAAGCATCACACACAGAACTTGCACCATTTCCATCAGCAGCTTACCAAAATAAGAATGAGTATAATTGTTCAAAAACCAAGTTAAGAAGGATTTTCACATGTAAGTATCTGGACTGAGATTTGGTTGGCAGCAGGTGATGTGTGGAGCTCTGTGTTTCAGGCCTCTAGTTTACTGTCTTCAAGGTGCTGTGTTAGTGTCAGGCTCATCTGGGTCAGGGTCGTGGAATTTGCTCCTTGGCAGGAAGCCTGCCCTGTGTGGATGGTTTTTCACAAATGGTGTATCTGTAATGTGTTGTGCCCAAACTGCACATAGAAAAGCCTTCTCAAAAGTCAGGAATTGTGTCTATAGTAGGATTTGACTGTAAAAATTTACCCCTCCAAAATTCGTAGATATTCTTTTAATCTGCTTGCAGCAGATGAATGTCAGAGACAGGATGGGTGGGGCTGTCAGGGACTGACAGGTGACCAACCACCTTCAGTTGACCAAACTGGTAGTTTTAGGTAATCTAAACTGAGGTTCAAAGCAGCTGTGTTGGAGGTATTCGCTAAGTGCTAGGCTTTGATAAGTGCTGTGAGTAAGATGAAACTTTGAAAGTCATAACAGGTGAAGTATCTAATGAAAAATTAAAGAATGAAATTAGTGGGCAGAAGAGAGTTCTCCCCAGAGCACTGCCACGGTCCCTGAAAGCAGCCGGAGCCTCTGCGGGGGCAGTCACGGGCTCTCTGCTCAGCTGCCTGCGTCTTCTCCCACACTGGGGCTTGGCTTACTTTTCATTTTGTTTGTTGTCAGCACAGGCTGATTTGAATAGGGTCCAAGTGAAAACAGTTACAATCTCAGGATCTACCTCCAGGAGAGTTTCAGCTGCATTTTCAGAAGTGGTCATGCACATTGCTGACAGCAAACTGTTCTCTGCTAGTAGTCAGTCATCTTACAGCCTTGTCTTTCTTACTTCCTAGTGACAGAGCAAGAAACACTCAGAGATCTGCTGTGTTCATAACAGGCAAATATCACTTACTGAAAAGGAAATGTTGGAGAGTAATGGATCAGTTTTGCCATGTGTTTCCTCTGCCAGGATTTGTGACTACTAGAAGAGACTGCAAATCCAGCGGCCCTGGGGAGTGACTCTGCCTCCCATCCTGCCACCTCCTTCCCTTTGCTCAACCTGCAGCTTATGATTTAATCCTCAGGGTTCCTACAGGGCTGCTCACTAAGTATTGCCAATATCACCTCTTAAATGGTTACATTCGTGATACTGCTTAAATGGTTACATACATACGTGATACTGCTTTTTCTTCCAAATAATGTTCTAACAAGATGTAAAATATATTTAATACTGTTAGTTGATTAGAATTGGACAAACATAGACAAGCAAGAAATGCAGAACAGCCAATTTTCCTCGTGGACTTTACAGGACCATCAGGACATTCTCACCCTTTATCAGAAAATATGTAAATAGCTCCTGGCTCCCTTACTCACTCAGATAGTGAGGCAAGACCTTTTCCACAAGTCTTCTTCCAAGAAACTTGTCCTCCTCAAGGTGTGTGGTGAGGAATGATAGTAAAAAGAAAGAGCATGAAGGATAAAAGGCAACACTAGATAATGACAGGAACAAAGGGATCCCGGGAAGCAGTGAGGGAGAGGCCTGTGTTGTCAGGATCTGAAGAATGCTGAATACACTGATAAGGTGAGACAAACCCTGGCCAGGAGTATGTGAGTTAGGCCAGGCAGACAAGCTGTCTTCAGGCTGAAAAATCCAACCGTGGTAGTGGACATACAAAATAAGATTTCTTCACAGCAAGGGCAAGAAACTGAGCAAGCCAGACTTGTTTCTGCAGTACCTGAGTAATTATTTTTACCCTTTCAGGCAATGTTTAGGTGCCACAGCTGTGTTCAGTGCATGGAGAATAGCCTTGGAAAGCATCATCTCTGCAGGGATGGCTAGTGGAGGATAGAAAAAGTGAAGTATCAGCCATGCTCTGTGGGAGAAAATTGTAAATTTGTATTAAGGAGCTGTTTTAGGGACACTCAGTGAAGAATCAGAGCCAGCAGTACCCGTGCTGCTCTGAGATTTTTAAGTTGACTCATTAGCTTTGGTATAGAGGGTCATACCAGAGTATCCAAAGGAAGTAGAGTCCTTTCAAAGCCTACAGATGCCATAAAAGCTGCTGGTAAAGTGCTGCCAAAAGTCAGCCATGGAGAGCTAGATCTCAAAATCTGTCAGTTGTAATGCAGATATAAACTCAAAAGCACCAGCAGCTGAGACTTACTAATGGAAAACACTTCATAAGGTCCTGAGCAAAACTCTTTTTCCTAGTAGATCCTTCTCAGCTGCTTATAGAGTTTTCATCACATCTGCCATTGATTCATGTAGGTGTTAGGATAGTTGACTGGATTTAGATTCTTAAACAACCTCTTCTAGATACAGAAGTGAGTACTGGCTCTTCAGTACTGAAAGAAACCAACTGGATATATTCTTTTTCCTTGAAGAAGGCAGTTGTTAAAGAGAAATCACAAGTCCATTGGGGAAAGAAGCAAACCACTGTGTTTTAGCCTGGATGAGTTCACTTACCCCATTTGCAATGGGGGGAAAGGAGGGGGTGATGCAGAGAGTGCCATAGGAAGCCTGAGGGAGGTGGTGTCTTCCCTGTGGTGTAGGTTTATGCCAGAGAAAATTTTGACTGAACTCTGACTTTTCTGTTTCTGTGGCTCCAGGTGGAAGCTCTGTGTGCAGAGAGCCCCAGAGCACTCCTCCATATGTGAGGGTGATGTTGCAATATGGTGATAAAACTGGTAGGCACAGAAGCTTGGTCAAGGGGAGGGGAAGCAGCATCCTGTAAGAAATGACAAGGAACTGCCAGCTGAATTTTGTTCTGTGTCAGTGAGGAGGTAGAGCTTTGCTAATTCCAGGGGAAGGAAGGGATCTGGCACTGAGCAAAGCAAACCCATGATCACAGAGAGGAGACTGGCAAAGGAATCTCCAGGTGGAGGCTGCTTCAGCTTCCTTTGTTCTTTGTGACATTGTTTTTCCTGCCCTGATCAGACCCTTATTTGTGACCAGCACAGCTGTAGGAGAGGGCTTGTAGTTGCTGTTGTTAATTGCAATCTGTTGCCCACACCATGCACTAAAAGAATGTCAGGCTTCAAAAATATAATGTTGCCATGTTTTTAGCATATATTCCAACTTTGTAGGTTTGAAAATTCTCATTAAACCTTTCTGCAAGTACTGAAATTTACAAGAGACCATTAATTCAAGTTCCTCTGCTGATGAACACTGTTCTTGCTGCCTATGACAGACAATAAAACAGGAATACAAGGTTCAGCTTGCCCTGTGCGATGTTCCAGGCCTGCTGCTAGGGCATTTTTGGGTCCAGGCTTTTCTCAGAAACCGTGTGTGCCTTTGGTCCAGTGATGGAGGTCACCCCTTCTGTGGGGGCTGCTTGTTGTCCTTTTAGCTCTAACAGCTACCTCATGTCTCCTAGCAGATATCCTGGCCTTCTCAGCAAATACAACCTGCAACCCACAGGAGCAGAACTTTGTGCCTTACCACCTGACACAGTGCCAAATGTGATGGCTGAATTTGCACATCTGTGACCACTATACCTGAGGTTACAGGCTTTGACTTGTTAAAACACCACCTCCTGAGCCGTGGCCCAAGCCCTGGTGAAGGTTGGCACAAGGTCCTACTGAAGCACAGAGGAGAGTAAAGGTGTTTTGATGGCCAGATGTTCAGTTTCAGACACAGGGTGTCTGTGCCGACTGTGGGCAGCTGATTTCTGCTGTGCATTAGTGCTGTGCTGGCTTGGGCAAGGCCCTGGTCTTGCAGGGGATGCCATGTGTCAGCCTGAGTAGCTGGCAAAGAGCTTCTCCAGGAGTTTCTGTGGTAGGTGGAAGTCTGTGGCCTGTGTGATGTTTGTAGGCACCATGGGTGAATAAGTGGCTGGAGACACCACTATGAGAGCTGGCTGGGAGGAAGAGAGAGATGTCAAGGATGCAGTGCCCTCAGTTGCCTGGGATAGACCTGGGCCTTACATACCCCCGTTGATGCAATGTGTTAACCTGGTACTTTCCAGCCAGTTCTTCTCTGAGAATTGGAGACTGGCATGAAATGAACCAGGAGGTTTTATTGCAGTAATCACCTTTCCTGAGAGAAGGAGATAATGGGGGAGAGAACAAGGAACAGCTGAGTAGCATTTAGCATGACTCAGTATTTCACTGTCAGGTGCAAAGTCATGGCTGAAAAGATCATGCTCGTGAGCTGAGGAGGCTGGCTGCTCTTCTGCCCAGGGCAAAGGTATGCTGTGGGTCTGGGGCAGTGCCGGGCTCTGCGTGGCCGTGGCCGTCTGTGCGTGTGTGGGTGCCTCGGGAAGTGCTAATGCCTGGGAAAAAAGAGGAGCTGTCCCGGAGCCAGCGTGGGGAGCTGGGCGCGGGATCCCCGCTGCAGCCCGGGACACCCATCGCCACCCCCATATCGGAGTGTCTGTGCCTCGCTCGGGGCCGGGCCGGGGCAGGGGAGGAGGAAGAGGCGGCCGGGGCGGGGCGGCTGTGCCGGGACGCGCTGTCGGTGCGAGGCTGCGGGAGGCACAGCCGGGTAGGACCGCGGGTCGCGTCTCTGCTTTGCTTCATTTCTGACCTCCCCCGACCCCTCCGCAGGACCGAGAGCCCCGGAGCGGGCCAGGACCCCGCGGCTGAGCGCCCTTGGGTCCGGGGGAGGGCACAGCCCGGTCCTCTGCCGTGGGACAGCCAGCTCCTCCTGCTCCGGCTCGCTGACAGCCGGCTCCCGGCTGCGGAGACTCTGGCGTGGTCCCCTCCCTCTCCCTGGTGGGGCTTTTCATGCTGTGAGAAGCTCATCTGTCCCACTGCAGTGGCGGCTGGTTGAGCGGCTTCCCAGTCCCACGTGAACCCCCCCTCCCTGGGGTGCTTTTGGGGTCTTTTCCGCTTTTCGGGTGGGAGATAAGAAGAGGGGTTTGGAATGGAAAATATCAGATGCGGCTGCATCAAAAGGAAACCGGGGATGGGGGTTGGGGGGAGGAAGAAGCAGCAGAAAAAAAGAAAATGGAATCAAAACCGATAAAATCAAACCCACCAAGGAGATGTGGCTACTAATTTCCTGGCTAATTTACGAGAAAGCAATAGGAACAGGGCCTCCAGTTGGGAAACTTTCACACCCCAGCAAGGTCTGGCAGCTGCCGGCAGTGGGGAAGTGTGTTGGCAGCATGTCTGAGGCTGACACCTCCTGTCTGCCAGCATGTGTCAGACCGTTTAGGGTGTTAATGGCAAGGATTCACCAATTAAACATAATTTCATCTTTTTTTTTCCTTAAATGTTTTCCACATATGCTGTCCTGAACAGTAACCTCAAATTTTTCAAATGACGTAAAGCATTTATGTTGTCTGTCTTCTGAAGCAAGGTGCTTTCTTTAGCTGTGATTCATCACCCTGTTTTTCTTTACCAATTAAGCTGCTCATGTGGAGCTCTGATAGAATCAGTGTCTCATCCTACAAGCTGGTCTCAGAATTATCAGCAATTTTGTCCCTCAGATTGGGTTCTTGGTAGACCAGAGGTATTTTCAGTTTCAGGCTATTGTATTTTCCTGGCAATAGTAACATGAGGAAGGTCAATGATCTTTTAAAGCATGAGGGGACTGATAAGAGTGGAGCCTTGATTGCATATGCAGACGTGCTCTTGGGATTGCTCCTCAGAGACGTCTCATGCAGTAAGTCAGCTCAGGCAGCTGCGGGGACACCAAGGGCTGTCCCCTGCCCTCGCACCAGAGTCTGTACTAAATGCTGAAACTCAGTGTTCCAGTAATAGTTTTTGTACATTAAACACAAGGATCAGTGAGTTAATCTTTGATGTTGTCAGGGCAATGCACAACATTTCCCAGTGAGCTTAGTCCTTTTGGGCAATGAGTGGACAGATACTGGAGCTGAGATGCTTGAGAAGGAGAAGAAATAAAAGAGGAATAGCAAACTACTTGCAGTTCCCAAGCATGGGAAGAGCCTGGCAGTGCCAGGCTATAGCTCCTACTCTTGAAGCCTCCTGTGTTCTGCTGTAATTGACTCCATCTTTACCAGTGACAGCTTCAGGGGTGCCCAGAAATAGTGAACAACAGACCTGATCACCAAATATACTATTTTGCAGAAAAATTGAAAGTGAAACACATAACTTTTGCCAACACTAGCAGCAGCCTTTCTACTGTTTTGAATACTTTTGATTTACAGCTTTGACTCAACTGCAGCCTGACTTCCCTGGCTGGGCTCCCCAGTTGTGTTGTCACCTTCCTTCTGGGTGATCTCACACCTTGTGGGAGGTGTGCTCTGGCAACTGAACCACAGCTCCAGTGAGGCACCACTTCAAAACCAAGTGTTTGTTGAAAACCAAAAGATAGTACATCTCTGTGTTTTTAGAAATTAAATACTAGACAGAGTGAGGCTTTTCATGGAAAGTTTTTTGTTTTTTTTTTTTTCCCCCTGGAGAAAGCCACAATTTTCAGTAGAAACACATCATGAAGGGACTTTTTTGAGCAGCCTCAGGCCTCAGTCTAAGATCCAACATTAATGGAGGGATAAGAAATGAATGCGGTTGATCTTGTCCGCTTCTTGCTTTGACAGCATCTGTGAGTGAAACCCTGACTGTCACGTCATCCCAGTGTGGCACTTCCTTCCCTAAGAGTAGGTGGCCTGTATAAATCTTTATGCTTCTCCCCAAAAGCCTGCATGGTGCACATGGTAATAGTAGTCCCTTTCATTTCTTGGTGAATTTTGTACTGTTTATACACTACTTGCTCAGTTCCTAGGCTGATAGGACAGTGAGTAGTCAGGTTTATTCACTCACTTTCAAGGCCAGGTTTTTAGGACCTGGCAGTTCTGCTGGGATGCTGTGTGCTGCACCAAGTGGAGTTTACAGGGAAAATGTCACAAGCAGTTCTAAACTTGGTAACCATGAATGCCCTGTTCTGAATCGTGTGTTTTTTCCACCCTGTGTAGTGTTGCTCTAACTTGGTGATGAAGTTTATCCAAATATTTCTGGCCTGTCCTGCAGGAATCATGTTTAAGTTTGTCAAACATTGTGGCTGGGAATCTTACTCTGAAACATCTGGGTATGAACAGTGCTGGAAACAGGATCCTTGCAGAAATGAACCTTGTCTCTGAACCATTGTGGTTTTTCTAATGAGATCAGTTTGCCACCTGCATCTCTCTGGGGTGTGACTTTATTTCAGAGATATTGTAAGCGTATAAACAACCTTCTGACCTTCCTCCCTTCCATGTATTACTTTATGCTCCATTTCCTTCTCTTCCTCCCCATCCTCTCTCACAGTCCTGTGTCCTTGCAGACATTCCTTGTTGCTGGCTTGAGATGTGTTGCCAGCTGGACATTGTTTCACAGCTCCTTCAGACAAGAGGAGGAAAAAAAGAGCCTGCTTGGTGAGACAGATAACCTTCAGGATTTAATGAACACTCTTTAATAGCAAAACCAGCCAAGCTTTGATAGTACCCTGGTTCTCACTCACTGACTCCTGAGTGTTTGCTCAGCAGAGCTCAGTAGTGGAACCCTTGAGTGTATACATTGAATCAGCTTCTCCATTTCACGAGCAGAATGGACTTCAATAGACAGCTGTGAACAGTAAGACCAGAATTCCCCAGTGAGACTGTGATCCAGGGACTTAGTTGCCCTTGACAGAGTAATGCTGTGACAGATTTATTACTACTTTTCATTTAGGTTTCTCAGATACGAGGAATTCATGTTGAAGGCCTGAATATTTGAGGTAGTATTTTTTATTTACTGTAATCAGTCAAAACAACATTGACACTGAAACTTCTGTGGGAAGGTTGTTTGTCTACTTGGCATAACACAAAGGATTATTAACATAACCAGTCTTGCAGGTGATGATAAATTCAACAAGCATTACTTCTACATTTTAAGTGGTTGGTTTTCATTATTATTAACTTTTCACTTAGATGCCTTATTCCAGCTGCCATAAATTCCTTTCAGACCAATGTAATTTGCCAGGAAGTTAAGATAGCTTTTCATTTAAAATACAGTTTCCCCCTCTTAATATAGCAACCAAAACCAGTGCTTTTCTTTTATCTTGTAGAAAGCAAAACATCATGACATTATCTCAATTGTGCAAAGTTACCTTACATTAAGTTCTGTGTCTTAAGAGGAAGAACATTCCTGTTAAATCACGGGATCGTTTTTGTTTTCTCCTTCAATTAAACACCTGCCCCACCAACAGGCCAGGACAAAAGTAGTTTTCAGTTGTTCTTATATATTTACATTCAATATTAAGTGTAGCATCCTGCATCACAGAGGTCAGCCTGAGAATGGATGGAATACTACTGAAGGGCATATGTCCATTTTAGACCAACTTGCCCTTCTGATCTACCTACACCTCCTTTGTGGAGTTACTCACAGCTCTGACATCGCCTTGTCAGCTTACATGTAAGCATTAAATTGCTTTTGTGGCTTTGATGGACATCTGTTCTGATGAATATATATTAGTTTCTTGCTGGAACTAGTGTCCAGGTTGAAATGAAAGACCAGCTAAGTAATGTTACTCATTTTACTGCCTTGGTTGCATGTATTCAGGTCATTTCCAAGCATGCCTTTGCTCTGCACTACCATACTGTATTGACTACAGCAGTGTCCTGGGCTTTTGGAAGTGGAGCAATAAAACATAAATTCATGAGAAGGTAACATAGCAAGCTATCTGCTATATTAACTGAAATGTATGTGTGAGAAATCTTCTAATAGTGTAAATAGAGAGCTACTTATGTGTATGTAGGGGGGAAAAAATGCCATGGCCCCCAGTGTTATTTTTACTAATAGTAAATATATTTATCTTTGCACTCTGTGAGTAGGTGTGGTGAGGGTTTATCTGTTGTTAAAGGAAATTAATCTGGTTTTGGTTTAGTTGCCCACTTGTTTTGGGGCATCTGATGAATGAGGGCCATTTCATATGGTTGTTTTATAATGAGAGCACTGCTCTTCTGGTAAAAACATACCTTGCAGTATCCCACCCTTACAGCTCTTCTATCAGTGACTTACTGAACTTTCCAGAGTCTAAACAAAGCTTTGGTGCTGCTCTTTGTGTTAGTTGTTTTCATTTGAGACACAGTTTTTTTAGTTCCACTGAAATCTGCCTTGCGTCGTTCTTTTGGTACAGGTGGCTTTGTGGTGCTTGATGTCAGACAATTACAGAATCACAGAATGGTTTGGGTTGGAAGGGACCTTATGGATCATCTAGTTGCACCTTTCTGCCATGGTCAGGGACATCTTCCACTAGACCAGGTTGTTCAAATTAATAAAATAAGCTGTTTTGAAAAATACTGTTTGTCCTAAGCTAAACTTAAGCACAGCCTTAGTGGTCAGAGCAGAGAGTGCAGGGCATACCCTACAAACAGGACATGTCATCTCCACATGTCCTTAAGTCTTTTGGCTTCCAATTAGACAGACAGAAATGTGTAGCAATGTAAGTAATTGCTTATATCCCTCTTTTCTGCATGCTTCCACAATTAAAATGCTGCAGAGAAGTAAATATTAAAAAGGAATGTCTATTTCTTGTTTTGACTTTTAACTCGAGTAGCATTTCAATGGCAAAGAAATTTCTACCCTGACATTCATCTTTTGTGATGTGGTCCAGGGAGTAACAGTGTAAACTGTATTTAAACATACCAATTACTGAGAACAAAGGGGTGGCTGAGAGAAGCTGGTCTTGTCTGTTTACATTACAGAGCTCCTTCAGGAGTGCAGGTGGCATCAGAAGGCAGCAAAGTGTCCTCTCAACTTTATTTCCTAAAATACAAATTCAGATGAATTTCCTTTGCCCTATAACTAAGCTCTGGGTGATGGCAGCTTCCTGAACAGGGCTCAAACCACCCTTAACGCTGCAGGGAACTTTCTTATGAATGACCTAGTGACTTCTATAGTTCTCCTTGCAGTTTTTTTTACTTGCTTGCTTTTTTTTTTTTTTTTTTTCCCCCAGATTTTTCAGCTGCATGTTTTACTTGCACTCTGTTTTCGGTGGCTGAGACGGGAACACGGAAATCCCATTTTTTGTGTTCCCCAGCTGCACATCCAGTGTATTATCCACCTGTGTTGTCAGGGATTTCCTGTTTCAGAAGATTAATTAGAGTTGAGCAACTCTGAGTTCCTCTAAAAGAAACGATTTTCCTTTCCTGTATGGCAAGGGAGATTGCAGTCTTCTGAGGCTGTAAACTTCTTTAGATCCACCAATATAGCAGTTGGTACCACTTAGAGATACTGTCTGGTTTCAGTTCTCTTACATCAATGTACATCTGAGTAGCTGCTCTTGATCCCTCTACCTCTTTTGGAGGTGGTTGTCCTTGTGGTCAGAGTTTTTCATCCAGCTAGAAGTTTGCCTTTTGCTGTCATTGTCTCTTCCTTCCAAGTCAAAAGGCACTATCTGTATTTTACCACATCTCCAAAAATTACTGCCCTGCTTGACTTCAAAACCTTAACTCAGCAAGCACATAGAAGTGGTTTCCAACACAGCTGCCCAGTTTGGATGGCCCTAAGGATTCCTGTGGGAACAATGTTTACTTGTTTTCTGTCTTTTTTTTGTCTTTTTTTTTTCCTTTTTTCTTTCCCCCATTCAGCTGGTCAAAGGGCTACCACTTCTGTCTCATGCACTTGGCTTGTCCTGCTCGAATTCCAACAGTCAGAAGGTGAGGAAATGGCCTTTTTCCTAGTGCATTTTGCTTTGACAATTTTTCTCATTCATGTCTACCTCAACAAATCGCTAATTTCTTACCTTGTACTTAACCTTAGTACCATCTGGTTTGGATATTGGTGTTTGGGGCACTCCTTGGCCTTGGCCCCTGGAGGTGCTGCCAGAGCCGCAGTGCCTTGGCCTGGTGGTGCCGGTGCCTGAGGGAGCTGGAGGAGCTGGCAGGGACCCTGTTTCTGTTGGACTGTCTGCCTTTCTGATGCTCTCCAGATCTGTGAAACCACTCTGGAGTAACAGAAGCACACACATGGCATGTTCCTATTTTTTTCACCTCAGAAGTACAAGTAAATATAAGGCCCATCTTTGCATGTTTGGTTACCACAGTTATTTTGAGGCGGTTACGGGGAGGCGCAGGCAGGTTGGTTGAGATAAAATTACTGAGCCATAACCTGCAGCCAGGCTGAGTTCACAGGTGCCCTGAGAAGGCAGACCCACCCCAGAGGCTTCTAGCATTTTTGTGTAGTTATGGTTTCTGTGTGATTCCTAGAACTAATAAAAATACAGTGTAGGCTGCATCTGTTACTGGCTTCTGTCAGTTTGATCACTTTGCTTTTGACTGGGACCACTCAGGACAGATATCTTTGTCATTCTAAGTAATCTCGGGCTTTGCTGTTTGTTTTTTCTAGCTGTGCTTTTTATTAACAACTTGTTCAGGGGAGGCAAGATGGGAAGTTCATAGATGGGAATTGCCACATTTCCAAAGTGCCAGAACTTGGTGTGTTGCATCTCAGAATCCAGCTTATGACTACAAGTGAACGCAAAGTCAAGAAGTAGGGTGAGTGAAGTGGAGTGACAAGGGACAGGAAGGGATAAGAGGGGGAAGAAAAATGAAGGGGACAGTGAATCCTCCAAAATGAATAGGAAAACGTGACGAGACAGGAAGGAGTTCATGAGGGACATTGAGATCTCTGATCTTGTTTCTAATTTAGGCACAAGCTATAAAAACGTATGTATCCATATATCTCTCATGTGACTTGCTTTGAAGGCTGGTAGGATTCTCCATGAATAAAACTCTTTGTTCCTTTCGCTGACCTGTCACACTCAAGCTTTTAAAATAGTTACAATTTAGCAGCAACTGTAAGAAGATATTTGAGTTGGTCTCCTGATTCCACCCTGGCATCTGGAACCAACACACCAGTGAGTGGTTAATGAAAGCTGTGAGAAAGAAGCAGTTTGGTCTGTGTGTGCCATGGATGCATAACCTGCTGGAGATGGCAGGGCAGCAGAATGAGATGTTGTCTCGTTATATTTTCAGCAAACCTCATCAAGCCCAGATGTAGCATTGTTGACTTGAGACTAAGAATGTAATTCTTAATAAACACTTGGGAAATACTATTCAGGAGATTTCATTTTTCTCCCTCTCCTGTTTATGTCTAGATGGAATTTTGGCCACAAGCTGAACTTTTACGTGTTTGTTCTCCATTGTGTACTTAATTTGTCTCATGAAATTTTAAGGAATTAGGCTAAAATATGTCAGCTTAGCTAGAGAAAATTTTTTTAATCTGATATAGCAAAAATAATTTGATAATGATTTCAAAATTCACTGACAAAAATTAGAAAAATAACTTGACAAATGACAGGCTGCTGCCAAATACCTTTGTAAAGGTCATGCTCGGTCAGCCAGTTTGGAAAACAAATGTGGAATAAAATGGAATTAAGCTAGTTCTTTAATAAATTACTGCTTAATATCATTACAATGTACATCAGATATGGGGAAAAAAAGGAAAAAGATGAATTCAAAAGCTTGGAAAATCATAGTCAACTAGGTGGAAAGACTGTAAACTGATGGGATGAATTGGAAAAGGGCAAAATGTACAGAACTTGACATATGCTGAGGACAGACTGTCTTGGAAAGAGGGTTGGACTCAGCAGGGTTGCTCACATATGTAAGGTTACATGTGAGAGTATGTGGAATCAGACACTGCAGACCCGGAGTGCAAAACACGGATTTTCTGTGCATTAAAAAGGCAGGTTGCTAATTAAGATACTCAGCATCTGTCAGAGAACCTGACGCAGCCACAGTAATGCGGATCTGGCAGTAAACTTGCCATACAGGCATTCATTCGAAGCCTTCTGCCTCCAGAAGCCTCAGTCAAGCCCTGATGCTTTGAGTGGCATCATTTGGTGAGTGCAGAGCACTTCGCTGAGAGGCAGCTCAGGTGTTTGCTATTGAGTGCCCCGGTCACGTGGATCAGCTGGAACAGCGTTTTCCCATCACTGCGAAACGCAGGTGAAGGAGGGAACTCATTTTCAGTGTAAAGACAGGGAGGAGCAATGTCAGGACAGCTGAGGCTCCTGCAGGCAGTGCCACAGGTGCGCTGAAGGGGTGTGCTCGAATGTTGAGGGGGGTGTTTTAGGCAGCGTTTGCCCAGAAGGATTTATTTAAAAATTCCTCGTTTCATACAAGACGTGCAGCATGGAACACAGGTTTGTCGTTTTAAACTACACTGCAGAAGCACTTTTCAGGTGTATCTTAGCAGGGCATGGAATAAGCGTTACACCACCGCAGTGATCTGCGTGCTGCAAATGGCAGCGCTGGCAGGGGCAGCCCCCGGAGGAGCTGTAACTGCTGCAGAGAGAAACACAAAGCTGCTTTTGTTGGGTCTCCCTGCATTATTATTCTAATTCAGGGTTTACACAGTGCAACAGCCTCACTTCTATCAGATACTGATTGGGGTCTGTTCTCATTTTTCCATCTTTTGAGGGAGGTTATCACCTGATCTTTAACAACTTGAAATAATCAGTTTTTTTAGTAGAGTTCATATGGCCAAGCCACTATAGAACTGCACATCTCTTCCCCCAGCTGTTGTCATGAGGGAAGGAGAGAAAACAACAAAACAAAATCATGCTCAGTTTTTCAAACTATGTTTTATGGATAAATTAGCTGAGCATCATCAATTCCTAGGTTTGAGTAAAATGATTAAGCCACAAAGTGTAATGGCATGTTCTTTGACAGAAAACCTGACATCCTGTAACAGGACGTTGTTTTTCATATCTGTGTGTATTTCCTTTTAATGTATACCTGTGAAAATGGTAGTTTAAGATGTGACTGAGATTAAAACAGGTGAGGTATATGTCTATCTAATATTTCACTCAAGCCTTAGAGTCAAGATTTAAAGGTGAACTGCACATTTTTAAGTTACATTATTAAAGGAAAGCACAAATTTTAAGTTACAGTGTTTTAAGAGGTTATTTGGGGTATATTACATAAAGGACTTACATATGATGGTTTTTAAGCTTACAGGTGTTATTTCACAAATTAAGACCTTTTTCACTACAATGTGGAGATTTCTTTTCCTGTATTGTGGCTGCTTCAGGTACTAGATCTGTTGTTAATGGTGTTTGAGAACAAAGGTGTATGAGACCTGACACTTGATACATCTTGCTGTTCTGAAACACCCATCTTATCCCTACTGTAACTGAGTTACCCTAACTGGAAGTTGTACTTGACAAAAGGAATTGTAAATATAGTTTAACAACAAGGTAAGGATGTGCTTGACATTTCAGTTTAAATGATTCTATGTTTGTATCCATTATATGAGGCACTAGCAACTTGGATTTGCGTGGGATGGTTAAAGGCAACATGCTCTCCTTTAATGGCATTACCTCACTGTAGTGTAAATATGGGTCACTGCAGCTGAAACATGCTTACCAAAGTCCTCACTCAAAGCTCCTTGAGTTAGCACACAGCAGTGAGGATACAGATCTATGTATAGACAGGTATGTGAACATGTCCATATGCCAAGTGTGCCTGAGCTGTCATTACCAACCGGGCTTGACCTTCCATAGTCATTGTTATCTGCCAGATGAGGGTGCTCCCAGCTCCCTAGTGGGCATACAGGACCCTGCAGAGAGGGCAAGGAGTATGTGCTGCTGCCAGACACTGCCTTATATCCACAAGATCTGGTGGATGACAGGCTGAGGGCTGTCATTTCTTGCGTGTGTTAAGGGCCAGAAGGATAGAGTGCTGTGAGGTTGCAGGAGATGTGGATGATATCCATGGATACATGTGTGGAGTGTGCACACCAATAAGCCCCCTCAGGAAAGCCCCTCTTCTCTCTGTGTCCCTGTGTCCTGCTTTATCCCATGCACTGCTGGAGTGGAGGCTGAGGCAGATGCCTGCCTGTTTCCCTGGACCCCATGGAGATGGATCCAGGCAAGAGCTGGAGAGCATGTTCTGCTTTGCAAGTGGTAGTGGATGAGTGGAGAGGGAAAAAGGAGAATGTAAATGCATTTTCCTCACTGTCATCACATTCCTCTCTGTATAGGAAATTTGTACCTGAGCTTTGGTGCCCTCAGCGCCCTGACTGAAAAACAACTTTTCAGTTGAATAGAATGTCTTGAAGAGTCTAGAAGCCAATGGCCCTTCCAAGAGTCCTCTTAGCCCTAACATTTTTAGAAGTTTGGAAATCAGTGGTTTGATTAGTCTTTCATTAAAAAAAAGAAAAAAATGTTATTTCACAGTATAAAGAAGAATTAAGAATGCAGTGAGATACTCTTTCTTAGGAAAGCAGCAGTGGCCAGCCCAAGCTTTCTCCAAAGGTGTTGGTGGATGGTTTGGTCTTTGCAGTTCTTCTTCTGTGGGGGAACTAAAAGCAGCAGGGAAGTAGCATTCAGAAACCTTTCTTTAAAACACTCCTTACTGAGCACTGGCATTCCTGTGATAGCTTTTATGCAATCATTAACTTAACAATCTGAGCAGGATGGGCTCGTTCTGGCATGGTTTTTGCTTTGTGCCTGTCCTGATCAACCCAGACATAAAAATAGGCCCACAGCAGTTACTGAGATGTGCACAACAGTTGTCATATTGTGATCTCATTTTACCATGGTGGGTGTAATTTCAGTTTCCCTGTGCTTTATTGTCCTTGAACAGTCACTGCTACCAGTGCTGCACTTCTCATACAGAGGTGGGAAGCCTTGGTGATGGGAGCTGTGATATTCACTATCACTAACCCCATTACTTCTCATCTATATCAGGCAACAAAGGCTGCTGCTGTAAACAGGGGGACAGAGAGGGCTTGGAGGAGGTTTTCTCTGGTATTTCTGCTTTCTGTCTACTGCAGGTTTCTTACTATTTGCAGTTACTTAGACCCTCGAATGTAAGTAGTGTTTAGCACTGCTAGTGTCACATCCTCAGCTGGGCTGCAAGTTTTATTGCCAGGAAAACAACTCAAATTCAACTCAACCCACAACTCTCAGCCCTGTGTAGTTAACAGATGTTAAAAGAAATGATTTATACTTGGAATGAGCTATAGAAAATGCATTACTTTACCTTCTTACTTAAGAGCTCTGTTGAAACTTATTGCCCAAGCACTTTTCAGAGTGGAATTTCGTATTGTTTCCTGGAAGTTCCTTGGATACTTGACCCTAGGTCAGTCTCTTCTGCAGAAAACCCTTCATGAAAGTACAAATTCCAGTGGAAAATCCCAGAAATTTCCTTGGGCAGTTCTCCATTGAGACTAATGACTCGCAGCCTCATGGAGATGATTCAAGAGCCCATCTTCATCCCAGTGATGTTTTAGCTTTACAGCATGTCCCCTTTTGGTTAGCTGGCTCAGAACTGCATTTGTCCCTGTTGTGGAGTGTCACAGACAGTAAAGGGAAGAAATTACTGGCATATGCTGTGCAAGCAGGGTGCATGGCTAAAGCCATACTAAATCCCAAGGAGATTTCCTCTACCAAATTGAAAAGAACCGTGGCTTCCCAGCACTGTGCTGTCACACCCTTGGCAAAAAATGTGAAAATACATAATCTCAAAATTGGGGTGGGGAGTATTGTTGGGCAAGGCGTGATCAGTCTCATATAAAACATCCTTGGTGGTATGAGAAAACCCCCAACTTGTTTCCAAGTGGAACTTGTAATTTGTTTTTAAAAGTATCACCAGAACTGTGATACTTTGAGAGACCTCAGGTTGCCCCATTGCACAGGATATAAGGCCCATCAGAGGCTTTCAGAGAGGACCATCTCTGCATAAGGATTCATCAGGGAACTTTTCAGGGGGTTTAAAATCTACCTTGGAGAGAGGGCAGAAGGAAGATTCCAGGCAGTGATTGGTGAGAAGTGCTTCATTAATGTTAAGTTTTAGGTGCAGAAGAACTGAGGAAGTTGTTTTTCCATTATCACAGGGGGAAAGCAATACCAGTTGAGCCAAGGCCTGCAGCAGAAACATTTACTGGAAGTGTTTGCATGTTACTTAATACCTTGACATGTATTATTCAACTTGTGTAATGGCAACTGGGGTGGAGCAGGGAGGAATGGCTTTGCAGAAGAATTTGTTTGTTCCCCATGGAATATTTTCCTGATCACAGCTACCTTCTTTGGCAGTGAGATACATTCCAGGAATAAAAAAGTGTTCTTGAGCTGCATTTTTATGAACTGCTGGAATGTGCTGTCTTACAAAGGTGACCTAAACTTGTCCAGATGGTTAGTCCTTCTCTGAGCAGTGGCACCCTGTCAGTCTTTCTTCAGGGTAGAGCAGAATTGCAACAAAAGCCCCCTGTGAGCCCCCTCCAAGCTGGAGAGGTACACACTAAATGTTGGAGCCATTTAAATGGGNCTTCAGGGTAGAGCAGAATTGCAATAGTGTGTAGCTGGAGAGCTACACACTAAATGTTGGAGCTATTTAAATGGATGGAATTCTCATACTGGAAACGAAACACCACTTTCTCTCTCAGAGGGAGGCAGGTGCTCTCTCCTGAGCCAACCACTTAAGGTTCAGTTTTCCTGATGTGCCCAAAGGACTTCCTGAGCTGCAGCCAAATGGGCTGTGCGTTGAGGAAAAGGCAAAGAGAGCTCCCCTGCTCATATGAGCAATGTCACACTGATGCCGCGAAGGAGAGTGGAAGGAGAAATAGATCGGGAAGCGTGAAGTTAAGCTGGCATCTCTCTGCTTCCCTCATCCCCACAGACAGTAATTTCATGATTCACCTGCTGAATGATTCGTTTCACTGACAAAGCTCTGATAAACAGAGACTTGGCATCATTTGCATAGATGTTTAATCTAAAGGTGTGAGTCATATAAATGAAACTTTCAGACTTGGTGTGATAGATTGTCACCCAGAGTAGGTGAAACACACGGACTTTTATTTGGTTAATCAATACCTGGAAAAGTAAAAAGTGATTTAGCAAAAAACCTGGAGGTTCCAAAATAGTAAGACAGACTTAGTTTCTACTTCTGAAAGGATAATCCTGTACTTGTCCTCTTATGCTGCAACAATTTGTGTGTGTGTGTGATGGCATCTAGCCAGACTTGGTAACTTTAGCTCTTGAGGACTAAAAATGAAGATGATGCATATGTGTCTTGGAGAAACTGTCTAAAACGTAATTCCTAGGAACATGAGTCTTCCTGATTCGGGATGACTGGATTGTTTAGCAAAAAAAGGCTTAGCAGAGTACTGCTTCAAAAAATGTACTGGCATTCTGGGAATATCTGCTGCATTGGTTGTGCAGTGCCTGTTAATAACACTTTGTGGATGCTGCTACAAAATGTGTCAGAATGTGTATTTTTCTGAGGATGGGACTCGTGCCTCTGGATTATCAGAATTAATAAAGCTGTGAGATGGAAGTGTTTTAGTCTGTTCCAGCAGAGCACTGAATATAAATGCTTCTCACTGATTTCAGTGTGTCTTCGTGATTGTATTTGCACTGTTCTTGTTTTATAGCAAAATAAACGTTGAAATTAAATGCTTATGAATTAGTACTAGACGGTATCTAGAAACTTGAAACACCCTTAATAAGAAACCTATAAATGCCTTTTGAGTGCCTTTTTGCTAGATATATGTATTTTTTATAGTCCTCTTAAAAATAGAAACTCGTCAGTAATATTAAAGTTACAAAACTTTCGCCAGAGGGAAGAAGTTAAAATCTGAGATTTTAAATAGAGATTCCAAATAATAGTTAATTTGTAGCTAAGAATTGATATTTTTAGAGGAATGGTGATGCAAATAGTATTTGTTATTTTTCCTATGTGTGCTGATTTTTAAAATTTCACACCTTTTTTAGTTTGCCTTGCTCTGTAGCAATAGATAGATGTACTATGTATGGATGTACTGCCTTTTTACTAGTGTGTGATAATGAATGAGATTATTGTGATTGAGTTTTCCATGGGCTAGTGAAATGTTAATGCAGTAATTGTGGTTTATGGTAGCAGCAATATATCCCATTTGCTTTTATCTCTTTCTTTGGTTTGCACATGACATACAATTTGTGCGAGATAAAGAAAGATTTGGGTTTGAGCAAGTCTTTCATGGTTCACAAGTGGCACATGACCAAATTCTGAAGTGATGTGCATTGTGCACTGCAGGTCAGAAAATGTGTTTGACCCAGTGTGCTTTTAGGAATAAAGACTGTGCTTTCTCTCTTGTGACAGTTCTACACGAAATGAAGTCTTGCTAACCCTGACTTACACCATTGTGGCTGGACAAATGGTGTAAGCAAACTTGACAAAACATCAGTTAAAAGTTTCCTCAAGGCCAAATTCTGAAATAATACAGTGTACTTCATGTCCACAGTCATTAAAAATTGTGACAGACTCAACAGTATTCCTGATCATTATTCGTTTTCACAGTTGTCACATCTGTTCTGTTATCAGATTTGCCTTAACAAAAAGGCCAGCTAGAAAATAAATACGTAAAGAAGGTGGGAGAGATATGGATTTCTTTAAACCATTTGTGTTCCAGTTCCTGTAATGAATCTCTTCCTAGTCTTTGCCTCTGGCTGAGAATAGTAATATGCCATTAACCCAAGAGATTTAAAACGTGCAGTGCTGTGCTTGGAAGGGTGTCAGAAATTCCTCCTTCAAGGATGAGAAGGTATTTTATTGCTTTTTCAATTGTTGGATGGCCTAACCCTAGTAAGCATTTTATCAAAAGGGAACTACTAAAGTAATTGTGAAGCCTGATGTTTGATTATCACAACTAGCAGGTTGCAAAGTGAGGCTGGTAACACAGAGGTATTGAGGCAGGTACAGCAGCTGTTACACTTGAAGTGATATCTCACACATTACAACCTGCTGGACATTGAAGCCTATTTTTAGTAAAAGAATAAATAAGCCGGCTGTGCCCTACTTTTTGTCAAAATGTGTCATGGGATCTTTGTATTTGATTAGAAAAGTCAGTAGAAATAACACAAGGGAACTCAGTGCCTTGTCCAAAACCTGGCAATTCTAACAGTCCAGTGCTGCCTTTTATTACAAAAGTGTGTTAATATTGGTTATGAATTCAGACCCAAAGCGGGCAGAGGGGATAATAGCTGGTGGGAGTCTTGCCTGTGTGGGGTGTGAGGTTAACTGTGGACACAAGTCCTGTCATATTAGGCACTACCTATTTAAGATGCTTTTGGATGAAAGAATTTATTTTGCATTGATAGAATTATTTTTGCAAAGTCTCTATTAGGAAGCTGGACAAATGAAAGACTGTGTCAAGTTATTTGTACGTAAAGAGAGAATGTAGCAGGAAAGTCCGTTGGCCACTTCAGAATGCTGTTGATTGTTGTAAAGACCCTACTCTTACTAATTCTGAGCAGTTTTTTTGTCTTCAATGGCTGATACAAGATGGTTGTCCACATACCTCATGAGCAAGCTGTCTTGTAAAGTGTGACCATACCCAGAAACCAGAACAGACCCACAAAACTATGCATTGGCTATAAAACAGAATTAGCAAAAAGTAAGTACTTTCAGTCAATTTCTCTACAGATAAGTGTTATCAAAAATTTGCTGCTTTATTACAATAGAATTGGCATAAGTTGATCAAAATGCCATCATTTAAAAGTGCCTGCTTAAGAGCTCCTGACCACGGAGTTCCTTTATTTGGAGGCAATATGATGATGTGCCTTCTGGATGTAGATTTACAGGGTAGGGCAGAGGGGATCAGCTCCCAACTCCTCCTGGCACTCTTGCAACCTCAGTGCAGAGGGACTCTCCTTTCTGATTCCCCAGTCCACAGCCCAGATTGAGGGAGCCCAAGAGAAGCAGTCATGCTCTGTGGGATCCCAAGCAAAGCTGGTGCTCCAGAAGGAGAGCTCTGGTGGGGTAAGGCCTCTCTCCAGCTTGGCCCTGCTGCTGTACACCAGCTCACACAGCTTGGCTGCGTGGGGAAAAGGGGAAGGAGCTGAGCCCACTCATTCACAGCAGGGCTGAGTCTGCCCTGGTGGGTGCATCAGCTGATGTGCTGGTACTTCTGGTGTGTTACAGAGACCAGGGAGGTCAGGGAGGTTGAGGAAGAGGCCCTCTATTTCAAGTGGCTGTGTGTCATTTCAGTTAGACTTAAATTTTTAAATGAGAGGCCTCAAGACATGGAATTCAGTAGGTGGAACCGAACAGTGAGTGCCAGGATGGGGGCTGTTTGGGTCTGAGTGCTGCTGGCTCTTTGAGGGACTGCTGCAGATAACAGGGGGCTTTGCCTCTCTGGCTCCCATACCTACGCTGTAAGTTCTCAGAACTTTTCTACTGAATTTTACTCGTATTAAAATTTAGCAAAGCACTGTTAAAAGCTCTTGTTCTTGCTGCAGGCTGTTGCTTCATTAGCCAAACTCAGCATCCGTTTTGTCTGACATCTGCATTTGCAGCCTGATCCTGAACGTCACTCAACCCATTATTTGCTGCTGCCTCCCCCCTTCCCACAGTCAGTGTGAGACACAAAGGGAAGCTTATGATGCACCACATGCTGGTGCAAGCACTGGAACAGAGACCAACCTGCTGTACAGGGCACCTCTGAGGGAATGTTGTGCTTACAAATCTGAGCTGGTGTGTTACACAGAGTTCTTCACCATGCTATCAGCACTTACCAGTGCACCCTGAGAGACCCTCATGGCAATGACCAGCCTGGATTTCACAGAATGGTCTGTCAAACAACTGCAGAGGTGGGGAAGGTCCAGGCCAGCAGGCCAGTTTTTATTTACCAGCTGAGGCTGTTACAGGACCATGCTATCCACGTACCTTATCTTCTGTCATAGCATTTATATGTGCTGCACTACTTTAATCCGGGGCATGAAATCATGTATTGGGAATCTCTTAGCATTTCCTTTTTAGGAGATTATATATAGACTTTGACAGTTAAACCTGATTCTTGTGATTTATATTATTAAATATGTGGCTTGAAAAAGTCACACCAAAATTATTCACTTGTTTAACATCTCTTAAATTTCAGTAGCTAATGATTTTATCTTCCAAATGGTATCAACCTGCTACCTTAGGCAACAGGGGACATATTTTTTCTAGTATAGATGAAGGAGGGACTTGAAAAGGAAAATTAAAGTTTTGTTAATAAGGTATTTTTTGAATGCTATAATCCAGCCTGGCTTTCCTCTAGTGGCTGAGGAGACAGACAAGTTATTTGTCATACACAAGATATTCTAAAGCCTTTTATTGGCATAACTATTGTCAGCAAGCTGACAAAGGGATGACCATGCCATGTAAAGTGGCCATTATTCTCTCAGCTGTTGCTCACACAGTTTTGAACATAACTTTTTTTTTTTGGGGGGGGGGAAGAAAAGAAATACTGATGAGAGATTCTCATGTTATTCTGTATTCACCACCAAACATTCCTGTGCGTTAACTACCCAAAGCTGATTTGTTTGTAGATGTTGCCATTGTGGCACAGTATCAGACAGTAGCAAGTTGCTGTGAGTATTTAAGCTTTGTAATGAATGATTTCTAAGCATCTCCTGCCAAGTACTTTGCTGTGTTCTGGGTCATTATACTTTAGATTTAATAACTAGGGTATTTTTCAGACTGGCTTTTTCTTCCTTAGGCCAAACATCCATAATGTGGCATTTCCACTTGCATTGTCTTTCTCTGTCTGGGTCTGCTGCCACAGTTCTCTGAAGTTTGCAGATACACAGACACCTTAGTTCCTTTTTTCTGATCACTGCAGTGACACAGGACTCAAATAATGCAAGCCCAGAATGCTGGAAATGACACATTTTCAAGTGACCAAGAATGTGCCCTAGGTGTACAGCTGTTTCACATGCAAAGACATGAGTCAGATACAGCCTTTTTAGACAAAACCCCTTTGTTGCATTGAGAACACATGTAACAATAGCCTGGGGGGTGAGAATAATAGAACGTTTGTTGTTTTGTGAAGGGGGGTGGGAAGGGAATCTAAAGATAAGGAAATTGAAAATTAAAATTATATGTAAAGTCTGGGGGGGTTTTGCTGCCACATAGGGTATAAAAACATTTCTTTAAGACATTTCAAGAGAAGTTCTTTATCCTGATTGCACACTCTTTCAATAACAACTCCATGTGTGACAATAACATAAATATAATGTAAATTGATCAACTATAATATGAAAAATGTTAATAATGACTGATTGAGATCTCTTTATTCCCCCTGCTAAATAGTGTTATTGTGTTTGGAGACGTTAAAACAGACAATGGAAAGGAAATTTGAAAGCAGGGATTACAACCCTACAGAAAAGCTCTAGGTGGGCAGGTTTCATTGCAATCTGTTCACGGGTATAGCAGACATTGTCTATACAAGACAACTTCTAAGTATGTGGAACTTTATGGATGACAGACACTTCAAGGCATCGTTATTCAATTGAAAAGATGGCAGTACAGTAAATAGATTTTTAAGCTTCTGGATTGTAGCCCTCTGCTTAGTCTAGTAAATCACATCACTTTACAAAGACTGCACTGGATCCTGTAGAACAACAACCTAATACCACAAGACCCAGAGTAAATAGCTCCTTTCTAAACAAACATTATCTAGCCTTTCCAGGCACAAACCCATTTGTCATCAGTGAGGCCAACTAGCAAGCCAGGGTTTCAATATTTAAGCCAAGACTACCTGGAATATTTAATGTCAAAACCACAAGTATTAGAATGATTTGAAAAGTTGCATATCAGGGAGTTTTTGCACTGCTGTACTCCATTAACACCTTATTTTTCAGAAATATATTTCAGTAGCAATGAAAACTTGAAGAGACAAATGGTGCAATATGCTGAACTAAACTGCATTATATAGGATCACATGATCCATTCATGTGAGTTGTATGTTTGCCTTGATAAACCAATTTCATTTGAAATCTATTGGCTTTCTTTTTGCAGGAAGAAGGGAAGTCAAGGGAAGTTACCACACTCTGTGGTGTGAAGAAGCAACATGATGTTCAGGAACAATGAGCAGCCTTAAAGGAACTGGAAAGGAACTGCTTTTAGCAGGAAGGGGAACTGTTAATTGATACACACAACAGAGAGGCTGTGAAGGCAACTGACACACGGTAGGCAAGATTTCTCATTAACTTCTGCCCTTCCACTGAGATTTGCCAGGATGTAGCATTGTCTGCTCACCATGCATGCAAAATTCCCATTTGCTGAAGTAATGGGGAAGATCGTTGTCCTTCGAGTAGATTTCTAGTTAACCCATGTTGTTGTTGGTTGGTTGATTTGGAACAAACAAGCAACATCCCCTGGATATTTTCTAATCTAAATTTAATGGGTTTTTAGCGCCTTGAGAATCAGTAAGTGAAGTGGATGAGGAAGTAAATCCATCCATCTATTTTCAAGACTGGAATAACTGGAAAAATGAACAGACTAAAATAGACAAGACTAATGATATAGCATGATTACTAGCTTAGGGATGTTAAGATATGCATAATATGATCATACTCTTTGTGGACAAGAATGTGCTATGCCTCGCCCTGTGTTCTTTAAAGGCAGCAGGAATGTTGCTGCTGATTTCAGTGGGTGGAGACACCCGCTCCATGCAAAAGCTGTTTCATTACCGGTTACATTGTACCTTGCTTTTCTTTGACTGCGTCTTTTAAGCCTTAGAAAACCACCTCCTTTTAAACGTTCTAATTTCCATGCAATTATTCCTAACACCGAGACTCTTGAAATGAGGATGTATCACAGAAATCATTGGCAAGGCAATAAGCTGCTATAATGAAGTCTTCCCTGCTGATTTCCAAAAGGGAAAGCTGGTCACGGATGAGCCCTTTCCTGAGTGCCCGTGGGTGGCTGCCCCTGTCCTCCGTCTGAGGGCTGTGCGGGGTGTGAGGCAGCAGCTTTGGGGGGCGCTACGGGTGTGAAACGCGGCCGGGGAGCGCCAGGGGAGCGGGAGCCATGGGACTGCGCTGCGGCCCAGGCTGGGAGCGCTGCGGGAGCGCTCGGGGGGATCTCGCCAGCGGCCCCTCGTCCCGGCCCGGCGGGGGCGGGCGGACAGGCGACCCCCCTTCGCCGCCAGCCCCGCAGCCCGGCCGGAGGCGCGGCCAACGCCGTCCCAGCCGGGGCAGGGGA
>VYXB01003084.1:0-44126 GCA_013397135.1 Pachyramphus minor | reverse complement strand
TGGGCGCCTTTGTGCGGGGCCCTGAGCGCCCGCGGCGGCAACGGCCCCGCAACAAGTGCGCGGTGCGCTCCGGCCCGTCCGCTCCGTGCTCAGCCGGGCCGGGCCGCGGCTCCGGCGGCATCGGAGCCCCCGGTGCCACCCGGGGACCCCTCCTGGTGCGGGGCAGCGCTGGGAGCCCGTGTCCCCTCTGGCGGCGCTCGGCCGTCCCTGGGTGTGCGGCGCCTGCTTCCCCCAGAGCGTTCCCGGACGAGCTTTGCGCTCTGCCTGCTGATTTTTTCGCAATGTTTGTGTGTATACACATATATTTTCCCCCAGCTGAGAACTCTGTGTGATTGCTCAGTGAATTTTAAGTGACGTTTAAGGTTACTCGATGCTCCTGGTTGTTTTCAGCCGGGTTTCTGAGCGTTGTTTTCCTTCCGAACCGCAGGAATTTGTATGGCAAAGCAGTATTTCGGAAATGTGTTTCCAGTCAGATGCCCACGCTCTGTGCAGCCCGGCGCGGTACTTTGGCAGCGTACAGGCATCCTGTGCTCTCTTCAACAGACAACTAAACTGCAGACGGGGAGCTCTTTCTGCGAAAGGGGGGAATAAATCTTCATTAGTCCCAAAGAGTTCCTGAAAGAGAAACGGAAACCTTTCATGCCAGATTCGCTGGTTGTCTGGCTCCAACACGTGTGTGCTTAGACTCATGTTGGACACCTTCCAAAATCTAGAAAGCTTGGGGTTTATGTTCTTGTTGTTGTTGTTTTTTCCCAGGACTTTGATAGTCTTTTCTTGTATGTATTCTTATCAAAAGATACATTTGTAACTTTTTTTCATTTGGAGTTGATAACTGTAGCCATTACTGTGAATGTTATGTAATGTCAGTCCATACTGCTGTTATTCTGTTGATACTGAACTTTATTCGGGCTTAAGTTACTGAAGCTGGGCATTGCTAGAAACCCCAGCAACACATTATTTATGTTTTCATGACTGTAATTTAGGATTTGAAGTTAGATGAACACAGGAAGGAAATTTGATTGGCCTGTGGTTTGCATTATTAGCTAGGAGTTCCCACAGCTGTATGTCTTAAAAAATTAATTAAAAGGTGAAATAAAACTTTATAACATGCTTGCTTTTAGGATATTCAATATTTAGAATATTGAATATCCATGTGTTTGGCAAGGGGTTGTGAAGTCTAGTGGAATGCATTAAGGTGGCTGGGGAGTCAATCACCAGGTCACTTTGAAACTTTGATCTAGAAGCTTCAGTTCAGACTGATGGTGGTTTTCCAGGCTTTGGAAGTTTCATTCCAGTGAGTAATGCTTTTCAAAAGAGTGGGGAATCAGAAAAGGATTATGGAACAAAAATTTGTGGGTAATTTTTATTGGTCTTTTTAAGAGTGTCAGGGATATTGATGACATAAAGAATGTTTTGGTGTGGATTGACTTGGAAACATGCTTGGGTGGGGTTTTTAACATTGGTTAAATGGTTTTTTGCATGGTCTTAAAATATATTTGTTGATTTTTCTATTTAAATATCGGTTATTCTTGAGTAAAAATCACTTCTGTTAAGTCAGGTTTCACTTCCCTGGAATATCTGATGTCATAAATTCTCTAGTTCTCCAATTGTCTATGGACTTCTGGCAGAACTCCAATTTCTAGTGTAGGAAAGCCTTCTTAAAAAAAATAAAAACCTATTCTTTCGGTTTTGTGATGTAGTAAAGTAAGAATATGTCCTCCTCCACTGCTCCTTTCCCTTTATTAAAGTTTACATGTCTGCAATATGCTCTCTTTTGCAAGTAATTTAAAACCAAAGTCCAGTAAAAATACAAGCTGTTAGATTGCTGTATGTACACGAGGAGGGTGCAGGAAAAATACCGTTGTAGTTTAGAATCTGGGTGGAAATGCAGGCTGGTGTTTTGGCTGGTTAGCTAGAAAGCTGGTATTGTGTTTCAGTGACCAGAGGCACAGAGTTCAAGTAGCTTAAGTGCTTTTTCAGAGATCTAGAGATACACCCAGAAGTTTTGCCCTTGGTTCTTTAAAAGTTGCCACCAGTTATCTCAAAATAAATAACGGGGTGTTGCTGGGTTGTAGAATGTGGGATTGTATTTATGCAAAGTCTGTGGGGCTGCTCTGGTTCGAGGTGGACTCTCTGACTTGCCACTCTTGGGAGCAGCAGACCGTTAAGTTATGAAGGTTTCCCCTTTGCACAAGTGGCAGTTTCTGTGAAAGCAGTCCCGGAGAGAGGAGTCTGAAATGAGCATCACTTACACAGTTGCATAGACAAGCTTGCTGGTTTGTTTTGGGTTTTCTTTTTTTGGGTCATTTTTTGTAAATGTGTGGTTTTAATTGAGTTGATACCCCTGGGCAAGACGTGTGGTGTTACACACTGCATCTCAAATCCTTTGCCTCGGAATATGAGCACTTCGAATTGCGAGGGCTAGAATTCAGTGCTGGTGTCTGAGTGTGTGAAACAATCTGTTTTGTGGCAGTGCTGCTGGTCCTTACAGTCACTCCCCCTGTGGAAGTTTCACTGTGTCTTGTTTCAATAACTAAATCAGATCTGGGGGCAAAGATCATCTTACGTTAGAAGTTGAACTTATAAAAAATTTTAATTAATTTTAGTAGTAACTTGTAAGCAAGCAGTTTTACTTTGGTTTGGTAAGGTATACACCTACGGTCCAGAATGAACCAAGTGGTGGTTTTTTGAAAAATCAGACTTGGAGATGCTGCAAGGTGAAGGTTACATGTATCTGTACAATTCCTGAAGTACCGAGTACTTTATAAGCAACATCGACCAATCTGTGTTACAGCCTGTCAGATTTACATAGGTAAATCTTTGTATCTCAACCCTTGGTGGAAATAAATTCAGGAATGTGGTTTCATTTACATACATTAAGAGTTGCAGAAGAGGCCCTGATGTGCAAATGCTTGTGGATTTCTAGCTACCAAAATAATTGAATTTACATACTGGCTTCAGAAGATTAAAGGAACAAAGAGTGACACTGATGAGTTAAGAAAAGCTTCCTTTGAGGGGTGGGATTGGGGCAGTTCTACTCCCCTATTGATAATTTGTGTGTATGTGTGTACTCATTGTTTCTCGGTTTGGCTTTGCCAGTTTTAGGTAGCATGAGTGTAATTGCTACCGTGCTACAGAGAGCCTTCAGAAAACCGGTTGTGCACAAATAGAGGATCTGGGCTGTCCTCGGGTACCTTCTTTGTTATTTCCACTTCACAGCTTTGGCTGTTACCTCAGGGGGCAGGTGGGGGAAACTTTTTCAGTTGCATTAAAAAGGAAGGAGGGCAGCTGTGAGCACGTCAAATATTCAATTTCTTACCTTGACTAAAAATCGTTCATTAGTTGAACTCAAAAGGAACGTTGTGCCTTTGGATTTACATCTACATACGTAGAAATATTTTTTGCATTTACTTCTAAAATAGTGTAAGAATTAGGAGTACTGTGATTTTTCTCTCAATGCAAAATATATCTAATATAAGTTTGCTAGTCACAGCTTACTTTTGTTTTTTTTCAAAATTTTTAAACTTGAATATTTATGATAAGTAGTATTGCATTAATATTTTACTATGGAACTGAATTGTAATGGGTGCTCTTCTATTTCTAGAACATCTTGCTGTTAGTTGTAGTAGTTACTCGGGTTTTTTAGAATAGCTCTGTGAATTCATCAAGATGTCTTAAAGGAATTCCATCAGAGATACTGATGTTTAGTTTTATGCTTGTGTAGCTCAGCTCAATGTGTTGCTGTAGTGCTAAAGAGTTTTACTTCCCATATTAGGTTGGTAAATGATCTTTTACTACTTCACTTCGCTATTGGCTGTATAAAAACACTTTTTTTTTTTTTTCTGTTTTCCAGCAACTATGATGATTGAATGGGAAAGATATGCCCTGTAATGGAAACAAGTCTGTGTCCTGGGTGTGATTTTTGTGCCTGTGTGTGACGTTCTTTCCTCTTTGCAGGAGTCTGCTTGTAAGAGGTGCTGAAGTGACAGTCATGTTCTTGTGACTCTCTTTTGGTGTTCACTTTGGGGGACCACCAAAGGCTTAAGTTGAAGAGTCTAAACTTCTTTTCACTGTGTTCTTCTGAGGCTTTTCCCTCAGATTTCTTGTACCCAGAGCAGAAAGCAGAGGCTTTTGTTCCTGTGTTAATTGGGAACTAATGGACATTTTAACATGATGTGTAGTCCATTAGGAGGTGCAGCTTCACTCTCACTTTGGGTCCTTCCTGTCCTCTCCTTGACCCCAGGCACGATATATCCACTGGAATCAAAAAAATCCACAACCCTGTGAGAGGATTTAAAAATGAGTTAGAAGATGTAAGTTTTGAAGTGGCATCAGCTGGCAGCATTTTTGACACAGCTTGTGTGGCTGGTAGAGGTAGATAAACAGTTTTGTGGAAGTCATGTGAGTGTTTGTGGTTAGTGTTGTCAGTTAATAAGAATTCTTAAGAATATTGGTGTGTCTTTAGGTTTATGGTACGGTGCTGCTATGAAGCATTTGCTAATTCTTAGTGTTTCTGGAAGTCCTTTGCTGTCTGCAGGCACAGGAGGTGTCTGTAACAGAGCAATGAAATACTTGTTTATGAAAGCTGTCGTGTGGAATGTGCAATAGCTGGTGTTCTGTGTCATTAACCTGACGTTTTAAGAGGCTCAGAGTCCTGCTGTCAAGTGGTTTTGTGACAGGTTTAATGGGGAAGACATGTTTGTATGCAGCTACAGACTACTAGAACCAGTTGAAAAATCAGAGTAGGTAGATGGTTTGAAGAATATTGTAAAAAATATCTAAAAAAAAAGAATAACTGGTAACATTTTTTTAGTGCTAGATATTCTTATAGGAGCTACTTATTGAGCAATAACTTTTCTAACTTTTGTAAATAAGGTGCTCGAGAGATGCATTTTGGTATTGTTGCATCGTTTTGTTTCCTAAGATGGAACGATGATATTTTGAAATGTGCCGTGTTATTTTCAGTTAACAATTTTGTGTTCATGAGTCTAGAATGTTAATAACAGGAGAATATGAAGCACGGTTGATTTTAAAAACTGATTACATTTGTGTCACTACAGAAGGCAGCCAGAAAGGCTGCAGAGTGATGGTTTTCTGTCAGTGATGTGAGTATTGCTGTTTAGTGTTGTGTCCTCCAGAAGGCTGTGGTTTGTCAGCCTGTGGTTTGTACCTACACACACATTGGTACAGACACATGTGCAGGGGAGAACCAGGTAAACAAAGGTAAATGTCAGTAGAAACTCAAAAAGCTAAGTACAAAGTTGATGCAGTAGGAAGAAGCACATAAAATGTTACTTTAAAATTGCACTGGGCACTGTACCCCCTTCCTGATTGGCTTCATGCCTCAGATTCCTTTTCTGGTTCTGAAAAGTGCTTTGGTCCTTATGCCTGTACTTTTCCTACTTCCTCTACCTTTCATATTCCTGGATTTTTTACTACTTCTTATGCTGTGTCACCAAGTTACTACTCTTGGCTTATTCCTTCTCCCCAGATCCCCCATTATTTCCCTCCCAACCCCCAAAGAATTTAAGAACCTGTGTGTTAACCATGTCTTTGCTCTGTTTAGTGCCTTATCTTTTCACACTGCAGGTCGTTGGAGGCCAGTGCTCCTTGCAGTGCCTGTGGGGTCCCATCTTGAGGAGGAGTTAGAAATAACTTATGCTTTTCGAAGTGTAATATTCTGTAGAACAGAATCTCTAAAAGAAAGGACTCTCTGATGACAACTGTGGGGGGAAGGAAACCAGCAGTCACAGATGAGCCCAGACTAGGACAGGAGTGACCTGCTGTGCTGTGGGCTGGCAGTCAGGGGCTGGTGTGGTACAAGTTGTGATGCTGGGAGGGCTGCTTTGGGTCCTCTGCATTTTGGGGCTTGAAGATGGCTGGAAATATCATTCATTCTCTGCAGGTGTTTGAGTTTTGGGTTGGTTTTTTTTGCAGATCCCTTTTGGATTTACATGGGTGTTGCTAGGGGAGGCAAGGCCTTTAGGATTTTCAGACCACCACACACAGTGTGGGCTTGGAGTATTTTTAGTTCTGGCCTTTAGTGCTGAGTGTCTTCTTTCTGTGTCAGCTAATACAGAGGAGGACCTCTGAATTTACTGTCTGGTTATCTGTATGCCCTGCTAAGGGTGCAATTCAAGACATCAGTGAAGATATTTAAGGATTGTCCAAGTCATAACCAGGGATCCTCCAGGCAAAGAAGAGTTAGTACTTGGTGTACGAACAGCAGTAAAACAGAGAATAGTGCATCTTTGTGTGTCCAGTCTGTATGGCCACATGCAAGGGCAGCACCAAAATGTGAGGGGACACAAGAATGTAAGTCCTTTATTAGTTAATGGGTATCTACAAGACAAAATCCCCAGTAATGAAACAAACCTAGTAGGAAATAAAATCTGAAATATAGAATCACAGAATGGTTTGAGTTGGAAGGGACCTTAAAGATCATCTTGTTCCAACTCCCTGTCCAGGGCAGGGACACCTTCCACTAGACCAGTTTGCTCCAAGCCTCATCCAACCCGTTCTTGGACATTTCTGGGGATGGGGCATCCACAACTTGCTCTACAACTTTACAACTTCTTTGAGACCATGCAGCTTTACAGCTACCTCAAGGGAGGTTGTAGGGAGATGAAGGTCAGTCTCTTTTCCCAAGTAGCAAGCAATTGGATATTAGGAAAAATTTCTTTACCAAAAGCATTAATTACCACTGGAACAGGCTGCCCAGGGAAGTGGTGCAGTCACCATCCCTGGAGGTGTCTAAAAGATGTACAGATGTGGCACTTGGCGTCATGGTTTAGTGGTGAGCTTGGCAGTGCTGGATTAAAGGTTGGACTCGCTCTCAAGGGTCTCTTCCAGCCTAAATGTTTCTATGATTTTATTCCATCAGTTTTCTTATGTCAGGTTTGAACGGAAGCACTGTGTGCAACATGACATTAAGACTAAGCCATAATATCTGGAGGTAAAGAGCACTTGTCTACATGTGCTGAAGTATTTTAAGTTATTCACTTGTAGAAATGACTTCAGTGTGAAGAGGTGTGTCTGTGTGGAGAAGAACTGTCTTGTTTTGATTTATTAGGGAATCTGTGATAAATGCTGACTGGAAAGTGAGTAGTTGTTTCCGAACCCCCTTGAGTGAAGAAAAACATTAGTTTGGCAGCTTGTCAGCAGCAAATGGTACATTAATTTTTGGCACAAAACTTGCTAGCAGAAAAAGAGACTTTCCTTTATGTTGCTAATAATAAAAATTAAGAGGGACTGTGCTTGCTAGGCTGATATTTGATATCCACGTAAGAGAGAGAAAATAGTTTTGAAAAATGTCCTTTTATATTTTATTAAAAATAAAAAACCAGTCTATAATATATTGATAATTTGCATCCAGTTACACAACTAACTTTAAATAAATTTTATTATGTTTATAAGCTATTACAAACTATGTTTAAACTATGACAAGATTTCCAATGCACTTAAAGAAAGTCACCACTATTGAGATGTGTATTAATCTGTGTAGAATAATGTGAGTCTTCATGCTAGGCCTGTTTTACTCCCCCAGTACTTCAGAAGTACGTTTTTACATCTACTCCTAGTGGTAGTAATGCAAGGGAGTAATATTTTTATTAAAAATGTTTATTTCCACTTGAATTAGGGGATCTCTACCTGTGCTGAAAATTTTAGAAAGCTCAGCATAACAATCTAACTTTATTTTTACTTGAGTAATAATAATAACAACAACATTTTGTTTAATGAATTGTTGCTTTCAGTGTGAGGGTACCATTTTTTAATACTCAAATGTGGTTCTGCTTAAGTTCTTAGAGTCCAGCTAACACAAGTACATAACAATTGTTTATTTTCATATGGCAGCCTGTTTTGATAGCTAGTAATTTCTGCTTCCTTTGGGTGCTGTAAATAAATCTATGAAGCACTGCAGTGATTAAGAATAGCAGAAAAGTACTGCATAAAAAGGAAAGATCATTTAGTAGGAATAGAGTTCTTCAGTAAAAATAAGTTTTGCACAAATGTAAAGATGCAACTGAAAAATTTAGAAGTAATGTTAAGACCACAATCAAGTAATTTCCTCACTGTGAGTAGTTCACGAAGATTTGCAGCAGCTCTGTATCTGTTGAAGCTGAATGCACATGTTGGGTGCTGTCATAATTTCTATCATTGCCAATGTGCTGGATTACAACTCACTTTATATTCAATTTGCTATTCACCCCAAAATGACAAATGTCCTTATCTATTTCTACATTTTAAGTAAAGAACTCCTCTCTCTGTGTTTTTTCTCCTTTGCTCCATCTTGTTTAACTTAAGAGCTTCAACATTCATTTACTTGGGTGAGAAATACTGTGAGTAAAGCATTGGCTGGGGATTTGTGATAATTGGCTGCTATTTCCAAGTGTGTCACACACTGCTGTGTGAATTCAGAGGCCTTTGGTTATCATGGTGTGTTTTCATCTGGGCTTTGGTGGAGATACTTCTTCTTTCTTTGGTGTCTTTGGGTGGTAAATTTTTCTTGTGTTTATGTCCTTGAACAACTATAATGCCAACTGTCATCCCTGGAGGGATTTAAAAGCGGTGTACATGTGGCACTTGGGGATATGGTTTAGTGATGGGCTTGGCAGTGCTGGAGGAACAGCTGGACCCAATGATCTTAGGGGCCTTTTCCAACCTTAATGAGTCCAAGTTTCTGTGCTGCTTTAGGATAAATGCAAGCACTTAATTGAAAAATACTTTGTAGCAGCTCTGGCAGTTGAAATGGATAGCAAATAACTTTTTATGTGCTTTATATTAGAATGGAGAAAAGGTAAAGGCATTTTAAGTGGCCCCATTAAAAAAGATCCACTTAAGCTACTGCATATAATCCTTCCAGCTGATGCACAGACTTGCTTTGCCCACTGTCTATGCAAATGCTTTTATTGAAAGTAAATCTCCTTTATTGCATTTAAAAAAATAAGGGAGAAATTATTCTTAAAAAGTAGGTAGAGGCAGACTGCAGTACAGCAGCTAAAGTATTTTTAAAGCCTCATATTAAAAGATGAAAAACTTAGACTCTTTAGTGTATTCTTGTCATGGGAATAGAAATTTGAATGATTAACCCCTTTCTATTTATAGCTGTTTTCTCTGAGTTACAATTCCTGTTCCAGTTAACTTCTAGGTAAATTTTATGAGAAGGCAGAGCAATTCTTGCCTCAGTCTATCTCTGCAGCTAATCATTTTAGTATCCTCAAGTTACTTTCTTTTTAATGCAAATTTCAGAAATCACATCTGTATTTTCAGATATATTTCTAATTTAATAACTTGTCAGCTTTTACTGCATGCAACTACAGGATTTAAGGAGGCTTCTTCCGCATTGGGTGGCTCCTTTTATCTTGCCATTTTAAAAATACTTAAATATTTAAAATGCTTAAGACTGATCTTCTGGGGTCATTGGCTCAAGAGAATGAGCTGGTGACTGTGTGTGCCCTACTGCTAAATCTCAAACCAGCCAGACAATATATATCAGTTACTATGAAACTCTTCCACCCTCTTGATGCTGTAAGTTGCTTCTTCATTGTTGATTTAATTGGGATTTGTTGGCCAGGACAGTAGCATGCTACTTTTTGAATGTCTTTTATCTCTATTTTGGAGTAAGCAAGGGTTTCTACCTATGTAATGGCAGCTTTCTTGAAAAAGAGGCAGTGTGGGTGGTTAGAGCCCTTGTATAAGAAGGGCTCTTCAGAAACAGCAGCATTCCTGAAGCCTTCAGCTCAAATGTCTACATTTTGGTGATTAACAGGCCCATTTAACCTGACAAAAGATTTTGTTGGGATGCAGTGGCACAGGAAATGGTTTCTTGTTTAATTTTCTGTTATTATGTGATAAACTTCTTTCCTGTGATTTACCGGTGAGAAGTGAAATAGGATTTTAGAGTGGCTTTGTTTTCTTTCTGACTTATCATAGGAGAGAATTTGAAAGGAGTTAAAGCAAATATTTTCTGAGTCTTTCCTCGGTAAGTAACTCTTCTGCTGCCAAGTGAGGTGTTGAGAAATTTTTATCTTGGTCAAGCTGTTACTATTTGTGTGAAAACTGAAAAGCCTTTGTTTTTGTTTGCAAGTCACTTTTTTGGTCTCTGATTTTATGGCATATTTTAAGAATTGCTTTCTCAAGTACAGATGGTGCTGTTGCAGCAGTTCTCCCGTGTACCTGGGTTTACATCCCTGGTACACTACTCCTGTTGTTTGGAGATGGAGCAAGATGCTGTGGTGCAGGATGTGGTTCTGATGTAGTGAAGTCCTTTCTGAAGGAAAGTCTCTCCAGTGACTGGCTCTGGGAAAAGGGGGAGCTCACACTCATTTATCAGGGAAAGGGAGGCATTTCAGATGCCTATTGCCAGAAACTGGTGTAAATATTGATTTCATAAGTTAGTGGTAACAGGAGGATAAATCCATTCTCCAGAATGCATCTGCCGCCTCTACTCAATCCTTGCACACCTTACCCCTGAAAATGTCAGAGAACTCACCATTGTCAGTCCAGCTTTTGCCTTTAGTCTTGTGGTTTTGAGATATTACACAAAAATTAAGAGGGTTGCATTTTATTCTTTCCATCTTGCTCTTCACGGTTCATCTCAGTGCCAGGGATTGCTTTGCAATTTGATCCTATTGGATTAAATTTATTTTTGATCTGGTTAGAGCACTCCTGCTCACTGTAGCATCTTATGGTGTTAGAGGTAAGAAGTCATTCCCCTGTATTAGAGACCTGCCAAGCAGGTTGCTGTCTTTATGGAAGAAGCCTATTCCCAAAGGATTTCTGTGCTCTGCCAGTGCTGCTGTCACACAGGGTCACGGTGTTGCTGCTTTGTGTGGAATTCTCTGATGTGAATAAATGTGTCAATGCCCTGCAAGGGACCTAGAGCAAGTTACAGCTCTGGCACTGCTAAGGCTCTGCTCTTCCTCAGAACGTGGAAGTGGATTTCTCACTGCAGTGTTCCTGACACCATAAGATCTTTGACTTCTGTCAGAAGTAAGCCTGTAGAACAGGTAGGTAGTTAAGGCCCTGAAACCCTTTCGTTTCCAACGGAAGCCAAAAAATGCCATATAGTCTCAATCACTGAGATGAGCATTACAGCTGATGAAAATAGAAGGTTTTGGGTTGATTGGTTTGTTTTTACATCAAGTGTTCTATAATTTTAGGTGCTCTGTCTAAAACCAGTGTGAAATATGTGAATACTGTTTATATCTGACTTACGGATTCAGATTTGAACTGTTGATTTTATGAGAGGAGTCTTGTCTTTTGGTGGTGTTTATTTGGTTTTATATTGGGTTTGGTTTTGGTTTTTTTTTTAGTCAAGCTCTATCCTGCTTCTAGCCTGAGATTTTTGCAAATTTGGGGTTCTTAAGTTATGTAGCATTATGAGTTATCATGCTGAAATTACGCTTGATATTTAAATTTTTTTTGTATGTGAAGTCTCCCTATGTGAAAGAATGGGGAGTGGGGAGCAAGAGCAAATTAAAATGCACAGTGTTTCATTGTATGAAAAAGCTAATAGATTTGCTTCTGAGTGTTGGATATAGCTGGAGGTAAACTGCATTTGTCAGATGCTTGAATTTTTCCTTCTTCAGCACAAGAAATATTCTTAGTGATTACTTTTAGTTTCAGATAGTGTTTACTGTGTACATGATGTTAGTGATGGAATACTGGTGATATTTGTTGTGTGGTAATATTCTGATTCAAACAGCAAGTTGGACTGCAACAGCATGTCTTAGAAATACATTTAGATAGACACTGTTGTGCTGGTTCATAGTCTTTTGCAACCCAGACTTTGGGGTTTATTTTAATTATAAAGAATGAAGCCTTTCAAGTGATACCTGGAGCAGAGTGGGCAGTTGCTTCACAATATGGCTCATGAAAAATTAATTACCGAAAAATTGTTCGGTTTTACTTTTTAACTCCACTACTGTGTTCTCATTTATGTAAATTTAAATATAAACACAACAAAAAGCAGAATTTGGGTACTAAATAGAAGTAAATTTTCATAGACCGTATTAGGCATTTAACAGAACATAAATAGGAAGTGAAACATCAGCATATGAAAGTAGTGAAGAAAACAGACTACACAAAAGAGATCACAAGAAACATAGATCATGAGTAGTCCTACTAATAATGTTTCAAGTAACTAAGTAATTGTAATAAGACCTTTTCAGAGCCAGGTTGAAGATTCACTGTTATTTCTCTGTTTAAAGTGCAGGTAAATATTTATTCATTTAGTAACTCTTTGGGTGGAACCAGTAGGGTTTTTTTTTTTTGTGTTCTTACATCTATGACACACTAGTGAGTAGGAAGTGCATCAGCAATAAGGGCTGTGTTCATTTGTCCCCAAATTCTGAGGAAATGCTTAGTCAGTGAGACCTGAGCACTGTGAGTCTTTCAGAGTTTAAGGCAATCGGAGAGAAATCATGGAGAAGGACTTCATAAACTTTAGAATGCCTGAAAATAGCCTTGAGCTCATTAAATGAACATAAGATTTCTGTATGAAAGATGATGATGTGGGGGTAATTTTGTGTTCTGTGTTACGCCCAGTAATTAATTAGATTCAGGGGTATGGTTCACAGAAGTGTGGGGCATAATTGCCTTGTGATAGAGACCCGTAGAACCAGTGCTTCCCTGATATCCCACAGGTACAGGAGATGCTGTGCTGCTGGCAATTAATGCCCCCCTCCCCAAGACTTCTGTTTCCAAATACTTTGTAGAGGTAATGTGAATCCGTGCAGAATCAAATATCTTATTCCTGCTCACAATCTGTTTTAGTGTTTGGAAAGCTGTTCCAGTCGTGTGACTGCTGAGGGTGTGCAGATTGCAGAGCACTGGGTTGGCACTGCATGGACTCTTGCAAACATCCCTGTAGATGTCACAAGGGCTTGTGCAGGGTGCTGGATTTGTTTGCACCTGCCTAAACTGCTCAGTGGTTAGGTTAGCTCAGCCCCCAGCCTTTGAGCTTCACACTGTGTGTCTGTGCTCTAGGTTTGGATTTCTTGGAAGAGGAGCACGGCTTCTAATTCTTCACTTCTGTAAACCAGATGTAGTGAACGAGATTTAGAAAAGCTGCAACACTGGCCTTGAGATGAAAGTGATCTGTGGGCCATGGGAGGAGTTACATCTTCACATGGATGAGTCTGTTCAGTCTAAACTGTTCGTTTCTTTGTCACCAGCTTTGGAACTACTGAACCAGCTGGGTAATCACTTGTGCCCCACGCTGGATCGGAATTGAAATGAGCTGGAAAGGGTTGCTCACTTGACACCATGTTTATGCAGCAGTATAAAGCAAATCTAAGCACTTGTTTGTAGTCATCTGAAATCATAACAACACCAGCTGTTTTTATAAAATGGTCACAGGCAGCCTGGGACTTTGTGCTTTCTGAACTGCAGAGTACCCTCAGACCCAGTACGTTTTTCAGCCCAGAACCTCTCCTAAGGATTTTTCCTTATTCTGCAGTTGTCATTAGAAGTTATGAGCACTGGCAGCCAGCCCTCTCCAGTGCTGAGAGCATTTGCAGGATCTCCCACTAGCAGAGACCTTGCCAGTCTTCATCTCAGCACACTGCTCTCAGATGAGAGAATGACTGGCTGCCTGGCACAATGTGAGGGGAAAATTTGTCATCTACTAGTCTTTTTGTTAAGCTTCATTAACAGTGATGTGTTCCCCTTCTGCTTTGCCCAGAGGTATTTCTTTTGAAGCTGGCAGAGCAGGAGAAAAACAGTTGAATCATTGTGGGGAAAATAAAAATAAATTATTTTTGTTTAGGTTTCTGTTTGTTGATCCTAAATCATGCAGGTGATCCTTGCCATCTGGAAGTATCTGTTCTTTACTCCTTTAGTTTAAGGTCCTTCATTTTCCAGTGCCAGTAAGAGCCCACAGTCTTTTGCTTTTATGTTAACTTTATTATAAAGACAGAAGGTTGTCATTTGCCTCACAACTTCAATCATATTGAGTTCTAAGCTACAGTTAGTAGGAGGGTTACTGGGTTACTTAACCCTGAGCATCATCATAACTGGGAAAGGGGGACACCCTCCACACCCCCAAATAAATAAATTCACATGTCGGTAACTGGCACCCTGATAGAGTCACAGAATGAATTGGAAAGACCTCTGAGACCATCAAGTCCAACCCATGGCCAAACATCGCCATGTCAGCCAGCCCAGGGCACTGAGTGCCACGTCCAGCCTTCCCTCAGACACCTCCAGGGACTCCACCGCCTCCCTGGGCAGCCTGTTCCAATGTCTGATCACCCTTTGTGTGAAGAAATTCCTCCTGATGTCCAACCTAAACCTGCCCTGGCACAGCCTGAGACTAAAAGCAGTATTTTCAAAATAAAGAGTTGGTGAAAACTTTGCAAGATGTTTTTGGTGTTGCATTGCAGTTCTAAACTGAAAGGAACTCAACAGCACATGTAACCAAGTAAAAAAGAAAGATTTATTGTAAAGCATATTAGTATGGGATCGTGTGAGTGTAAGTTTGTTTTAAACAAGCTGTTGGACACTGAAGGGGATTTCAGAGGTGAGCCATGGCTTTGTGAGGCTGGCTCCCTGGGAAGAGGGAACAAGGCTTCCTTACAGGGTGATTCAGAGTAGTTGAGTACAGAGCTCCTGCTCTGAATCACCCACTGGATAAGTATAATTATGATACTGAGTTCTTCTTAATGAAGATATGTAACTGAACTAAGGTTCAAATCATGTTTCTAACTGTTACCCATTTAACTTAAAGAATAACACTGACCCATATGTTCAGTTATTCAAGAAAATGCTTTGTGGTCTCCATTTTGTTCATCTTTAGGAATAAGGAAGGCTGTAAACTGATTTTTGGTTCTCTTTTTTGAACTCATTTGGCTTACAGCTTGGTGCTCTGTAATTTCTGTCTCTACCTTGTTTGTTTCTGTGGCTATTCTTGTGTTATGAGAGCTTGTACCTCTATGCCTGTTTTCTTTTGGTTAAAAGATTTTGTACAAGATAGGTGGGTTTCACATTTCAGAGAAGGTTGATATTTCTTTTTTTTTTTAAGGTTATTACATTTTTTTGACCAACCACCAACACCTGTGAAAGCAGAACACAGAGAAGGATCTGCTGTGTGTGTAACAGTGTGCTGTCCATGGTCAGTAAGATATTTTGTCTCTTGATATTACTGCAGAAATAAGTGCCACCTTTAAAAGGTCAAAATTGGTCTGTGCTGTTGAAGAGACTCTGGGCACTGCCAGATTAGGATGGTTGTTATGTACAGTTCTAGTGTTTGGATCAGTCTGAACACAATACTATGTAATACATAAGGAATGTTTAATTCAGATCTAGGCTTTGACTCACATTTTCAAATTTGCACTCAGATATACAGTATGTGGAAGCTGGAGGTTGCTGTGATTTAGCCAGGTGTGCAGTGCTGCAAGTTTCTTTTCCTCACTGTTTTAATTCCTGGACTTGGGTTACAATGGCTTAATTACTGATAGTGAATGTTCTTGAAGAATTTTGTGCCTATGGTTGAAAGTTACGATTTGAGGAGACTGAGTTGATTTATATTTTTCAGTATTTTTTCTAATTTGAAGATGTTGGGTGTATTTACTGATGGTTAATCCTTTTCTTGTCTCAGACTTGGTGAAATGGAGAGTTTTTTCAGCTGGATGCTATAGCAATAATTTAGCTTGACACTCACTTGTCCACTCTCCAGTGCTATTGAGAGCATGAAATGCTCGACATCTTTGAGGCAGCCAGAGGTGTGAACCAAAAGGGATGAAATACCCTAATTGTGACCTTTTCTGTGTGTCACTTTCCTAAACATCTGCTTGTGCTCTCCTGGTGTCCTCCTCAGTGCATTCGTCCAGAGCCAGAAATTTATTTGCTGAGAGGAAGATACTTCAGAAACTGCAATGTCGTGTCATTCAACCACCTTGGAGTTCCTTATCCTAAAGAAACCCAGAGTATCCTCTCCAACAAATGATTCTCTGTGTACTCTGGCAGAATTTACAGAGCAGCCTGTCTGATGGGTCTGGAAATTGTTATAGAGTAGAAGACCATAGGGCCATAATTAGCCTGGTAATTTCTATGTGGTGTGTTACATTGCTTAATTTTTAATTTTTTCCTTTTTTAATCTGTCTTTGTGAGTGGCCTGTTTCCTTGGCTTGTAATTGTTTCTGTTTAACATTGGATGCCACATGGGAGTTTTAGGCAAAAGTTTCTTGTAGATTTTCCCCTTTCTTTACTTGTAGTACTTTTTTTTTTTTTAGTCTTGCATTCATAAGTGTTTCTGTGGATATAGAGAAGCATAGAGGGTAGGTGGAGATCTGTAGAAGTTTTACTACATTGTTACAGGTATTTTGGTTGCCACCACACAGTTTGGCCATTCCGGAGTTACTAACAATGCTGAGATTGTTAATGTTTTAGAAAAAACCAGTTACGATTTGCATAAACTCAGTATCTATATAGTAAAGGTGTAACTAGAGGATTCACAAAAATTATTTTGCAAAATACAGTTTCTCATGCTGAAGTTGCAAGCTGAAGTGGAGTAGGATTTCTTGGTGGGTACTGTCAGCAGAAGTGATATGGGTGTGGACCCCAGGGCAAGTGCCCAAGGTGATTTTGTGTTGTGTTCTTGACTGAGCTCACAATCAACAGACTCCTGAAGGAGACCCTGTTGGTAATGGCCAGGTGATAGTTCTATTTTTACCACATTCCCCAGAGAGAAACAGTGTGATACGTGCTCATTGGAGTCCACTTTGTGTTTACCACTTGAGGCAGTTGCCTCCAGTCTTTCTGACCTTTACACTCTTCCCAGAGATGATGCTGGCACGTCTCTTTTGTGGTTGGAGTCCTCACTGACTGTTTATGACCAGCAGAGTTTCTGCCTTGGTCTGATACAGTCAGCAGTCTTGGAAAAATTCTCCACTCAGTTGTTTGAAGGTCGAGTTCAAAAGCAGAGGTGTCCTGGCATGTGAAAGGCTGACCTATGGAGACTGGCCCTGGTGTGACCTGCAGTACATTGATACCACCTTTCTTAACCCCTGTTCTGCCTGTCTGAAACAAGGAAGTTGGTTAGCAAGGAAAATAAAGCTGCACAGCCATCCTCTAATGAAGGATTTGTTTCTTGTGGTTGAATACAGTAGTGGGCGATTTGTCTGTATATATTAGAAATGTTTTAAGCTCTGGAGGGCTGGGTGTTCCCTTACAGTTGGCTGTAGAGGACCAGCAGGAAGACTGTTGTCAATGCCATGTCTGACCTGCATTGGAGACACAAAGTGCTGTAAAAAGAGGAGAAACAGGACTGGGAGCTGTAGGGAAGTGAGCAGAAATCTAGGAAGAGACTAGTGAGAACACAGGAACAGAGACAGGAGCTGTTACGATGCACTGCTTTGCTAAATGTGTATGATTTATGGACCTTAGATATTTTCTGAGCTCCCACTGTCTGATTTGTCATCAGGTGTTAGCCAGAGACCTCTAGAAAGTTGGGATGTCCAATTTAGTTAAAATAGTATCCTGCTCCTGCCACAGGATGTGGTAATTCAGTCCTACACTGTGTCCTCTGTTTGAGGGGCCACAGATCATGCAAGATTGCTTCCTCAGGTGGAAGCTGTGCAAATAATGACTCCGAGCTATAGTGTGATGCATTTCACACCCCTCCCAAGCTCCTGTTGACCAGGAGCTTTTGATTCTGATTTTTCTGATTCCACAAACACAAATAATGACATGGCTGTAAAATATGAATTCCAGGCTGGTACTTCACTGTTCCTTTGTCCTTGCAATTTCTAAGTCACCTAGGACAGCCTTCATTTTTCTCTAGCCTTTCTGTTTGCCTGTTGCCTGTTGTAGGCTCCTAGACTTTAACCATGAGAAGTTTCTGAACTAGTTCATACCTCAGTAAATAAATCAAATACCTCAATTGTGTGTGTGGATTGGCTTCTTGCACGTGGGGTGAGGAACCTATTTCAGAACAACACCTTTATGCACCATAAGGTTGTTTTTGAAAGATTGTGTGTGGAGCAGCAACTTCATTTATTTCAGACTTAAGCAGGTGGGGCAGCAACAATTTCTCTCTCAAAGTCGCTGAAGAGCATACGTTGCCTCAGAGTGCTCTATAGGGCAATTCCTAGAGGACTTCTGCTCCATGTGGGCCAGGGGCACTGACAGCCCTCACTCCTGGTCACTGGGCTGAGTTCCTACAAGCACAGTGAGGCCTACTCAGCGTGGTTTAGAACAATAATTGTTTATGGGGAGAGGAGTGTAGCTACGTGCCCTGTGCTTTGTGGCTTGGCCTGTAAACCTGTAGATAATATCAGTGCGAACTGATAGTACTGCTTTGTCCTCGAGGGGATTTGAAATAGTTTGTGTTTATTTCTCTTTACTGAGAGCCTGATTTGCAGGGTGACGTCTTGGCTCTGTGGAGATGTTTTGTCTTGTACATCTGCAGGGTGTTGGTCAGAGGAGACCTACTGAACCTTTCTTGGGCCATTTCACAAGTTGAAATATGAATAGGAAGATGGGATCACTCGTGTCATCAACTCAGATTCTCCTCAGTAGAACTACAGATGACATTACACTCTTAAAAAAACCCCCAGCACCACAAAAAGCAAACCAAAATCAGTTTGCAGCCAGGGTAAAAGAGAAAATGTGGTGAGGAGATTGAAGGCAACTCTCTTGCCTTTTTTTAGTCTTTACAGTGAATGTCTGTTGATCTGATCCAAATTGAGTGTGCAAAACTTTAAAAACATTCATAGTAGCTAAATATGCTTTTGACTAATTCGTGATTATAATACCTATATTATTAGAATAAATGGCATATTCTAATTATTGCTTCCTTTCCTTTTTTTCTTTCTGGTAGCAGAGGGTTTTCAGATTTGACATTCATTTAATTGTTAGATTGTGTAATGGGACTGTGGTGCTGTAGTATTTGAAGACAATGAAAATGTGTGATTAATTAGGTATTTCTGCATAAAAAGTTGATGAAGCTTATAAACCAACTATAAATTGCTGATTTTCTCATTTGGTCACTTACATTATGTCGTGTTTTGCTTTTTTAGGTCACATCTCATGGAATCTTCCGGAGAAACAAGGGCAATAGTAAGAAAATGATGTTTAATAGAAGTATCTTCACTACCCAGTCAGACTGAAACAGGAAAGGTTCTTTGGAGTGAGTATTACAAGGTGGGTTTTTTGGGGGTTGAGGATTTTTTGGTGTGGGGAGGTTGTTTGGTTGGTTTTTTGTTTTTTTTTCCCTGTAAAATCAGTATGGTTATTAGGCTGTTATTGTATTTAATTTTGTTGTAGTTGGATTAAAAATTAAATCAGTGACCCCATACTCATTTCAGTTGATCAGCTGGTGATGGATTCTTATGGATCCTTATTAAATCAACTTCCATCTTAGAATCAGTTGTATCTTGTGAAATTTAGATGGGCTTCAGATTTTGCTCCTGGTTGCTGTGTATTCTGGCTCTAGTTTTGAGCAGGGAGGGGTCTAGATTAGATGTAATTACATATAAACCCCTGTTTGCTTGCAAAAGTTAAAGCCCTGCTTGTATCTTCCTGCTTGTATTTGAAAATACGTTTTTTTTTTTGTCTGTAACTTTTTACTCCTGACACTTTATGATGGACCTTGATATTTTTGTTGTCAGTATTTTAATATTTGTCCTGTACTGCAGTTCCATCATCCATCAAAATTGCATAACTCTTCAATTTATGGATCTCAGATACATCTTTTCTTCACAGTTTCTAGTTAACTTGTAGATTTTGTGAATTCTGGGCTGAGACATGGGTCTCATTTATAATAAAAGAAGCCTTGCTACCTAACACAGGGACTGGGGATTGCACCTTTTACTGCTAGATAACCAAACATTTATACACTAATACAGTATAATTCTTAATTTCTGTCTACTTCACTTGCTTGAGATGGGAAAAGGAATCATTTCTCTGTCAGTTTCTTTGCATCAGATTGTAAAATCTTTAAAAATATTCTTGTAGAGGTTGGAAACTGGGGGGGAAACTGCATATATCTACTGCAGATTTTACTCATGCTGTGTGATTATGTGAATGGGATTCTGCAGGAGTGACTGGAAATACACTTGAATGCATAGTTGGGAATTAAAAATACCTGGCCACTAGAACTGAAAGGGGGTGAAAAATGGTTTTAGTTCACAAGACGTGTGTTTTGGCATATTGCTTTATTTCTAAGAGGAAATGACTCCTCTGAGCTTCTTCTTTAAAAACGGATGTGTACGTGGTGTCAAAGTTTGGGTAGAAAAATGTCTGTGAAACCTGCATTGACCTACTCAGAGAAGCTAAACTTCTCAGATTCGGTGGTTTTTTCATTTTTTTTTTTTTATCTGGCAGAATAACACCTTTGGATTTATAACTTTTCCTACCTTAAAAAAACCCTTATACAATTCAGCTAAACGTGGATTTAAAGAAGCTGATGTGTGTTAGTTCCCTTTCTGTAAGTACTTGAAACAAACTCTACAGTTTTTAGTCAGCACATTTAAATTTGCAACAGTTTCTGATCTAGGCCATATGTCAAGTGGCTGGTAAAGACACTCATGAAAGGTTCTTGCAGTACCTGATGTTTGAATTCTCACCTCTGAAGCTTTCAGGAATTGTGTTGCATGGAGTTATTTTAATTTTACTGACTAACCAGACAACACAGAAACAGACACTTGTCACAATATCCAAATAAAATAATACCAATTTACTGCCTAAACTCTTAGTTTGACAAGTTAATTCTTGGCTCTGGTAATCAAGTTACAAAAACAGATGGGAAATAAAGTTGAAACTGAGCTCTCCAATCAAATGAAATGAAGAATGTCCACTGGAGACAGCTTTAGTCATTTTAAATCACCGTATTCAGGCTTATGCCAGGCACAGAACTTGCTCAGGTGTTTAGTAGCCGGTAAACTTGTGTTTCCTGCCTTCCCCTTTATTTTAATTTTTTTAAGAGAGTGAGAATTCAGATGTTAGAACCTAAAACTGATTCTAATTTGTCGTTTTGGGGGAAATGTTTTGGAACCCCTTTTGTTTGTTTTGAGTTGGACACTTGTGTGTGCTTGTGTGGATTTCAATCATGACAAAGTATTTTCGACTGGAATTTTTCATTGAAGTACTAAAGACATTGAAATGAAGTCAGAGTAATGTCTCTATTCACAGATAAAAGCCAGGTGGAGTTGTCATGAAGTCATAAAAGCAGATGCTGAATCTCACAGCTGGGGAAAAGTAGTCCCAGGTCCCAGTCAGGCCTTTGGCTGCTGAAGGCAGCTTCTTAAGGCTCCAAGGGTAGCAGCATTTCTGGGAGACTGTGGAGCCTCTGTCCATGAAGACTTTCAAAATTACCTGTGCAACCTCTTAAGCCACATGCTAACTTCAGTGCTGAAACTAGTCTTGGGACCAGCTGACTCCCAGAGGTCCCTTTCAACCTAAGTTAGTCTGTGATTCTTAGATAATCTTAGTTATTTTTGGTCCTTATGATGGATGGCCAGGACTACTTTTGGCTTTACTGCCATTAACTTCATGACAAAAGTGTTGGTTGCGCAGGTTTTCTAGAATTATTTTTTGCTACCAGTTAGCACTATATTCCAAATTGTATTTGTAAATAAGTTTAATGGAAAAGCTGCATAAAAGACCTGTAAATATTTGCGTTAGACTCGAATTGTTGGATTTCCTTCAGTGCTTGTTCAGCACTGAACAGTCCCATTCATATAACAAATGGTTGTGAATCTGTGTGGTGGGGGGGTATTGAAGGTGGTGTGGGAAGAAAACTAACTGCAAAAATCCAGACCAAATTATGCAAGAAACCAACCCCATCAAGAACAATGTCTAGTGATGAAGCATGTAAAATGCTTTTTAATTTTTTTTCCCTTAGAGGGCATCTTTCTGTCTCTTAAGATCCATGGCATCTCTGAGACTTAAGCACAGTCTGTTTATGTGGTTGTTCTGTGTTTTGGTCTGTGCGACCCCCCGGTAGGAGAAGATTTTATGCCTCATTAATTTTCCACAGGTTTTAATTATTTCACTGTTTTACCTCTCTTTCTAGATATGTACAGTCTGTCTGCTGAAGAACAATTCTCTTTCCTAAAGGTTTTGATTGAAATGTCAGAAATAATTGAAAAATGAATCTTTTAGTCCCTATGTGAAGAGGTATCTATATATAGGAAATCCTCAATTTTTGATTTTAACTATTTTTATAGTAGGAAGTAACCTAGCTCATAATTTAGAGATGTAACATTTTAATAGCTGAAGGAAAGGGTTGGGGAGTCACCTGGTGAGATTTGGTCTAGGTCAATTTGTACAATTCAAAAGGAGAGGAAATATTAACCATTTATATTTTTAAATGCTTGTAAGTGGAATGGTTCCCTTGTGTTTACAGTGGAACAAGAAATTACTATGAGTGGTAGAACAGGCAAGGAAATACTGGAAAGAGAACTAATACTGGTTTAATATTTCCTAGTTTTGTTGTTAGACTATGAAGAATTCCCTTGGTTAGCAATGGGGGTACAGGGACCCTCTAGTTTGCTTAGTACAGTAAATCAGTAGAAGCACAACTCCAGATTATTAATGCACCTTTTCAGATTCATGATGGAGGCATTATAAAGTTGCTTGGGTAATAGCTTGGGCTGTTAAAAAGCCAGGCCTTTAGGCTGCAGTTTTGCCTACATTTTTAAAAATGAGCTGAAGAGCTGAAGAGCCACTTCACAGTGGTAAACCAGCCCTGAGGCTGGAAGAAACCATCACTAGCACTCCTCTTGCTCCTGTTTGCACCTTCCCTTTCCTGGCATGAGCAGTTATGCAGCTTTGTAGGAAACTGTCTGACTCACCTACCTGTGTTAAAATGGCATCTTTATTCTGAGTTATGGTTCAGCTCTCGCTCCTTTCCCATTCAGTCTGACTGTCCAGTCCTTTTTCTTCCCCCATGCCACCTCCATTCACCTCTTCTGTTAAGACTGATTTTTGTTTGTTTAAAACATCCATATGAGCATTCTATCATTTAAATGTTTAGTGTAGCATTAGAACTCAGCATACCCTAACATTTCATTCTAATCTTCCTCTAGTACAGAAAGTATCTACAGTGATCTGCAGTATAAAAAATGAGCTGTCTGGGTTGTGAATTATCCAAGTCTAATCTTTCTCTAAATCTTTAGTCTCAGCTCAGTGTCCTGCAGTGTGCTATACAGAATGCATTGATCATATGAACATATGATCAATGAATGTATCAGGGCCCTCTCTGCCTGCTGCTCTTTAACACTTCTCAAAATATCTAAGAGCTGATTAGAAAATTCCCTAAAGCTGAATCTACCAGGTATGTTCTCCCAGCCCAACTGACATAGAAAACCGAATTATTTGCCTGGGCTTTTTGTTGCATTTGAGTTTTTCTCCTTATCTCCCTGACTTTCTTGGTTAAGGTGTCAAATGAGCTGTTACTCCTGTGAGTAAGTAAGAGTGTCCTTTTATCCTCATCGTTCAAACCAGTTCTGATGAATCTTCAGAATCTGGCATACCATTTTTAATAGTGTTGTTCTTTTTTTCCAGGAAAACAAATTCTGAAGACAATAATCTCATGTTTTAAAACTATGCTTCCATTGAATCATTTCTATAAGAAGGGGTGACTAGAGGTAGTCTAATCTAACCATCTGTTCAAATCAAGTTCCTTAAAACTAGATTAAATTTTAATTTGAAACCAGTTAACATGTCTGCATTTTTTTTTTATATCTCTGAGTCCTGTATAAGGCAATTGCAAATTCAGGTACTCAGCATTTCTTGAAAACTGGGGCACTCTTATTTAGGGGCATTAATATCCAAGTAGAAACTTCATTCATTGTGGCTTTAAAATCTTGACTTCAGTGCGTAGTGGGCACAGCAGAGGAATAATCAGGAATCATGGGGAAAAAAACCCCCTTATTAAATTATTTTTGTGTGTGAATAATTTGCTATATTTCATGAAGAGAATCAAGTTCAGATTCTCTCACGGCTGAGAGACCACTCTTGGTACCAGTCTGAGCACTGTGAGGGAATGAGGCCTTTAAAGAAGGCCTTTCATGTTTTCTATATGTAGATATTTTTAGAAAACTAAATGGTGATATTTTTATTCTGATTTTTGGATGAATCTTGACTAAACGGACACTTTTTCCCATTTTCCATTCCATGGGGCCAGCTCATGTGGCAGTTTAACTAAACTGCTGGGAAATATTTATAGTACCACATGATCTTTAAAAATAACTTCCCAGGCTACTTCATAGATGTCTTGAATTCTTAAAATCTTTGCCATTTTAGACAAATGACCGTGACATTTGTGGGGTGGAAAAATCTTAGCTTTGCTGATTTAGTAATTTGTATTTATCATCAGTTGATCGCATTTGGATTTGTAAGCAGTTTAGGTGGACATTCACCTGTGCAGCTCTACAAGGCCAGAACCCTGAGAGGGTTCATTCTTTAGGGCTAAGTAGGAATTCCAGTGGCATGGTATGTAGTAGAAGAGAATAAACTGCAATTGTCAGTGCATTGGAAACCAGCTTTGCCAGAGGGTCACTGTTGGTCCTTGTGAACTGTGAGGGACAGTGAACAGAAGATACATTCTTAGTAGTACATGTGTCACTTAGCCTAGGTGCTCTTGTCACCTTAAACCTTAAAGCAGAAGCTTCATTGCAATTCCAGCCTGGAGCCTAGTTTCATCCCTGTGATTGCTGCCAGAGGGTAAGGGCTGTGTTCTCACCCCACCCTTGATTCACATATGGTGCCTGCTTGTCCCAGGGTGAGGCGGGCCCGGGGCTGATGGAAAACCCATGATGTTTGTTTGTCTTGTTTTCCCACTGTGTGCCTTGGGTGGGGAGAGGGGGTGGCCGGGAAGGGGAAAGGCTTAACAGCACTGCTCTTGGGCTGCCCTCAGAGTGAGCTGTGGGTAAGGTGGCACCTGAGTGAGTGAGCAGAATCGAGCTGGTGTCCGAAGGCATCCTGTTGGTGTCACTGTAAGTACAGTTGGAGTCCCATGGAACTCCACCACATGGAGACCGCTGCCTGTGCCTTGGCTGTGGTACTGCCTTGGGCCTGCAAACTCGGGGGCTGTGGCAGCACCTGGGAATTGACTGTTTTAGGAACACAAGAGGATGTAGTTCTGTAAAGCTATGAACTGGCACACTGATCTAATCTGTATATTTGACTTCAAAGTTTTCAAAAGATACCAGATTTTCTTCAATTTTTCCTTTCTTTTTTTCACCAAAGGCCTCCTCAGTTTCACAGAACATAAACTTTCCTTTATATTCTGACTCCTTTCCCATCTTTCTGCTAGATTCTTCTCCTTTGTTTGTACTCAGATATTTCATGTATAGCTTGCTCATCTTTTCATAGCACCAGATGTTTGCGTAGTTAGAAAAACTATTACAATGATTATATTGTGGAAGTGCTCAGTGTTTCTCCTACTTAGACTACGTGATATGCTGCTGCTGTTTCCTACAAAATTACTGTGGTCAGATTGTCATCTGTTTAAACACTGCTCTTGTGTGTCTGGACAGGGTGGCCCTTTTCACTGCTGCAAGACTTTTTTTTTTTTTGGCCCCTTGACTGCCACATGACAGAGCAAGCAGTAGATAAAGAACTGTATTGAACACAGTGATGGTCATCTTGAATGTGGTGCTCGACAGTTGTAACAACTTTGACATAAAGCAAAAATCTGGATAAGCAGAGAGCTCTTAGTTTTTGCATAACCAGAACAAGCTAGTTTCTGATATGTCCTTTATGTAAATAAACACACATTTAGTGAAAAATAAATCCAGGTTTATATTTCATCCGAAGAGCTGTAGATACTTACGTGCCCTTAAAGTGCATCTGTGTTTGGAAGAGGTGATGTGAAAGAAACTTTCTAAGGAAAATTACTTTTTAATACACAAGTGATCCTCCCCCCCCCAACCTTCTGCCATCTGTTTGGGGTGATAGCATATTTATTCCATCCTGAGAGAGCTGTGACCACATTTCAGGGGTGGGTGACATCATTTCAGATGTATGATATCTCTTCAAAAGACTTGTCTGAAGACAAGATTGTTTTGATGCTTAGGAGAATAAATGCTGTGAGAGATAACAGGGCATCAAAATTTTCCTCCAGCACTGTGTTATATGAGTGTTTATAATTACCAGCTCCTTTGCAGCTACTTTTATTTGGGTTTTATTAGTATTCTGTTTCCTTATGCTTCAGGATAATGGATTGAATGTTGCATTGGATTTTATGTTGATGTTGTTTTAATAACAGAAATAGACCTCAAATGGATGAGTGATAGGGGATTTGTGGTGAGTTCAAAGTGAAGGACTTAATGACATTGTGTGAATTTTCATAATTCGCACGATGTTGGTTTATATAATTCAAAATGTTGCTTTCAGAAGAACTTATCTGACACTGATTAATATTGACTGTTGATGACAATCCAAGTGGATTTGGCTTTTCCAACCTAGTTGATTCTGTGATTCTGTGGTACTTTGTAGTTCGAAGTCTTTTGCTAATAGGAAAAATTATTTTCAAAGGAAAGTTCATGACATTGGACCATGTCTAATGTTTTGCAGTGCTTTCAGACAGGCTCTCTCTCTCTGAGCATGTTCCTGTGTAGCTCTTCATTCCAGGATAACCTTAGGAACTCCCTCCCGTGCTCCTTTGTCTGTCATATCTTCTTGGTTGGTGCTGTTGTACGTCAGGTACATCCTGGATACAATTCCTTTAGATGTGCACATTAACTCCTTGACGCAGGTAAAGTTGATTTCTCCAGCTCTGGCAGCAGTGGTGTGAAGCCTTTGCAGCAGGGTGGTCCTGGCCAATCAGTGATGTCCTGAAGTAGTAGTAGTGATGGAATTGAGTTTGACATCAACTAGTCTTGCCTGTCTTCTCAGCAAAATGGGATCAGTGCCTGAGTGGGTGGCTCAGGAAGGGAACTCTTGCCTAGAGATGATAATTCCTCTAAGAGACCAAAGGATACTATTCAATTAAGGAATCTTGTGGGAGCGCATCTTGTTTGAGGACATTAAATAAGTAAACACAAAAATGACTGTTAAATTTTCTTTTTCTTGTTTTTTGTTTCTTTCCATTAGTCTAAGCAGCTCTTTCAGAACTGCTGGTATACTGCAGTACGAGTTGAGCAGGTTTGAGTTACAGAGTGTGTGTGTATACACACGTGGATATGAATCTGAAATGCACAGGTTAAACTTCAGGGAAAATTTACACTTTACATGGGAAGGTTTGAATGCTGGCTATAAATACTATATACCTGGGACTCAGAAAAGCATTTTGTACTGGGCTTTGCTGCTATGAAATTCAAGGTCATTTGAGTAGCAGTTTTAATTACTTCCTTTTTTTGTATGTGAAGTTGTTGTTACTGTGACAGTAGGCAAGAATAGCTATGAGGTTAACAGCCTGAAATAGCTTTTTATTATTATTTTAATTGTTGGTTTTTTCCTTTAGCTGGAAGTTGTTTAAAATGTCTCTGGTGGTGTTGCTCCCCATCCAGATGGCTTTGTTTCAGTTCCTAGATGTGATATTGTTAATTAGTCACTGGTGCCACTACACATGTCACAGTTTGGGCCATGACTCACTCTCACAGCCACTGTGGGTTTGCTGTTTCTCAGGATAAAAACTGGTTCTCTTTTGACCCCCTGAAGTCACTGCTGGGTCGGAAACTGGGTGCTGACTGTACAAGACACTGACCTGCTTCCTTGAGGAAGGAAATATTAAGTAAGTGCCTGAAAGCAAGAATAGCTTCCCAGCATGCTCAGACTGGCATGATGGCTGTGCTTCCCTTTTTAATGGAAAAAGGAAATGGAATTTTAAAAGATTCTGATGTCTGTGTTGGAAATTCGTAATTATAAACAAGAATGTTGTGAAACCTCATCATTCTCTGCGTTGTGGTGCCTGGGCTCCATGGGGCAGCTTTTAAGTCGTGCCTCTTTGAACATTTTAAACTCTTGTTGATGCACTAAAGTGCTTTCACAATTGCAAATGTGGAAAAACATCTGAAAGAGGATGAAAATAAAAAAAAGTCATATGCTGAATTAAAACAGGAATGACTTACGAACTAAATAATGACATAGAACAGATTAATGGTTTCCTTGCTGCTGTACCTGTTCAAGTAATGCTTTATAATGGCAATACCACTTTATTTTACTCTGACCACATAAAATAACTGAAAATATACTGTGTGTGCATCAAAGTATGAAAAAGATTTAGTATTATTATTTTTCTTGGACTACTAATTTCAGTTACAACAGAACCACAGCCAGGTTTTTATGGGCAGAAGGAACTGGATGGAGGAAAAGAAATACAGTATCCCATTTAAATAGTAGCATGTTAAAGATCTACTGACTAGTAATGAGGAACTACACGTTTTGTCTAGATTTTTTGGGGTAGATGCTGTGTTATTGCAATATTGTAATCTGTGTTGCATGATGGGATTACATTTCCTTTCTTTCCTGTACATGGTTTAGAGCTCACACACCGTGCTAAACTTTGTATGCCCAATAGTGAATGAATTGATTTGTAAAATGTGGTAATTCAGATAAAATACCTTCATATCTGATTTGTTATTTCCCCAGGTCTGCACCCTCACCCCCAATTCTTTTTGCTTTAATTCAATCCGATCAGTGTAGTGGATTTTTTGGGGGAAAATGAGGACATGATGGTTTTAAACCATTATTTGATAGTGATGATGATAGGGGCTCCCTAACTGTTGCTTCTATTGAGGGAAATGGGTCTTGTTATTCAGTGTATTTACATGGCAGGTACAGTGAGACTGGAGGGTGTTGTCCCATACCTGAGGCAGCTTTGAACTGGCAAGCTGATTTTTGTGCTGTTGGCATATTCTATTATCCATGGTAGGGAAGGGAAGGACTGATAAAAGTAATGGAAAGCTGTAACAGTAGTGGAGTTGCACATTCTGGCATATTCTTTTACAAATGGTGATTTCCCACATCCCAGCGTGTTCCAACAACAATTAGAAAGGTATGGGGGTGAATTGTTTTATTGAAGATCTTTACAATAGTGTTTTACAATGCTTCCCACCCTTTTGTCAGCTGAAGAGCATTGTCTGGAAGAAGAGGAAGGTAAATCCTTCAGTGAGCTGTGGTTGAAGAGAAAACTCTTCTTTAGAGAGGAGTAATCAAAAAAGAAGACTGGGAAGGTCAGAAAAACTGAGTAAATAGAAATGTCTTGAAATGCAAAGGACAGGTGGTCAGGAGGGCAGTGGAGTGAGCTGAAGCACATCACAGTTTCCTCCTACCCTGTAATGGATGTGGTTTGCACAGTGGGTTGAGTTCATAGAGGATGATCTTTCTTTAAGGGTAAAAACAAATTGAGATAAGTGTCTTGAGAGGAAAATGTCACTTTTCTAACAGAGTTGAATATGTTTTTCCTGCTATTGATAGAGACTTTCAAGTTGAATATGTCACTGGCCACATCTGTGCACAACTAACAGGAAACTTGCAAAAAAGTAAAATAATGAAACTGATCATGTTTTTATATGAAATATTGCAATGTTTCATCCAAGAGGCTTACTTTGATTGCATTTTATGCAAGTAAATCTTTAGGGAAAACCTGAAATTAATTTCTTCCTTTGTTTTAGCCAACCTCTAATTAATTAGTTTTTTCTCTTATTACTTTGTCTCAATGATATAAACATCTCAACACTAGTGCTTTACCTTTAAATAACATCGATGAATAAAACTATGCTTATGTGTTTGCAATACTGGCATGTGAGACCCCAGACTTGTAAGCTGAGCTGTACAAGCAGGACTTATGTGAACTTTCCAAAGGCTTTAAAATGTGTGTCTAATTATAGAAGGTTAAGTATACTGAATTTTCGTTTTTTCTTTCCCCCTCAGGCCACGTGGTTATGGTATTATTGAGATTCCATAATGCCTCCTGCTGTGACAGACAGTCTTGACATCTGGGCAGTGGATTCACAGATTGGTGCTGATGGCTCAATATCTGTGGACTTCCTGTTGCCCACTGGAATTTACATCAATCTGGATGTCCCTCGAGATGCCACCATATCTCATATTAAACAGGTAGGGCCAAATGGGCAGTTAACTTGAAATTTAAGTTCTTTGGTGTGAGTGCTGTTTCTGATTTTTATGTGTCTTTTGGCAAATCAAGTAATGAATTCGAGTAGGCATAAAAATAAAGTGTTGAAGGCACGTGCACAGCAGATTGACTAATAAAAATATTCTTGCAGATAAAGGTTTGAGTAGTATTTAGGCTGGGAGAACTTACTTTACTTATAATTTTGGTTTCTGCCAAGGATTTGTACTTTACAAATAAATTTACTTTAAGCTTTTCCAGACAATGTGATTTTTTTGTTCAGGAATTGGTTCCATAGTGAGAATTTCTTGTCTGTATATTACAATAATTACTGGGAAAAGGAAATACAGATGTGTCTTGAGGAAGAAGGATTTTTATAGGAAGCTATAGGAGTGGATGGGGGAGAGCAGCAGTTTGCTGGTCAGTGTCAAGAGCTGGTAAGTGCTTTGTTACCTGTGGTGACAGCCCAGGTGCTGCAGGTTCAGAAAGCAGCAGAAAGGGCTGTACTGGGGAATCTCAGGATGAGGACTAGTGCTGCCCTTCCCTCATCACCTCACAGGACTTGTCCCCTCTGTGTTTTTGGCGTCTGGGATATTTATCACACACGTTGCTACTTTAAAATAACCTCAAGGTGGAGACAAACAAGACAAAGTAGATATATAATGATACATAGAGAAAAAATGAACCGAGTTAGCAAACATGTTGCTTTTATGTTCTTTTGGGAGCACAAATGGAAATGCCCTACCAATGTCCATGCTTTCTTGTGTTGTTTCATTGACTTACCTGTTGTCATTGCAGCTGTTATGGAAGCAGGCACATGCCTACCCACTCTTCCACCTCCTCATGGAGATCGACTCTTACATGTTCTCATGTGTGAATCAGACTGCTGTACATGAAGAATTAGAGGATGAAACCCGGAGACTTTGTGATGTTAGACCCTTCCTTCCTGTTCTTAAACTAGTGACAAGGAATTGTGATCCAGGAGAAAAGTTGGATTCCAAAATAGGTGTCCTTATAGGCAAAGGTAATTCCATTTATTTTTTAAAAAAATAAGGGTGAACTTTGTTGTGTTATGGGGGTCTTCATTGGGCAGGTAAACTATCAAAATATTTATAAAAATTTCTCTTACAAATTCAGTATTTCCCTTTCTCAAACAAATACTGATGTAGTTGGAAAGAATTTAAATACTCAAGATGAAACATAAAAGTTGTTTAAAGCTACTTTCTGTATTGCATTTCAGCACTATATTGTATTACTACATCAATCAAGAGAAAATTTTATTTTCGTAGATAAAGAGAAAATATTTATAATTTTATTATTATTACTAAGTGAAGAAAAGCACAGTCCTTGAACAGTGCTATCATAAATAGCTCAACAGTTAACTGATTGCACAGAAGGAACTAGAAATTATGATGATTTTATTACACATGGTGTTGGAGTTGGTTTAACAGTATGATTCTTTTGTTGCTCTCAATTGTGTCACTGATTTTCATCAAACAATGAAAAGCTATTTTTAAAGGTTTCACAGTAACTTATTCTTGATGTTATTTCAGAATTTTCAGCTTTTAAATCTCCTCTTCTTGGTTATACAATCAAGATTGACAGGGTCGTGTGAGGTCATACCTCTTGTTTTAAAACAATGAACCATTGTTAGGTCCCTTATAAAGACTGCAGGTTTTGTTTAGATTTCAGCAGCACACTGTCTGCCTGTTTGTTAGAGCTGACAATGGGAACAGTTAGCCAGTTTAACCATTCAGACCGATTTGGACAGATTCAGAGAGATTCACATTCTGTGACTGAATATTTGGCTTATTATAGCTGTTTGTGGTCTTTCCTTCTGCAGCCCCTACTCTGTACCTCAGCAGTGGGGAAAAAGTGTTCCTGTCTGAGCTTCTACACTTAGTGTTTTGTTCTCAAAAGGTGTTCAGTGCTTTGTGTGATTTGGACAATGTCCTTCAAAGTTCAGGAGAAAAGATAAACGCACTTGCAGGCTCCACGTGTCCTGAAGTACCAAAGAGTTACAGCTGTGTGGACTCTCCGTCATAGAAACATAGAATAGTTTGGGTTGGAAGGACCTTTAAAGGTCATCTTTTTGCTTGCTTGCATTCTTTCAGGTCTCCATGAGTTCGATGCCTTACAAGATCCTGAAGTGAACGACTTCCGAGCTAAAATGCGGAGGATCAGTGAGGAAAAGATTCAGTCCCTTGTGGGTCTCTCCTGGATGGACTGGCTAAAACACACTTACCCACCAGAGCAGGAACCTGTTATCCCAGAGAGCTTCCAAGACAAGCTCTATAGTGGAAATCTTGTAGTGGCTGTTCATTTTGATAACTGCCAGGTAGGAATGGTTGTTCATCACGTTTCGTATCCGTTCTTATCAGGATCTGAATTAGCATGGGATTGATGTAAATGAAAGAGAATACTAACACTGTGGTGTTTGCTCTAAAATGCAAATTCTATCACCAGGGTCCTTGACTCTTGAAAGAAAGTGAGAATGTGAACCTACAGTTGAGAACAGAACTTCTAAAGTCAAATTACAGTTCTGCTTCTCAAGGCAAAATGCACAACTTGTATATTCTATATTATTTCACGTTTGTTTAAACATAAAACGTGATTCAAAGTTGTCAGGACTATTTTTGGACAACTGTTACTGTGTTGTTTCACTAGCATTCACTTTTAAGCTCAGTTCTTCAGGGATTGCTGGTGAATTCAACACACTTCCCTCTATGTGTGGCTCGTTGAACATCTTTGGGGTTGATCTTCTCATTAGATTGAGCAGTGCACTTAAAAAAAAATAATTAGTATTCCCTTTTTTCTCAAAATGCACACAGACAATTAAAACACTGAGACTTAGCTACCTTTTTGTTTTGGCTAACAAAACTATAGCTAATTTTTAAAATAAAAACCCCTTTCATTTCCACCAAAAACCCTAAAATGTTTTAGCCTCAGATTTTTTGATGTTGAAGTTACTGTGATTCTGCTTGAGTTCAGCATTCCTGTTACTCCTTCTTGCACTCCGTTTTTTTTGGATAACTGTGAATGATCAGCATTGGAAACCTTAAAAATCTCACAAGTGTGTAAATATACAGGGCTTTTGACCCAGGTGCTAGATACTGATTTTCTAATGATTCAGATAATTTTATTTTCAATACTGTGTAATTTCTAGTGCTATCTTTTTAAACTGAAAACAAAAAAATAAATAAAATGAAAAGATCAAATTTGCCTCTGGAAACATTAACTGTAGAGGTGCACACTAAATTGGGTCACCAGTAACACCAGCTGATGTTAGGTGCATAGATGTATTATAACAAAACCTTTTCCAGTCCTCATTGGCTTAGTAGAGAACTTAGTTGTGCAGTAGTGAGAGTATCTGTGTGTTTGTCAGCTTTTGATTAAAATACTGCATATATATGCATATGCTGACAGTACAGAAGCAGTGCAAAAGTTGGTGCTGGTGCAGATTGTATTTGCCTGCCACTATAATAGCTTAGGCTGCTGACATTTCAAATGTTTGAAATACTTCTGCTGCCAGCTCTGACCTTCAGAGCTGCTAACAGTTCAAATCTGAGCTGCCTTTTAGAGCAGTAAACTCTGTTCCAGACTTTACTACTTGTCCTGAGCATCCTAGGAGAATTAAATGGGAAGGTGTGGGGACTATTGTGGTCTTTTAATTCTTTCAACTGTAACAGTGAGAAAGAGAAAATACTTTTAGTCTAGAAGGTGTGGGTGAGCTGTAAGAGCTACCTGGTTATCTCTGGAGCAAGAGAGGCTGCTCCTCACTTCTGTGATGTATGTATGAAGTCCTACAATTGGGAAGGAAGGCAGCTGCCAGAGAGGACCAGCTTTCTGGGAAGAAGTGTTATTCCCTGTCTACCCATGGCTAGGAGGTTATCTCTGGAGCAAGGCAGCTTTCTGAAAGGGGGAAGCTGTTGTGAACCGTGCAGAAACTGAGAATTAATTTAGCATGACTTTACAGGGTTTGTTTTTTCCATTAGGGCATCTTGGCTTCTTACCAGTAAATGTCTATATAAATAAAGCACAATGCAAAAGAGTGTAAGCCAGACAACACTGCACATTTGTTAATAACTGCATTTAGGATGCTTACATCTTCAGAATTGTGTGTAAATAAAAAGTAATAATTAAAAAAAAAAAAAAAAACAGAAATACTCCAGAAACTCATAACTCCCTGAATCAACCTTTGCAAACAAGCCTGTGCAGAGCATAATGTGGTGGATTAAGGGAAATGAAAGATTTCACAGATCTTTTACATAGGAACTTGAAATGAATTTAAACATTTTTTTTTCTACTTTACTACGAAAGAAAGTAACTTCTTGCCTTAATTTTTTTAGAACACATTGAAATTAGAGTTACTTTGGAAACACATAAATAGCCTCTAAAGGTTTGATTAAAAAAATTCTTAGAAAATGCAGAATCTTTCCATGTTGTATTCAGAGTGCTACAGGTGTTGACTGCTGCTCCTCTTTTCTGCTCTCCTCCTGGTTTGATGGTGGTTTTGTACATTAATCACATTAACAGTTTCTTCTGCTATATTACTTGAAGTTTTCTTTTTCTTCTGAGTGTAGTGGTACTTAGAAGGAGGATAGATTGCTAGTGGCCAGAAAGGAGAAAAATTAACACATCTAGTGCTGATAAATACCTTGGAATATATGCATGATTTATTGTTCCCTCAGTCCCATTCCAAAAGCAAACTTCTGGACCTGTGCACTGCTCTAAAAGTCTTTAAATCACTGTTGAATCAAACAGACAAAGGTCTGTGTTCTTAAGAGTACTTGTGATAATATAAAAGTTTGGGAACTGACATTTTGCAGCTTTTATGGTGATTATTATTGTGATTGCCCTAAAGGTATAGACGTTAAGTATAACTGTTAAAATAGACTGGGTTTAGCAGTTACTATATCAACTCTACTTTCCTATGTATGCTACAATGTAAGCCTTGTACCTCTGCCTATCAGAAGTTTGACATTCAGTATTCCTGCTAATGTTTTGTTAGGATGTATTTAGTTTCCAAGTGTCTCCTAACATGAATCCCATCAAGCTGAATGAGCTGGCAATCCGAAAACGTTTGACTATCCATGGGAAAGAAGATGAGGAAGTGGATCCTGCTGACTATGTGCTGCAAGTTAGCGGAAGGCTAGAATATGTTTTTGGTGATCACCCGTTAATTCAGTTCCAGGTACATAAAGGTTTTTGGAACTTGGTGTAACAGTTCTGTGCTGCCTTGGCCGCAGGTGCTCCCTGTCCCCTGTCCCCTTGGATGGTTGGCTGTGCTGAACAGTAGCACCTTGTGCCTTCGTGTCTGCAACCCTCTCCAGTTGTAAAATGTGTGCACCTTTCCCTTTGTATCTTTGTGATGAATTATTTGTTTCTTTGATTTGCAAGTTGCTGTAGAAACACTCTGCTAGCTGGTAACAACTGTTTTCCCTGGGCTTCTAGTACATCCGCAACTGTGTGATGAACAGGACTCTCCCTCAGCTGACTCTGGTTGAGTGCTGCACCATAAAGAAGATGTGTGAGCAGGAGATGATTGCCATAGAAGCTGCCATAAACCGAAAATCATCCAACCTTCCTCTTCCCCTGCCACCAAAAAAAACGAGAGCGACAACTGTAAGTTCATGTGGGGAATGTCTAATACCCGAAAGGAGCAGTGACTCAGGGAATATAAATCCTGGGATTTGTGCTATGACTGCTGCTTGCCAGTGTGGGTCACCTGGGTGTACTCAGAGCCTCCTGTTGCTTGTGAGGTTCACCTCAGAAATAGCAGACCTTGATGCTTCTTGGAAATTTCTCACCTTCCCTCACCTCATCCATCCTCCTTCTCCCCTTCCACCACCCATTCCTGCTCCTTCCATTGCTATTGATTGGACTTCAAATCACAACCCAGAAGAGTGGGTAATAATGTGTTACCAACAGCTGGAGAAGTTCTTGCAGAGAACCTGGGCTCTCCGGCTTTGATGGAGCTGCACTGGCTTGGGCAGTGCTCTGGGATCCCTGTTTTAGCCCAGGTATTGTACATGGTGCTGCCACTGCAGTGATGGCAATTTTTGCCACAGTATGCACCTAACATCCTTATAATCTGATGCTTCCTTTATTACTAAACTTATGGCCTTACAGCACAGTTATATTTTATGTGCTGTCGCTCTAAGAAATAAGCACAGATTTCTGCTCTATTACACACTCTGCAGTTATTCAGAATGAACAATAAATTTGGAGAGTTATTGTGAATTGTCACAAGTAGTATGTGATGTATGTTCTTCTCCCCAGGCCCCTCTCAGCTGAGTTTTTACTTTGTCTACTTGTAGTTATGATGACCAACTTATCCATTAAGATATTGAATCTGTATTTTTAAAAATGCATTTTTGTTTGTATTTATGACTTGCTTAAAATGTGTAGCTTATAAAATAAGTCTGATGAAGACTTGATTGATGAGGAATGAACTTGTGTTTTTGTTTCCCTTCTCAGAGTGTATGGGATATTTCCAACCCTTTCAAGATTATTCTGTTAAAGGGTAATAAACTAAATACAGAAGAAAATGCCAAAGTAAGTAACTATGTTGAGTATCAGAAGACATTCTGTTCATAATTTTAATGATTTTCAATGTTAAGTGACCTCAAAGGCATACAGGTTTCAATTCAGCAAAAGTGTAGGTATTTTTAGTTATTCCCAATGACCTTGGTAGCATTGGTTAAAAATCCAACTTTACTGCTAAAATATTCCCTTATTGTCTGAAGTTGGATATGTGCATTAGAACATTGCAATAATTGTGACAGAATGACATGAATATTCATATGATACTTGATTTTTTATAAGATGGTATCTGTAAAATACTGATATTGATGGGAAATAGGCTTGTTTAAAATAGACTGTCATAAACACCTGACACAGATTAAGTATTAAATGTTTTTCAGTGGAACATGAGGGGTTTTGTAGTCCCGAATATATTCTGTGTGTCTAAACATGGACTGCATGCTTCTATACAATCTTTTATTTTTCTAAACATGAGGAATACAAGGACAAAAAGCTGTGGTATCACTTCCTGTAAAAATGTACATGACTGGGCTGCTGACTGTTGTACAGACCACAAGTTCACACACAGGAATTTATTGCAAAACTACTTTAAGGCCTTACAACACCAATGCCTGGGAGATAGAACAACATTAATTTCCTTTATTTTGTTAAGCAATCAATAGATTGTATAACCAGTCATGTAGAGAAGGGAGAGATCCAATTAGCCATTGATATTTGCTCTTCTGATGCTTTATTCAGGATACTTGGTGCATTTATTTCATTCCAAACTATTGTTACAACCTCCTTGTAAATTGGCAATTCTACATTTTACTACATAGCTAAATGAGCCATAATTATATTTTACTACCCGAGACACTGTGATTATGGAAATGCATCCCTGCAAAACTAGATGTTTCCCTCTTCTCTGTCTAAACCATTATTTAATTAGTTCTAATGTCTTCTTGTCTCTGCATTCTGTAAACTCTTGAGTTTTTAAAAGAAAAGAAAGGGAAACGAGAAGATAGATTATGGAAGTGATATAGCTATCAGGTTTTTCTAGGTGTGTTTTCCATGCTTTAAAAAGTGAGTTTTGGTTAATTTTAGTATGTTTTTAGAGGAAAAAGAAAATACTTTGATTATAAGAAACAGGAAAAATTGACAATTCTGTTGTATTAACACCTGTGGGCACCACCTAAATATTATTTCATATTTTGAATGCTTTTTATTGTTGAAAACTTTAAAGTCCTGTACTTACCCAAGAAAAAGAGTGCACAGAGAAACCCTGCAAACTTCTGCAGTTTCTCTGTGTTGTCTGTCTACACTGTTATGAAATTGCCACTACTGAGAACTCATTTGTTTTCTGGTCCTGATTCTAAGGCTGTTTAATTCACTGCCATTGTTCATTTACGCCCACTGTGCTTTGGATCAAGCCAATATTCATCCCTTTTTGCTGAATCCACCACCAAGGTTCACAAATGCAGCGTTTGTGGTGGGAAACAAAACATTTGTCAGATGGGTAGCACTGCAGTAGTGTGAGCTGGCTTGAGTGCTTTCACCTAGAGCACAAGTGACCTCATTCATCTGTCTAACACCCCGTTATCCCAACGCATGACATTTGAAACTGCTTGTCTTGTTGTGCTGCCATCTGACTGCACCACTGGCACACACAGTTTCATTAGTAAAAGGGGGTCAGAATGCGCAGAAAACAATTGGGACCCAAGCCTTAACAGGATTGGAAATTGTAGGATTAGAAAGGTGAATAATTTTTTTAATCCAAAACCCGTATCAGATTTGAAACATCTCTGTCTTTGCCTTGCAGTGCTCAGAAATAGTGTGATAGCTTAAAGGAAATGTTGGGAAGGTTGGTTGAGGAGCACGGGGAACCTGAAACATCAGATCACTTTCACATGTTTAACTGTAACACTGAGAACTTCTCTTAGGTGTTGACCAAAGGATTACACTTGTGGGTTTCTACCTCACCCTGGTATTTGGGAAGGCCACCTGAAAGAAGTTGGCTTATTTCACTCTGCAATTTTCTGTGTACATGTGTAATTAAACAGAAATGCATTAACCTGTAATGTGTTTCATTTCATCGCCAATAGCTCCAGCTTCTTTATCTACTTGTTCTTCTGTTTCCTGATCCTTATTTTAATCCTTCAAGCTACCTGAGTTTGTTGTTTTTTGGGTGCTAAAGATGAAACAATTCCTGGAAATCATGTACATTGTCATTATTATTACAGGTGATTTCTGATGTTGGAGTCAGCAGTGTTCCCTCTATAGATTTTTTATTAACAGTTTAAGTACAAAGTGATTTCTTTTTAAGCTGGAAAAAACCCCAAGCTTTTCTCGTTTCAAAGCACAAATTGGTTCTACCTGGAGACTTGAATTTGTATTCAGAAAATTAATTTTAACTTTTTAATTCTGTTTAGTTGTTTGTTGAAATTCATATATGTATGTTCTGTATAACATTGTGTGGAGAATTCTGTAGGTTCTGTGATAAGCTTAGACTTTTTCTTTCTTTATGGCAGGTTCATGTTAGGGCTGGTCTTTTCCATGGTACAGAGCTCCTTTGTAAAACTACTGTAAGCACAGAAATATCTGGGAGAAGTGACCATGTTTGGAATGAAGAGCTGGAGTTTGAAATCAATGTCTGTGACCTGCCAAGGATGGCCAGGCTGTGCTTTGCAGTTTATGCTGTGATGGATAAGATGAAAAATAAAAAGTCCACCAAGGCAATGAATCCTTCCAAATACCAAACAATTAGAAAAGCAGGAAAAGTGGTAACTATTTAATTTTTTTTTTTCTTGAGTGACCTCTGAGTTATATTGAGATGAAATGAAAACACAAAGTTAAAAAGAGCATGTGTATTAAGAATTGCACATCTTGGTACGAAAAAGCTTTTGATACTTCCCAGACACAGAAAAAGGCATAAAAATGTCAGTTGTAAGTCAGCTGTCACATAACTGTTTAAAGAGTTGTATTTTAAAAGGTCAGTTTTATTCTGAGCTGTAGATGAGTTGTGATTGAGAAAAGATGAAACAAATTAGCATTAGGCTTACTTGCAGGGAAAGGCTCACAGTCAGGGAAATGTGTATTTTTTTCACTGCCAGGGTGATGCCCTTAAAATTAAGTCTTATTGTCCTCAGTGGTACTGGAGTACATGCTGAAAACTAAGCATGTGATCAACTGCTTTTCCAAAAGATATCACTATTTGGAAAAATTAAAAAGAGCCACCCTCTCAATTTTATTTATATTGTGATGTTTGCTTTGTAGTAATATTTGCTGTCATCTAAGTTTCCATGTAAAAATAATTTCCTTTAACAGCATTATCCTGTAGCCTGGGTAAATACCATGGTGTTTGATTATAAAGGACACTTGAAGAATGGAGAACTGGTACTGCACAGCTGGTCATCGTTTCCTGGTAAAGTCTAACTTTTCAGATTTGGGCTTTAAGTGCTAGAGAATGTACTATCAAGTAGTAGAATATTTACTGTATGCATGTCCCATTCCCCTGTAATAGTCTCTTTATTGCTTGTATTTTTTATATGGATCAATACATAGCATCCTAATCTCTTTTCTTGAAAGTATTGTTTATTCAGGAAAGAGGAAGAGCAAGAGTCTGTTTGGAAGTAGTATTCTAAAAGTTTTGTCTGTTATGGAAGGAAAACCACATAAAAATACATGCATGTTTATATCTACTGTTACTTGTTTTTAAGGAGCAGTTTAGGTTTCATTTGGTCCCCTTTGCTGTGCATCCTAAACTAAATAGATAAACTACAGTTTAGTGGCAATATTTGCATCAGCAAAAAGTATGAATTAGAATTTTCTTCTATGCAGCTTGATTAGTGAGTGTCTGAAACCTTGATGTCACTCTTCATTCCATCCCAAGAAACCCTGTGTCAGCTAGTGCTGAAAGAAAACTGGCTTAAATCTCTTCCTCAATACTGTTTGATACAGAGGCAGTGTGTGTCCTGGTTTGCAGAAGCTGCAGATCTTCCTGGGATTTGTTCCACTATAGGGATATCTCAGCTTCCCTTGACTGTGATGTTTACATTGGAAAGAGAAAATCAGCTTCTCATTGGGTGATAACCCAACATTTGGGAATGTAGGAGGTAGTTTATGCTGGAAATACAGAGCACTGTACTAAAAGTGCTGTGCTGCAGAACGTGGTTCTGTCTGTTGTACGCCTTAAGAGACTTCTTACTGCGTCCTTGCCTTTCAGAGGTTTAAAATTTTATTTCATGCCTGGCCTGTAATATCAGTTGTTCTGTCAATGTTTCAGATGAACTTGAAGAAATGTTGAATCCCATGGGAACCGTCCAGACTAACCCTTACACTGAAAATGCAACAGCTTTGCACATTAGATTTCAGGAATATTCCAAACAGCCCATTAATTACCCTCCCTTTGATAAGGTAAGCTATGACCTAAAGAGCAGTCAGGAGAGTTTGTGTAAATCCCTGTTACTTCTTTCCTTTCGACACTGCCTTTTCCAGTGAATTCTCCTCTTCCTGCCTTTTAGTGAACACACTGCAGTTTTTTAAACTTGCACCATGTGAGTGACACTGCTCTGACTTTAGGGTCTATTTTGAAGATGTATACTCTTAAAAATGGTCTGTACATAGTCTTTTGAGGGTCAAAAGCATAATCAGTTTCCCATATGGATGATTTAACAAAAACCTAAATTTATCTGCTATTCTGGAAACCTTCAAACTGTGTTTGCCTGTGATCTATAAAGATCTGTTCTTTCTTTGTGCAAATGTGTGTTACCCAGTCCTTGGGACACTGCTTTGTGAGCTCAAGTCCTCTAAAGGATAAATAGACTCTTAACACTGTGTGCAAAGGGATACTGAAGGTCTGCTCTTGAACTAAACCCACTGAAGTTGCCCTGCAGTTTTCCACAGATGTGAATATCTGTCTAGAAAGGAAATGTATATTTGGAATACATATGGTACTGTCTGAAGGGTGAACACTAGACAGAAAGTTGTTCACGAACTAGCAAATAAAGCTAAGACAAGCAATAAAATAAGTCTAAAACCAGACAGCTAATGATGCTCTATAAAAACAACGTTTAACTCATACTTATGTTAGTCTGAATTTTGGTTCCGGGAAAGTCAATAACCACTTAGAAAAAATTACCTTTTTGTGCCTTTGGGGGGCGTGAACAAAAAGATTGAAACCACCAAACTCTATCAGCTTGATCAAAGGGTGATTTGGGATTTAAGGCTCATCAAAATAAAATCAAGTAATAAGAAATGTTTTTTGTTTTGATTTTTGGGTTGATTTTCTTCCCTCCTGCCCTGTCCTTGTCAGCACTTCTTTTATTAAAACAGCATTGGAAATGCAGTAAGAGCTAAACCAATGCTGACTAATTGCTGCCTTATTTATGGCTGGCCAGTTGACTCTTCACAGTGGACATATTTTAGTCAGCTTTGGTGTTGGTTTATTTGTTGTGCTTTAAGTTTTTTTGCTCATGACACTATATGTATTTAATTTCTAAAGAAAAAACCCTGCTTTGATGTGCATATTACAAAGAGGTTAGGTGAAAGTGTGTTTCTTTAGTAATCACATACAGTGAGATACCAGTGTAGTGATGTTAAGATGATGTCTAATGGGCTTCACCATCCCATCTTGACCTCAGGTGAAGGTTCTGTTGAATCAGGAGTAACACTGCAGCTGCTTGGATTGTATCAGCCAAGAGTGTTTCTCAAAATGGTCTTAGCTGAGACTTGCTTGCCGTATGGCTGCTTCTAATTTTCCTGTTGTTATGGCTTGGTTTTGCCAAGAAAATGGAGAATTGGGTGCCAGATATTTATTCTAGGAAACATAATGTGCAAAAATAGACGAAACTCTTCAATCATGTCATCAGCCTACTTGCACAGCGAGTTTGGGGCTGAGGGAGCAGAAGTGCCCCTCAGAGATACGAAGCTGTTGTGTGAGACAAGTGAATGACCAGTGCTGCTGGCACACTTGGGGTTCACTTGAACAAAGCTGGACTTGCAAAGATTTTCAAAGTTTATTTGCAGACTGGGAAGCACGGGGAGGCAAGCATCAAACATAGAGTTAGGACATTGTGGTTTTGTTTATGCATGTTTTCACACATCGTATATAAACAAGCTTTGAGGCTGAGTAGCAGATGTAATACATGATATTAATAAAAGGTTCACACAGAGAAAGAAATAAAGCAAGTTAGTATACCTTTTTAAGGATTTTAGCTGCTGGGTATTTATGCTCTGGTTACTGTAGTCTTTTGTTGTTTCCACATTGCCTGAGTGAAGACAGCACAAGTCTTGCTGAACCTGTGCCTGGGGATGCTGTTGTAATCCTGGGTGATGGGAGAGGCAGAGCTCTGAGAGAAAGGAGATGGTGTGATTCTGTAGACATTTTTCTTAACTGAGATTTCATTTTCTGCTTTGTTTTAAAGCAGCAGCATATGACAACTGTAGATAGACATACCTACAGTGAGGTTAGCTAATTGAACCAGTTCAGCCAGTCTAATTGGCTCAGGCAGTCCCCATTCTAACACCTGTCCAGGGTTGCAGTAATGTGCACAACACTGTTTGAAGAACTGTATTTACAGCTATGCTCAATTATCCATCGTGGTTTATGACATGAACTTCAAAAAGCAGATAGAATGTTCCAAAGGCTAAAAAAAAATTAAAAAGAGTAACTCAGAGCTGAGCTTCTGGGGAAATCTTGCTTTGCTGTTAACAAAAGTAGCAGTTCTTGTTCTGAGGGTGAGTGTGTAATAACTGGTGCTGAGAGTTTGTGTGGGGAATATTTGCTGTATTGTTACACGAGTTCTTGTTGAAGATGGTTTGTGCTGATGTGACATGAGGGAAGATCCCAGATCTAGAGAAGCACCTGGAAACACTGAGATCGTGTGGGCAATCTGAGCAGGTGGTGAAGGCACTGAGTCTGTGAACTCACACTGGAATGGACAGCTGGAAGTATGGATCTGGGGGTGTGGAAACAGTGCCCTTGAAAACAGCAGAAGTAGAGATGAGAAAGCAAAGGATAATTTAGAGCTGAGGAATTGCTTTTCTGCACTGAAAAATAAGGAGGAAACGCAAACAGAAAAGGAAAGCAAGGTACCATCAGAAAGACTGTTTAGCTCAGGAGTGCTGAAGAATTAAAAACCTGAGGTAATCATGAGCACTCCTATTCCTGATCTCCCTAGTCCTGCAGATTAGAAAAGGGGCACACCATATTATACCACTGTATATACAAAAGAATAGTGTTGTAACTATCTAAAAGATAGCAAAATTTCCTTATCTGCTTCATTTCCATAATGTTTATTCTTTCAATGCAATCAGATTTGGGTTGAAATCTAATGTATTTAAAAACAACTTGTTGCAGATACTTGAAAAGGCAGCTGAGATTGCGAGAAACAGTGACAATGCTGCAATGGCGGTGAGCATCATCTAAAGACTATTTTAAAATTGAATTTTCTGGGGGGTTTTGGCTCTTCTACATCAATCTGGAAATAAGTCTGTAGCCCAAATAAGAGTTTATTGGCTCTGCTTTCTTATATAATTCACTTGATGAACTGTCTTAAAATTCATATATATATATATA
>VYXB01003083.1:0-159849 GCA_013397135.1 Pachyramphus minor | reverse complement strand
TGTTAGTATGAGGTTGAGCAGCAACTATTTCTTGTGGGGTCCTCCACAACCTGTGAAAGGAAGTTGCTGTCAATGCTTTCCAGGAACCCTCCTGGATTGTTTGTGTCTTGCTGTGTTGTTCCTGATGTCAGTGTGGTTAAAGTCCTCCACAAAAACCAGGACATGTGACAGTGAGGCTAATTTCAAGCTGTCTGTAGGAGGCCTCATATTCATATAGTTTTGTCTGTCTCCATGCTTGCAAGCAACCAGGTTATTCAGTCTGAATTCTTTGAAGGTAGCTCAGCCATTGGCAGGCAAAAAGGATTAAAATTTGTAAAAGATGCATGACACTGAACTCAGTTTTCACAGTGAAAATTATATTAAATCTTAATATGAGCTTCTCCTCACAGCTACTACTACTGTTGTGGTTTCCCTCTCTTTCTCTCTTTTCTCACTCTAATGCCTGTATGAATGCTTGAAAATGTGGTATTACGTAATGTAATTTTGGAGGATATCTTGTACAACCCTGAGATATAATGATCATTCAGAAGGAACATTGGTAAAAATTTTACATCTTAATCTATCTTTCAACTCATATGTGCCCACTAAGTAATATGAACGTGCTTTATCCTTTTTTCCTTCCTTTTTTTTTTTTAAATGATTATTTTTTCTATACTAATGGTAGTTATATGCTTTATTAAGAATCAATTAGAGAAGTTAAGGCAGGAATAATAAACATTTAAAAGTGTCCAGACTAGAGCCAGAGAGTTACTCTCCATGAAATCAATTGATGACCTTTTAGAATGTAGGTGATGGAGTGTAAAATTCTGTGGTTGGGTAATTCATGGATGAAGGGGTAGTTGAATTTTTTGTTACAGCTTAGCTATCTCTTGTTAAATTTAAGCACAGAGCAGACTGGAGGAAGTAATGGCTTGATGTGTGAATCATTTCTTGAAGTCTGAAAGTTCCAGTTGGCAAGGCTAGAAAACTCCTGCTGAAAGTTTGAGGACATGAGTCCTGAGTTTGAAGACATGAGTCTACATGTCTTGTACCAAGTGTTGTTTGTGTGGACTTATAGTGAGAGCATTGCACAAGCTTTTGTTGTCTTCCCGGTCTCCATGTCCCTCCAGCCCTCTGATGTTACTTCACCAACTGCATTATCTTCTGGCAGCTGATGCTGAGGAAGCCTGGCTTTGATCTGGCTAAAATGAATTTGTACATTTCTCTGTTCTGAATAGTGTTGGAGCTGTACAGTAATTACATGGATGAGAAATGGATATTTGCTTCTCAGTCTTGCTTCAGCAAACAGTACTGTTTTCTGAGTCTGCACATAAATAAAAGTAAACTGTGATGCCAGAATTCATGGCTTTTGTCATGTCATTGATGTTGTGTTATATTTCACTGTAATGAGAATGGAGTCATTTACAGAATTTGAGTTGACTGGATACTATGACGTAGAAAAATCATATAATCTTAGAATGGTTTGGGCCACAAGGGACCTTTAAAGATCATCTAATCCAGCCATCCTCATTGCAAAATGTTCCTCCCTTATATTCATTGTAAATCTGCCACCTTTCAATTTGAAATGATTGACATGTATCCACTAGGGCATCCGTCCTTTCTCTATCACTTACACATGCATTCGCTATGAACTTGTGCTTAATCCTTTTGTGTCACAAAGGAGTGCAGGAGTATATGCAACAATGTGACTTGAATGTCTGACTGGTTTTTATTTCTTTAAAACTGAAGGCTGGTCTTGTTCAGAGTAGTAAACAATAAGAAAAGCAACGGTTGGATGTTATTTTTTGTTTTCAATTTTAAGAGTCTGTGTGTCTCACTTGATGCACAGCTTCAATCAGTGAATATTAACCTTTCACAAACTTCTGCTGAGCTGCATTTATGAAGCCACCTGTGTCTTATTACTACTAATGAAGTTAAATTTAGTGATGTTGTGTTAAGCATTGAACTGTTACTGCCTTCATTTTATGTTCATACCTGGAGCACAGTGAAATTGTGTGGTTTGCCTGTAACCAATAAAAAACACTTATAGAAACAGGTTTTCCTGTTTCTAATCTGTGTGTTTTAACAAGATGGTAATTAACAGGATATATTGTTTTTTTTTTTTATCATATAATCCAGCAAGAAAAAGGTTTTTGTTGGTTTGTTTTGATGTTAGGGTTTTTTTCCCTGAGAGGTTGTGATTTTTTTTTTTTTGCTATGAAGCAATTGGATTGTGATCGCTTTTCTCATGATATAGAACTGTCAGTGCAGTGACTTGTTTGCAATTCCTCTTTGCAGAAAGTTTCACATTATATTTATGTACTAAGTCTGTAAGTTTAAATTTTTATAAATAAAGCATAATAAAACCACAGTTGCAATATAATATAGTAAATTTATGCAGCAACAAAACATAGATTTTAAGAGGCCATTGCCTCTTAGCAGGAACAAGAGTCTCTATGGCTGAAATAACCAAAGAAATTTCAGTTTGAAATAATTTGTTGTCAGAATTGGAAAAAGAAAAAGAAAAGCAGTATGCACTTTTCCACACACCAGACAGAAATGTTAGCGCCTCACACCTTTTTGGAGTAGAACAGATGCTTCTCTGAGAGCTTGTGTGTATGCATATAATCCAGGACAGGGCTGGCTTGTGGGTGCCTGCAGTGGTCAGTGAGATTTCAGTTCAGTTATACCCACTGAATCAGTGCATGCAGTAAGTCTAATTCTATCTTCAGCTTAAAGCATGTGGGTGAAGCAGATTCAAAACACTTACTTCCTCCCTACAACCCTGTCAAAAATATGGCAAACAGTTCCTGGACATCTGTCTTTTGTTAATTCCTATTATTCTTGTACTAGAGTATCAATAGAAAATAATTTACGTTCATCACCTATGTTGTTTGCTTTACACTCTGCTTTCCCAATGTTTTCTGTCATTACAAGAAAGCTGTTTTACAGAAACTAGCTGCTACAGTAGCAGCTGACTTCTGTGGTGTCAGTACTGGCTACTCCATGTAGAGCATTTTGCAGGGGTTATTGAGATGATTGTAAAGCCAAAATAATTCAAATTCCTTAAAGGTCAATTTGATGTCAGAGGTATTTCTTATGCTTAATTCTAGCTATCACTTAAATGATTTAAATTTAAATCAAGAACATCAATAATTAAATATTATGAATATATCTTATATATAACTGGATCCTTCCTGGCAAGACAAGACAGGAATTATTTAAATTTAAATGGATTCATAACTGTGATTTCTCTCTCTCTCTTTTTCCAATAGCGGCTCTGATTCGAGGAAATCGTAAAAACTGTGCTCAATTTTCTGGGTCTCTTGATTGGTTGATCAGCAGATTAGAAAGACTGGAAGCCTCTTCTGGTATGTTTTTTAATATTTGAACTTCCCTATTTGACCAGTTCTAAATTCTTTAAAATTGGTGATGTACTTGTTCAGCCTAATTATAATGAAGTTCTTCTTATGAGAGAATAAATTATATTAATAAAGGGAGATTTATATTTGTAATATTTTTTACATATTGATTTCAGTTATAGTTTTACTTAAAGTTCTGGCAGTCTTGCCTTTTCCTTGACCAATTGATTGTAGTGTTACATTTTAATTCAGGAAAACAAAGCATTAGACAAAATAGCTGTTCTAGAGTTTAAGTCATATTAAATTGCTTTCTCTCTAATTGTACCCTTCTCTTTGGAAGTCTGCATGTTTTTTAGGATTTGTATCAAATTAAATATAACAATAGCTGTATAGAATGGTTATAATTTGTCACTTCATGAGGACTCTAGTGGTAATGTAGGGAAGTTCACTTGAGTACATGTAAGAATAGATGGGTCTTTACAAAACACCTGTATGTTTCCAAGTAACAGTGTTACCTGTGTAATACATATACAGTCCATTTTTAATCAGCTCTCTTTCTTCTGAGCTCTGAATTTCTATTAAAAGTTAACAAGAAATGTTTTTCAGTTGCAGTTGAGACTGTTTTGCTTTATATATAATATTTTTTTGCTGTTTTTTTTTGTTTTTGAAGATGGCCTTTTGAGAGTCTTTCAAGTCTTATTTTGTCTAATTATGATACAGTAAGTTCAAAAGGTAGGAAGGCTTGTAGGTAGACCAGTGGCAAGATAGTTACAGTAACAGTGCAACATACGCCTCTGGTTGCATATTTGTAATTTATTCCCATTATTGTCTTGGTTTAGTGTCATGTGTTGTTCCATGAACTGGAAGGAACATACTGGCTGATTACAGAGTTGTTCTCAGAACTGAAATTGCATTCCCCATCCTTTTGCCATTTCTGAATCATACTTCCTCCACAGATAGGTGTGTACTTAAGAGTCTGAAATATTAAGGGAGAATAAGGGGGAATATGTCCCCCATTGCAAAAGTGGGTGCAGTGGGTGATTGCAGTTGTGAAGAGCAGTTACTCATTCTTCACCTCTGGGAGGTTTTTTTCCACTGCCAACTCTTGGAACAAGCAGAGAGTTTAGAAGTCAGTTATTCTTCTCTTGGGGTGGAGACTGGTGTAGAGACTTGGAAGCATTTGCCCGTGTGAGCCCCTCCAGTCAGCAATGTTTCATGGAAGTACTTTTGCAGAATTTTGTTTCAGATTTTAGCTGCAGAACTATGGCCTTAAGGTGGCAGGTCTATTTTATTATGAGATTAGTTTCTACTTCTGGCATGCAGCTGATCTGTTTCAGCCTGGTAGTTTATGCTCTGAACCCTTGAGCTGCTCAGGAGATGAGGCAACAGCAACATAGGAGGCTTTGCCTGTGTCACTTCTTTAGTTCTCAGCTGGTGACACAGACAGCTGGCTCATAGCACCGGTGCCTTAACCAAAGAGATGTAATCAAACATTCATGTAGGTTTACGTTATTGTTAGGGAAACCTGCTCTGCAGATGCTGTGATCTTCTTGCTTTAATGAGCATTTGAGTAACAGAGAATTTAAACTGAAACAAGCCTTTAAAAACTGTCAAAATCACAAGGTAGGTCCTTTTTCCACTACAGTCCACCTTTGGTGTGAGAACATTCATCTAAGGAGAATGGTCTCAACAATTATGCAGTTGGACGGGACTTGCTTGCTTAATTTCATTGCACTTCCCAAGTTCTTCATGGTGATTGTTTCCTAAGAGACTTAATTTTACACCTGAAGCTCTCAGAAATAATGCGAAACTTTGTGCTCAGCTTTCGGAGGTTCAAGATGAAATATGACACCTCTAAAAATGCTGTGTTACATGGTTTCTGTATACATACATTCTGTAGGTATTTTTAAATATTAATTTCAAAGTAAAAAAAGTTTGAAAATTAAAACTTAATTGTTTATGATGCTATAGTAAGGTATGGGATGCATTCTGTAATCTGACACTGTAGTATCACTGCGTTATGAAGCTCCTGGGTGATGCAAAAACTCTGAAGGTACTAATATTTGTAGTGCTCATTTGTTCTGAGTTTTCTTCTAGGAACTAGGCCACTTGAGCTCCTTTCCCATATGTTCTGGTAACGTAACTCCATGTTGCCTCTAGAATTGATTTTATAGTAAAGACTTTTTCTGGTTTTGACGGAGTGAGTTATAAAAGATGCTACCTAGGCTGTACTTTAGTTATCTCAAGAGGCACAGTAGATTTAGGTTTTAGCATATACGTGTAATTTTGTGATTTTATGTGGGATGCTTGCTTGACAGATTTTAAGCTTTATTTGGCTTGACCAGGATGAAGATATTTACTGTTTTAATTTACAGTGGTAGGTCTACAATAGTAAGAAATACTGGCTTATGTTACACTTTCAAAATAGGACTACTTGGATGTGTATATTCATTTAAAATAATTAATATTTTTCTAAGGTAGAGTGTTTATGAGGAAGAAACACCATGTTCTGATAATCACACCAAAATTAAGCTCACCTTCAACATGGAAATCTCCTGCAGGTGTTTTTTTGAATGTGTTGTGATAAAGATTTGGTGCTATAAACTAATATCAATAAAATTCCTGTTTCCACTTTTTTCTTGTCCTTGAGCTAAAAATGTTATGAAAACAGAACAAAGGCTTTGAATATATAAATAGCAACTGTAAACTGATTGTATAAATTAGATCAGAAATTGATTCAGTTCTTGAGTTTCACTGAAGCAAAAGAAAGAGAATTATGTTCTGTCCAAATATAAATGTGTTCAAGAGTAAACCATGTTAGAAGTGGGTGAATAATGCAATGCAAATGCTTCAGCTGTCTCTTCAATGTATAAATTAAGATTAGATTAGTCTTTCACTCTGAAATATATTCCAGATGGTATTAACTAGCCCTACTAAAGTATTGAAGACATTAAAACATAGGTAAAAAAGTCCAGTAGAATATGGCAAGTTAGTAATCTGACGTTGAGGAATACATTCAGTGCAGGTAGCTTGATTTGCAGGCTGCAGTGTGAGCTGCAGGTTCATCTCTAGGGGGGCAGGAGCCCAAACCCCAGGCAAGAGGCTGTGAACTGCCGATCCTTTGCCTAACAAAGGGTGTGGGGATCTGTGGCCCACACAGGGGACCGGACCCTCAGAGACACAGCAGAAGGAGAGACACCCAGACTTTTGTGTGCTTAGACTGTGAGGGTATAAAAGCTCAGGGGTTCCTTTGTTCGGGGTACCTCCACAGTAGCACTCAGCTTGAACTGTTATTTTGTCATTTACTTATTGCACTAATTATTTCAAAGATTGGGATGTCTGAGACTCTTCTATGGGAAACCTGGGGTCAAGCTGGTAAGGAAACCTGGTCTGACTGCGTGAGTCTGGGGAGTGTAACTGTGAAGGTCTCAGCTCAGGTGGTGCCAGAGTGGCTCCTGGATGGTCAGACAGGGAAGATTCCTTAATGCTAATATCCTCCAAGTAAAGGTTTTTGAAACCAGCTAATATCAGGTTTTAAGTATTTTCATAAAGCACATGCATTTATTCTAGTATTCTACAGTATGACATCAGAGGACTCAACATATTGTCCTGTAATTACATGCTTCCTTTCATCTTTTAGTCTTCAAGAAAGAATTTTCACTCTCCTTACAATAAACTCTGCATATCATACCGTTTGTGATATTTCTATTAAATTCAAATGCTTCCTACTTTACTGCCTTGAGCAACTCCAGTGAAATCAGAACAAGTCCAGTTGTCGTTAATGTAGACAATCTAAAAGTGAATCAGTCTGAACAGACACAGTACATTCATATGCTATTTTTTTCTGAAACAGATGGAATTTGCCCTTAGAACAAAATGTGTTTGATAATTAGCAATCAGATGCTCCAGTAATTAAAGAATGTGCTGTGGCAACTAGATCTAATTGATAACATGCATTTATTATTAAATGTTTACATCTTCAAAGTATTTTTACTTCTATTATTGAAAAGGTTAAGACTAGAAAACGAACCCTGTATAATATCTTAAAACAAAATTAAGATTATGACTCTTCCTACACAAATCTGAAAATTCCAAGATTATGGTTACCACATTTATATTATGTGGTGTCATTTCATATTGGATTACTGTTTATATTGTTAAAAGTGTGCTTCAGTGGTACAATGATTATGACTCTTCTTTCAACTACCAAGTTTTGAATGCAGTGATTTTCCTGTATTCCTGTGCATTTCCTGCATATTACTGTGACACACAGTAAACTCGTTGATCTTGTTACGGATTACCCCTCTAGCTCATTATATTATAGTTGAGACTTTTTTGGAGCCATTGCACAGAATAAGAAAATAGTCTACAATATCTGTACTGAGTCACCTGCATTTTCTGTTTACATATATATGACTCTGTCTTCAAATATATTAAACCACACACTTTGTTTGAAACCTGTTTACTGGATAAACTGAATTGTCATTGTTATCTGTTGTCTTCTACCTTTACTACATTTCAGTCCTGGAGTATTCCATGCACTTTATTAGTGATGACAGAATATCATCCTCCAGATCTCTGTAAAAATCTTTAAATAGTATGGGGATAAAAGGTGTTGGTGCTGTAGGTTGTCTGTAGTGGCTGATGTTCTCTTCCTCACTAGGATCAAAGAAAGACCAGAGTACTCTTGCTGAGACGTTTTTTGTCTGATGGTTCTATGTTTCTCACGCCAAGCGGAGTTTATGGTGCTACATTTTCCTTTAATTAAAGGAGAAAACAGGCAAAAAGCAGAAGACTTGCTATGCATCTTGCTTTGCAAAGGTTAAGCTGAGTGTTTGGAGCCATGGCTTGAATACAAGGCTGAAGGCAGAATGATGAGCTGTTCAGTGTAAATAAAAGTTGCATATCTCTAAGTTTAAGACTGCTTCTCAGCTTTCCTTCAGTCCCTTTGATTTTTCTCATTGTGGCAACAACTCTGGCAATGAATAATGATAAACTACATTGATCTTTCCCAAATGTGGAAGATCACAAAGCAGGTGTTGACTTGATCACTGCACACAGGAGTTTCACCTCCCCATTGCAGAGAAACATTTTAAGGCTAATGATTCTTGATGGCAATGACTGCTGCTTTATTTGGTTTATCATATACAATAATTTCTGAAACTATTCCATGTTACTAAGCAACATATTAAAAAACATTATGCACAGTTATGTTTTTATATGCACTTTGAAAAAATTATTTTTCTTTTTTTTTTCCCCCAGGAATTTTGGAAGTTTTGCACTGTGTGTTGGTGGAGAGCCCAGAAGCTCTAAACATTATTAAGGAAGGGCATATTAAATCAATCATCTGTCTTTTGGACAAACATGGAAGAAACCATAAGGTAGGCAAAGAATAGGCAGGTATATTTAGGTGAACATTTGTGAATGTAGCAAGCACGTTCTTCCATGTGAAAGTTAGAATTCCAATGGTTGGATGCTGTTTTCATAATCAGGAATGAAAATTTTTCCTAAAATGCATATGAGCAGTTTGAAAAAGCAAAGGGGAATGTTATCTTTTTTTGACAAAAACATTGATACACACTAATTCTCAAGGGAAGCTGGAAGAATGTTTTAATGTTGTTAGGAAAATTTCAGAACTGTTCTAAAATGAAACCACTGTGTTGGATTAATTAGATACCATCACGTCTTCCAGTAATGTGGTATATAGCAAGATATTTCCTGAAGTAATTAACAATAATAATGAAAAAATATTTAAGTTTAAAAGAATCTGATTTTTTTCAGGTTTTGGATGTTTTGTGTTCTCTCTGTGTTTGTCATGGAGTAGCTGTGCGGTCTAATCAACATCTAATCTGTGATAATCTCCTGCCAGGAAGAGATCTGCTCTTACAGACACGTCTTGTCTGACACGTGAGCAGGTACAAAAAGAAAAAAAAAAGAAAAAAAGAAAAAAAAAGAATAAAAGGAAAAAGACAAAAAGAAAAAAAAAAGTCTGTATCTGTGAACAAAGCAGAAAAAGCTGTGCTTAAAAGAAGTAGTCACTACAGAAAATCTGAATTACTTCCAAAAATGTTGTTAAGATATTTTATTCTTACTAGGATTTTTAATTCTCTTTGCAATAGTGATTAACTTAGAAACAGGGCAGAGAGAGCTGTTGCAAGCTAAAGCTGCCCTAAACTGCATTGTCTGCGAAGAAATAGTCTTTTCTAAAGACTGATGTCTAGATCTGGCTCAATGTATTGAGCCAGGCCAGTGTCCTGTGATTGCCTTTCTGTTTGTGATCCTGTGATCACAAGGTAATCAACTTTGGTCAAAATTAAGAATTTAGTGCCAAACACCTTCACCAGTGCCTGGGATGTTTAGACAGTGCCCTCATCCTTCCTTCCACTGGCAGAGTTTTAGAAGCTACCCTGCGGCAGACATTAATTACAAGATGAAGCTAGTAGCATCTTAAAGTGTGAAGATTTGTGAGATCTTCCTCTGTCTCAAACTTATGTTTATTTTTAAAAGTTTCAATCACTGATAAAGTGAGAATGGAAATAGAAACACAGAAATGGTACTTCAGAGTTTGTAGGATTTATTAGGTGCTGAAAAGTGTAAAAAATCCACGCTGTATCTAGGGAACTGATTATCCCTCTTTACTCAGCACTGGTGAGGATGCACCTGGGGTACTGTGTCCGGTTTTGGGCCCCTCACTGAGGTGCTGGAGCATGTCCAGAGAAGGGCAATGGAGTTGTTGAAGGGTCTGGAGCACAAGCCTAATGAGGAGTGTCTGAGGGAAGTGGGGTTGTTTAATCTGGAGAAGAGACGGCTTGTGGAGACCTTATCAATCTCTGCAACTACCTGAAAGGAGGTTGTAGCCAGGTGGGGGTTGGTCTCTTCTCCCAGGCAACTAGCAACAGGGCAAGAAGACATAGTCTCAAGCTGTTCCAGGGGTAGTTCAGCNTCTGGAGCACAAGCCTAATGAGGAGTGTCTGAGGGAAGTGGGGTTGTTTAATCTGGAGAAGAGACAGCTTGTGGAGACCATATCAATCTCTGCAACTACCTGAAAGGAGGTTGTAGCCAGGTGGGGGTTGGTCTCTTCTCCCAGGCAACTAGCAACAGGGCAAGAAGACATAGTCTCAAGCTGTTCCAGGGGTAGTTCAGCTTGGACATTAGGAAGAATTTTTTTCATGGAAAGGGCGGTTGAGCATTGGAACAGGCTGGCTAGGGCAGTAGTGGAGTCACCATCCTTGGAAGTGTTCAAGAAATGACTGGATGTGGCACTTGTGCTATGGTTTCATTGTCCTGGTGGTGTTTGGTCAAAGGTTGGACTCTGTGATCTTGGAGATCATTTCCAGGCTCAATGACTGTGTGATTCTGTGATGGAGCATCTGAGCTGACTTTGGATTTCATACATGGAAGGGAGAGCTGTCTTTCCAAAATAGGGCTGTAGAAAAAGCAAATTTGTTACTACGTGTTTTTGCTTTACATTCGAAAGTTGTGAATGAGAAGATTCTTATTCCTGCAGTTACAAGGAAAAAATTTTTTTTTCAAAAGACAGTAAGATCAATGAAATATTGATGACATTTAGTATTAGACTAAGACATGCATACCTTGCCCCAAAAATGTTTGGCAAAGAAACTTTCTAAGATATTTCTGGAACTCTCTATGGTATTTCTGTTTAAAGTACTTTTCCAGGGGACTGGAAAATTCTACTCAAAAATCTCTATTTAACAAGATTAAGTTGGATGATTAGGTTGATTAAATTTTGAAGTCTGGACAAAGGCATACTAAGCTGATACTGTGTTCAGGCAGAAAAGATTCAATTGGTGATCTTGCCAATAATTTACAGATGATATGGATTTTCTGGAAGATAGCTTTTATCAAACATGTTTTGTTTATAATATTAAGGAAATTGAAATTTTCACTTGGAAGAAAGTGAAGAGTATCTATGTTTAAACATTCAGCAAAAGACAACCCATATGCTTCTAGAAGGAAAGCTTATTAGTCTTATCTGATAAAACAAGTTACTTTAGAAGCCACCAGATCAGTAAACTTTGCTTTTACACTTACTTGTATTTAACCGCCTGTATCAGCCCTTCTTCCGACCCCTGCATTCCCTACACCAGAAGACGTTCTGTGTGTTTGGGCTAGCTTAGAGCCACATATTTGTTGATTAGTCAGCTTGTATGTGGAAAGACAATATTTATAGAAGTAATGACCCAATCTAGTGTGAAGACTAGATAACTCAGACTAGAAGTCTAAAAGAGTTTTTGTATTATGGGTAACCAACCATTGAAGAAATACACCTAGCATTGATTTGGATACTCAGGTACTCCACAGCTTTAATTCAAGATTGAATGGCTTTCTTAGTACAATGCTGGCACAGAAATTATTGTCTGGAGACAGATTTTTTTTTTTTGGTTGAGAGTCTAGGTTTAATATTATCCCCCAAAACATTAAGGATTTCTACAACCACTAAAATTTACTGAGTTATACAGGACTTGGAATAAAGAAGGAGGAGGTACTAGAGAATTTTGAAATAGATTGACATTTTGCTTTTGTATCTTTTTAAATGTTATTCTCTTGAATGGATAATCAATGTCACAGATTGCAGTTTGCTATGTCAGATTGAGCTTGCAATGTGTACTTACTACATTTATATTGGTAACTGGTTAATAGGTGTCATTTTTGTTTGCAGGATCTATTAAATATTCAAACACATGAACCATTGTTATTGGTGTCTGAGTGAGGTTACTGCTTCAGTTGCTGAAGCAAACATTTTTTTTACTTGAAATGTATTTGTCATCAGAATAAATGAATGAATAAATAAATACTACCTTTTGGGAGCTAAGGTCTGAGATGTTGCCAAGAGGGTTCCACTCCTCAAGAGCACAGAATTACTCTTTTCATGTGGGCACAAATGGCACTGCAAGACAGAACCTGGGTAGAGTCAAGAAGACTTCAAAGCCCTGGGGGTGTGAGTGCAAAGTCTTGGTGCTCAAGCTACCCCTCCTTGCATTTTACTGGTTAGAGGAAAGGGTGCAGATATAGACATATAATGCAGATCAACTTTTGGCTTGATGGTTAGTGCTGTAGTGCAGATTTTGACTTATTTTGGCAATGGGACATTCTTTGATGATTGTTGCCTGTTTGTGCTTGGCAAACCTGATCACCTTTACAATAAAGTAACCTGCTTGGTTCATGTGGAATGAGTGGTGGACACTGCCTACCTGGATTTCTCCAAAGCTTTCAGTACAGTTTCCCACAGCCTTCTCTTAGAGACACTGATGTGTTAGGGTCAAGATAAGGGGCGTGTGTGGTGAGTGGGCACTGGCTGCTTGGCTGCACCCAGAGAGTGGTGGTAAATGGCTCCTTTTTGAACTGGGAACTGTCACAAGTGAGGTTCCCCAGGAATTGATATTTGGCCCAATGCTTTTTAATATCTTCATATGTGATCTGGATGAAAGGATCAAGTGTACCCTGATGAAGTTGGCCAATGATACCAGACTGAATGGGGAAGTAGATGCTTGGAAAGTGAGAGCCACCCCACAGGATGACCTGGATAGATTAGAAGAGTGGGCTGACAAGAACCTTATGAAGATGAGGACAAATAGTAACATCTTGCACCTGCGAAAACATAATCTAAGAGTGCAACACAGGCTGGGATCTGCCTGGCTAGGGAGAAGCTCTATTGAAAGGGGATTCCAGTGGACAGCAAGCTCAGAATGAGTGAACAGCAGTGCTGCCATGGTAGAGAAAGCCAACAGAATGCTGGCATCAAAAAATAGAGAAGAGAGAAAACAGCAGAGAGAAAGAAATCTTTGTCACACTCTATTCAGTGCTTGTCAGGCCACACCTGAAATCTTGTTTTCAGTTTCTGTCCTTGCTACATAAAAAAAGATCTGGACAGGCTGGAGAGGGTTCAGTGAAGGTCCACGAAAAAGACTAAAGGACTGGGAGGAAAGGCAAAGAGAACTGAGTTGGTTCAGCCTTGAGAAATGAAGGGTTAGAGGAAACCTTATCACTGTGTTCCAGTATTTAAAGAATGGCAACAAAGATGGAAGCTCCCTTTTTGCAAGGAGTCATATGGAAAGGGTAATGGGTACGAGTATCTCCTGGGGAGATTCTGATTGGACACAAGAGTAAGTTTTTCTCAATGAGAACAATCACCCATTGGAATAATCTCTCTGGGGAAGTGGTGGATTCCCCAACAATGGACACTTATAGTATTCAGTTAGACAGGGTACTGGGCCATCTTTTCTTGACCATGCTTTTGCCAAGAAAGGTTGGACCAGATGATCCTTGATATCTTTTCCAAACTGGTAATCTATGTGGTTCTATGAATTAAAATTACTTCTGTTGTTTAATCACACAAAACAAACCTGAAATTGAGTTTAATGAAAATATGCAGCAGTTCATCATGTCCTTGAGATAAGTTTTTAATAACCATTTTTGTCTTTCTGTTTAAGCATGCGACCCAACATCTTCTTGGGGATTAGTGAAGGCTCTGCCCAATACAGAAAATGGTACTATGAACTTATGGTGGACCATCTAGAGCCCTTTGTGACTGCAGAATCAACTCATCTACGAGTGGGCTGGGCTTCAACAGAAGGCTACTCACCCTATCCAGGGGGAGGAGCAGAATGGGGAGGAAATGGTGTTGGTGATGATTTATATTCCTATGGCTTTGATGGTCTACATCTGTGGTCAGGTATTCGCTTTGGTATTTTGTTGTTGTTTATTTTTTTTTAAACACTACAGTCTTGTTTGCAATCCCAGTGGATTTGTTTTCAACAGCAGCAAAGTGAATCAGTTGCTTCAGTTGGCACTAGGAACATACAGAAAGAGCACCCTATATAAAAATATTATTTAAATTGACATGGTGTATTGAAAAACTTGTTTTATACAACGTAATGCAAATAGACTAATAATTTATGTTTCAGCCTGGGACTTGTTTTTTGTTTGTTTTTGAACTATAAATATTTTTTCAACTATAAATATTTTATTTAAAGCTTCCAAGCTGCAAAAAATGAAGTCTAACAGTCATCTGGATATTTACATTTTATGTAGTAGTTAAGAATATTCTGAGAAATTTAATTCACAGGACTCTCCTTTTTTTTTTTTTTTTTTTTAATATGTGTCTTTGAGAGTTCAGAGGTACTTTTAAAGTATGTTATTTTGAAAAATACATTTTGAAAAAGATTTTTTTTCTATAGTAATGTGTTATTTACATACGTTAAGACTGACTGATATTGCAAGACTTGCAGAATCATATTCCTAGTTTGCATATGTTGTGTTTGGACAACTATTCCTCTTTAAAATGTTCTAGGCTTAGTTTGGATCTATTTGTTAATAGTAATTTCTTCATGCAAAGTCTAGTTTTAGAGAAAGCTGAACTGAGTATCTGTATTTAGTGTTCATTCCACAAATACCTTATTCTCTCTTAAAATTGCGTTAGCTCAGTAAAATCAGAATAATAAGAATCATAACTTGTTCTCTTAATTTTTTTCACCTGATTTAACTGTTGTGAAAAGATTCTCAGATGTCATTTAGAATGGGTAGTCCTACAGTTGGGCTGTGCTGAACTTCTTGGAAGGAGATTTTACTGTGGTTTCTCTGCTGAGAAAAAAAATTTCCTTTGGTTTTGAGAGATATTGGGCAGTGATGAACTGTAGAACTGACTGGAAACTGAGTAAGGCTCATTGGATTGACAATTCTTGCCACTATGAAGGTATGAACAGGTTTTCTAAAGTGCCTTAGCAGACAAGAGAGACAAGTTAGTAAGTCAGCTGCATCATCCAAGAGTTGAAGTTTGAAGTTTTGAGGCATTGTGGCTTGATACTTGGGAAAGAATACAGTCTTATATTTCAAAAGAACTTTCCATTTAAAATAGCAATGGATTGTATTAATAAATAATAGCATATCGGCTGGAGTGGCATCTTAGGAAAGAAACTGCCGCTTTGCCTCTCATGCATAGTGAGAATTACTTTGGAACAATGATGCATAATTAATGGTATCGTTACAACTATGTCATAACTGAGTTTGACAGAGAAAGTAATATTACAGAACAACCAGAAAATAATGAGGTAACCAAACTAGCTTTTGTAGATAAGGTCACTTTTAGGAAGGAAACAAAAGATTATTGAAAATCAAAGTTGTTTTTTAGCCTACATCAAACTTTTTATTCAGAAATAGTACAAAACAATAAATCAACAATTGTTTGTGGTTCTCAAGTTGATAATCCAGCCTAGACAAAAAAGTCGGACAACCTTTGTGTATGCAATTTTTGTGTATGTTGTCAATGTGGATGTGGCTGGTAGATTTGAAAATATTTCTGTCTTCACTCTTCATTGACACTATTATGTAACACATACCTCTCAAACTTGGAAGGACTTCAAGTAGTTGAATTTTGAAAATCATGGCCTTTCTTTTGCTTCCAAAATTCCAGGCTGCATCTTGATAACTCTCTGCAATGGCATTTTAAGAATAACCTTATCATGAAGCACTTACTGCATTAATGAATAGCAACAATAATTTCTGACCCCAAGTTTCTTTTCTGGACCAAGCCTCTATGAGAATCACATTTAATTTACATTTGTTTCTTCAGTCCTGCAATTACTTACCTGTTATGGAGAAGTGGAACTCATAGAGTTTTAAAGCCTAAGGCTATTAAAGGCACTTAGGTCATTTGGTCTGCTGTGTATTCATTAGTGACCAGTACATATTTCTGTTAGTAGTCACCCTTGCATTGTTCCCCATAACCTATATTTATCTAAATTTTAGTGCCTAAAAAGGCATCTAGTCTCAAGTAGAATGCCTAAAGGACATAAAATATCCACTCTTCGTTGATAGGTCTTTAGAGTTTAGTTATCCCTGCCATTAAGTAATTGTCCCTTTATGGGATTTATTTCGAACTAACTCGCAGCTGTGACGTTTTCCTCTGGCAGTATTGTGACATCATTTTCCATATGTAGAGTATTGGAACTTATTTCTCCTCAGGGATGATGGTAGTGGTATGTGTTTGAAAATTAATTTGTAGAATTATTGAGATTTTTATTATTTTTGCTTCTGTTAAAAACATATGCCATCTTCACCTTGGAAATGTACTATAGATTAAGTACTTAATGTTTACAAAAGCTGGTCACTTTAGTTAAAGAGTTAGTGCGCTGTTCTTAGATGCATCATGGTTTTATCTGTTGCAAACAGTGCATAAGTTATTTTTGGAAATATGTGTAGAGATGTTTCATACAACTTATGTGCTTTTCTACAATTTTTTTTTATTGTAAATGGCAGTAAATTTCAGAAACTAACATTTTCTATTTCTGAATTCTATAACATTTGTCTTGGGAAGCAGGTGTGCTTGTGTGTAAATGTAGTTTGATGCAAGGTAGAATAATCCTTTAGAGTTCATGTAACTCTTGTTAAAAATACATGTATTACTGAATATACGTACCTCCTTGTATATGGCATAAAAATATTGGCTTGTGGTTTGATTATGAACTTTGTAGTATCTCATGAAAGTTAGCAATGACGTGGTCATTAATAACAAGGAGTACCTAACTTTTCCTAAATAGTTCAAAGTAAGATAGTTGTCTTTATCTTGAATAATGAAGCATTCTTTAGTAAAGTATACTAGGTTTCATATTAATAGGTTTCATATTAATGGTTGTTTTCAGTTTGCACATCTATAATGTAAGGAATACAATGTAGTTTTTTGGGTGTTTTTGACTGTTTATATGGGTGTCAGTAATTATTTTCACTTACATTAAATATAATGTAATTGAATTATGATTAAAATAGCTGTGTTGTTATGATTGTAGGCTGCTATTCACTATATTGCAAGCTTAAAATCAGGTCTTGGTTGTCATAGGTTAGATATTTGTCTATTAATGTGTTTGTGCTCTATAGCTGTGTTTTCTTTCTCTTTTGTTAGGCTGCTGGGAAAACCTGTGCAATTTTTGTAAGTTTCACAAAATGTGTCTCCTTTATTTCCATAGGTTGTGTAGCACGGACAGTAAATTCTCCCAACCAACATCTGTTAAGAACTGATGATGTTATTAGCTGCTGTTTGGATCTGAGTGCCCCCAGCATTTCCTTTCGAATAAATGGTCAGCCAGTTCAAGGAATGTTTGAAAACTTCAACATAGATGGCCTCTTCTTCCCAGTTGTCAGCTTCTCTGCAGGAATAAAGTTAGCATCCTGTGTAGTTTTTTTTTATTTTTTTTAAAATTTTTGTGGGTTTTTTGGTGTGTTTTTTTTTGTTGTTGATGAGTTGGTTGGTTGGTTGTTTTTTTCCCCCAATCTGCTTATTTTTTTCTATATACGAGAATATACTGAATACTACCCTGGCTGTCTGCTTTGATTTCCCTTTGTGACATCTGCTTTTCTGGCGGAGTTCCAGTTCTTGGATAGTGAGAGCTACAAAGAAGTTCTGAAGAGATAATACATCGGTTGTTTTTCAGCACACTGGTGTATTCAGGTGGTTTGCAGATATGCCTTAGAAAACAGCTTCTAAATAATTTCTTTTTCTATTATTTAAAGAGGCACTATCTGCGCTTACCTTAAGAAATGATAGTCATACTTCCTTTTCAGGAGGATGAGTTAATATGAATTCAGTCAATATGTACTGGTTGTCTATAAAATTTGAAGTCACACTTGAGGTGCCAGACTTCTGCTTCCATGTATTGAACAGTTTGAGACTATGATATTAAACAAGATTGTGTGATGTTCCAGCGGGGGGGGACCAACTTTAGAAGGACTGGCAAAGGTGAAGGCTGAAAACTGATTTCTGTTGGAGGCAGAACAGTGCTCTGTGAGGGTTCATTTAAAGAATATCTAAGAAGCTAAGAGCTGTCACACAGTGGGCACAACCTGCCTCTTATTCCCGATGGAAAAACACACTTTGCCTTGGATAGTACAGGAGGTAGAACGTGGTGAAACTATAGATGTGCTTGCTGCTAAATGCAAAGCTATAAACCTGCGTGCTTTATTTCTCTCATGAGAGAAATATTTGACAGATATTATTTGTGTGCTGCGTACAGTTTTTGAGTGTGTTTTGATATAGCATTAACAAAAATCTTGTGAGATAGTAAACAGAAAAGAGGCAAAATTATTCTGTGTTGAAGCTAGGTTTTTTTTGGTGTTTTTTTGGTTCCTTCTGGATGACAATGTTCTAGAATGATTTTTCAGTATTATGTCATTGCTATGTCATTTTGGTATTATGTCATTGCTGCACCATTATTACCTCATAGATTGAATTTTTCAGTAACAAAAGGCCATGAAAAATTCACCATTTTGCATTGAATAAAGAGTGCTTTCCCCGGGCTTTCTATGAATATGACAAATATAAGTTTTGGGGAAGGAAATACAGGAGTTTTTGTATTGTGTCCTAAGGATTTAGGTTTTTTTTGAGAGAAGAGTAAGAACAATGGGGTTTTTAGGCTCATTTCTCAAATGAGAGAAAATGGAGAGTTGTTAATGGGGGAAGTTCAGAGGTGCTTGATTGATTACTGTGGATCATAATACCTGTCTTCTCAGACTCAAAAGGCTGCTGCTTACCTCATAGGTATGTTAAGTAAACCAGTTATTCTCACTCTCAATGCCTTCTTTTGATCTCATGATTTAGAATACTTTTATGGAAGTAAAATTAACTAGAGGGAGCAATTGTTTACTTTCCCTGTGTTTTTATGACCTCCTGCATCATAAACACCAGCACCAGTCAGAGAAAGTGGAACTGTAAATAATGCAAAGAAGCTGCAACACTGAATTTTTTAAAATTTTTATGCTTTTTTAAATGGCGTTTAATACTTGTTAGCGTTACAGACTAAGTAGACTTGCAACCAGGGGTTTCTTGGTAATCTAAAGTAACTCTGATGTTTACAGGGTACGTTTCTTGCTTGGAGGTCGCCATGGAGAGTTCAAGTTCCTTCCTCCACCTGGATATGCCCCTTGCTTTGAAGCTGTCCTACCAAAAGAGAAGCTGAAAGTGGAGCATAGCCGAGAGTACAAACAGGATCGTAGCTATACAAGAGACCTGCTGGGTCCCACTGTCTCTCTGTCACAAGCAGCTTTCACTCCAGTTCCTGTAGATACTAGCCAGGTATGGAAAGATTTCATTTTCCTTTTTAAACACAAATATTATAAGACTATATTGCTTCACATTTGATTGAATTTGCAGCTTGCTGCAAACTTCTTTTTTATTGGGATTTGTTTAGAGATCTGGTTTGTACAAAGTTTGTTCTGTTATAAAAGTTTGGGTGGTATGTCAAGCAACTTATTTCTCATAGCATCTTTCTCTCTTCTCTCTTTAGATCGTTTTGCCTCCCCACCTGGAAAGGATTAGAGAAAAATTAGCAGAGAACATTCATGAGCTTTGGGTTATGAATAAGATTGAACTTGGCTGGCAGTATGGACCTGTATGTACCTTCCAAATTAATTTTCTGTTAATTCAGCATGCTAGTTTCAATGTGCTAATGGGACTGCATTTTTTGTCATCCTCCCAAAATTAGTAAGATTTTAGATACCTTCTCACCAGAAGCGGGTGGAAACCAACAGTTGTGTGTTTTTGAACCAGAATTTTGGTATTAAAGCTGTTTCGTGCTGCCATTTTCAGCCAGTCTGTCAGCACAGAAAGCATATGGCGGGTTTTTCACCTTCTATTTGTTCTTGCAGCAAGAATTCAGTTGCCTGATGGAGTACGCCAGTGAAAGCAGTTATTCTTGGTTCTCTTCACGTGTGCTGACTGACATAGCTCTTTCAGAAGTCCCGAATTTATTTTTCATGAAAAATAAGTATTGCCTATAGGAAATTTCCTTAAATCTGCTTTTTGCCTGCTTTCTCTCCACTTCTTCAGTCTCATGTCTGTATTAGGTGCTCCAAATAATTATTATCTCTTTTGTACTTTTCATGGAGTATGAAAAAGAAATTCTTTTTCAAGTTAATCAGTAAAAAAGTATACAAGCTTGTTGTTTGGATCCCAAATGCTGGTGTTTACGAAGAAATTACTGTGAAGGGTATATAGAAACAAGCATCAGGTACTAGATAAAATTGCAAAAACATATATGTAATCCATTTTTGTTACAAAAAAGATTTTGACCTTCAAAGGAGTTCAGGTTAAAGATTTCATATAACTGGGCATAGTTATTATATTTGTTGTAGCAAGTAAATATTTGAGTAACAGGGAATTTCTCTAGATTTTGTTGCTGTTGTTGATTTCCCCATCAAATCAAACACCCAGTTAAATTAGCAGGTCAAAGCATTTTAAATGCTGTATAATCATACCAGCTGTGAAGCAGTTTGCAGAAATTCTTAGTGTACCATTGCTTACCAGTGAGAATCTGATTGTACAGGTGAACACTATTTAAACAATATATAATATGTATCGAGTTAGGCAGCAATAAATTTAGCTGTATTTGGAATAAAAATAGATGCAAAATCTTTTAAATTATATAGCTTTTTCTCTCTAGAGTTAGTGTTCTGTGGTAGGATGTGCTCACTTTGGGAATGTGGCAAAGTATATGCTGACCATCTTCTGGAGATTGACTCTTTAATCATATTGGTTTCTCACAGATGATTTCATCAGTTTAAGCCACTATGGTCAATTCTAGTTATCTGAATGGATGGACTGCAGTTATTGAGTGTTGAGAGAAGGCATGGAACAGATATTAATATAGTTTAGATTCACGTATCAGTCATCTAATCTTAGTAAGATTTGGTATTTTTAAGTCAGAGCAAGCTGCACTATATATAGTAGCTAGTAGTGGTTTTTTTACCCAGTCAAAAAGTTTAAAGGCTGAAATACAGAGCATTTGTAAATTTAAATGGCCTTCCATATTATTAAAAAATCTGCTAGAGATTTTATATTTTATGGTTTACATTTTATATTCCCTCCTACATATATTTTTTATCAGATCTGTGTGTAGTATCAGCAAAGTGATACCTCATATTGCATATGATATTACTGCTGCATTCTAGTCATGCAACAAAGTAAAATAGCAAACCAATTTAGCAAAATTTAGGACTTCGTTAACTGGCGTTATTATAGGTCTGAATATGTGTGCTACCTATTGAAATTATCAGATGCATCTGCATATCTTTATTTCTGTTACACATCACTGTGTATTTAAAACCATGAACAAAAATTAGGAATCGATAGGTGTGATGAGTTCTGCCACTAATATAAAACATTCACAAGGCAGTAGATTTTTGCATTGTGCTCAGAATGAAACAAAACAATGATGGAAAGGCAACCTGCAAATTATGTTGATTATATAATAGAATTATTATAACTTGTTGCTGTAGAGCAAAAAGAGTGTCACTAGGGGAATAAATTAACATTGGAATTCTGAGGAAGACACCTGCCGTCCAAGATTTAAATTGGCGGTACACGGCTCAGAGACTATACTCAATTTTTATTAATGCAGAGTACTGTAGATCTTAGAAAGAACTCTGAAAATAAACATTTTCAGTGTCCACTAAAAGATGCTTCTCATTTTATCTTGTAATGATTTTGATCAAGGAGCTTGACAGTTGAATTGCCTGTCCAAAGAACATTAATCCCATCAAATGAATATAATTATCCCCTAAAGATTGTAAATATTTTTCAATCTAAAATATAAACAAATGGCTACTGTTCAATTTGAGAATTATGTGCTTAGATCAAAATGCAAAAAATAAGTTACTATAAATGTTATAGAGAAATGTGATTTTTTTTTCATGAGATTGAATAAACTACATTGAGTAGTAGGGTTAAGATCAATTTGAAAAAGTGTGACAATTAGGCTTCTACTTCAGCTGTTAACATTCAATTTTCCAGCAGAATTATCTGATTGATCAAAAGTCAATAATGCTATTTTTCAATAATTTCCACTTTGCAGCTTTAAAGATTAATATAAATGGTGAGCTTATGGTCCACCAAACATAGACACAAAAGTGTTATAATATATGGTTTAATAACTTACATCAACTGAGCAAATGCTAACGCTTTTATTGGGATCTTTTAGCTAATATTTTCAAACTAATTTTTTTTATCAAGCACCTGTAGATTTTATGGACTGAATTCTAGCACAAGATGCTAAGTTGAGAGCAGCAGTGCTTAGTTATCCCAACCTCCTAGGTTGCCTTTCCTGGTTACGGCCAGTATTAGAATAAAACTGTGTAGAAGTAATGGAGGTTAAAAATATTTTTGATCAAATTTTTAAGTTTATAAAATGTAGGATTTTGTAAATGATAGTCTGTATGGCTCTGCTATCACTACATTAAAAGTAAATTCATGTTCCACTCATATGTGACTGCTGAACAGTCACATTCTGCTTGTATGATACTGGACATCACTTAGAAAGAAACATTTTCTGAATTAAGAGACAGGGAACATTTATCTTTTATATCACTATTTTCATGGAGTAAGGATTTCAGTAGTATTTGTATCAGCATATTTATATAAACTGGATGTAAAATTTTTCAGATATGAGGCTGAAGGTGAGATGTTATTTTATGGCTGTATGTCACAACATAGATTGCACTGTTCTTTAACTTTGCATATTTACTGTGAACATCCATATGTACATGTACAAATTAGCACTTATTTGAGGTCTGCAAATCTGAAGTTTATTTGCAAATGCAAATTTTGCCTTGCTTGAACAGAATGATCACGCTCTGAGAATACAGAATACTTTCTGTATTTTGAAGTGTTGCTCAGTTTGAGTAATTTTGACAGGACCAGCTTTAAGTACTTTGTGTGTTGGACTGTTTTTGAATTTCTTCTGGTTTTCAAGACACATTAATCTTATTTCTTTACTGTTTTTATTCAGATTAGAGATGACAACAAAAGACAACACCCGTGCCTAGTGGAGTTCTCAAAATTGCCTGAGCAGGAAAGAAATTATAATTTGCAAATGTCACTTGAAACACTGAAGTAAGTTGCTAAAATTTTTGAAGTTTATAAAGTTCTCTAAGAAGATGCAGTTTTCAGAATTATAATTGGACACGTAATTAAAATTTGACATGTATTTAAGGGCAATAATATGAAAATGAGGGAGTGAGATATGTTAATGAATAATGTATTTGGCATCAAAAATGGCTTTGATAGTCTTTTTACTATCTGTGGAATTTTAGAATTATTGTGGTAATGCTGATTATGAAATGGTGGAAACTCAGTTTTCATGTAGTTTTGAGGAAAGAAAAAGATCCAAGCTTTGAAAAAGATCTGATTCTTGTTTAGTTTAATTCAGTTTAGTTTAATTTCTTTTAATTTTCTTTAATTTTTTTTCTTTAATTTTCTTTTAATTTTGGCACTCAGTAGATATTTTTTGATTTGACTAATGATGAACTTTGCTTCAGGACCCTTTGCTGATATTTCTGTGTCATCTGTGCATACTGCCACAGAACATACAGTAGTAGGCACTCCATTTTGTAGATGAGCAGTTAGATGTATGAATGTTGTGAAAGCCTTCCAGTTGGAATGCTACAAAATCTCTGTGGGATGTTAAATGGTTTGTTCAAGTAATCTAGTTAGCTGTGTCACAAAGATACAGTTCTTCACCTTAGCTTTGTCAATCAAGCAGGTGCAAGTTCTTACTTTGCTGTGAATACACTGAAAAATCTGTGTTAAGTAATTTCTTCCAGATGTAGCATTACATGTAGCCAACCTGTTAAGATATTTCTCAAATTGATAAATGCTCTGTGGTGTATATGGTTCTCAAGTTACTCACATTTGAAATGTATTCTTTTTTTTCTTGTTAAAATGCACTTGTTTTTTCCTCCTCATAGAGTTTACAAAGGATGAGTGTTTGCAGGTGATATAAATTTTCTCGGAAAATTTATCCTATATTATTAAAGTATTTACCATGTAAACTGATGGTAAAATATAGTGTTTACATTCATAATATAAGGACTTTATGTCCTCATAGTAGAAAGGTAGGTAGAACACACCTCCTACACTTGCAGATTTCTTCTCAGGTTAGCTTCTCTGCACTATTTACTGATCCACTGTTTGCCCAGTAAATAAATTACTTGGTGAAAAAACATAATTATGACCCTAAGTATTAAACAGTTTCTGGAGGGATATTTTGGCATTAATTAGAGATAAAGCATTTATAGATAAATTGAACTGGAAGCAAGAAAATAAGTTCATATTCGTCTTCAGCTAGATATTAGAATTTCAAGGAATGTTTTTGAGACTCCTGTCAGCACAGCGGTGTGCTAAGAATTCAGAATACCTTCTTCCTTTCTATTTTATGAATCTACAAAAGATAATGTCATTAACTTTCCCTACAGTTGGATCTTTTTCTAGAATAATCTATATAATATGACTTGGGCATCAGAAAAATCCTGCTCTCATAATTACATGCACGCTTCTAATGTTTCACTAAGTATTAAACAAATTTTATGAGTCCTTACATGATTACTGGTTCAGGACCCAGGGCTTTTATAATCTAACCCAGCTAAAAAAAATTATTTTATAAACATATAAACTATAGATTGCTTTTATTTTAGTAATTTTATCACTTACTCTAGAAAGAGCCTTTTCATTAAATGGATAGTATCCAAAATATAAAGCATTCAGTTTTTCTATGGCTTTCAAAATTTGTGTGCTTAGTGAGCTCAGTCTTCATTACATTCTTGTATTAGTCCTTGTTTTCTGAAATATGCACTTCTAATTTTATAATATCATGTTATATTTATCACATATGTATCTGTTGTTCAGTGACTAAATAAGAATTCCTTGCCCAGGTTATTTCAAGTTTGGAAAGGTGGAAAAGTTAGTGCTAATCAGCTCTAGGTGATCTAAATTGTGGTATCTCAAATTGTAAGCTGTCTTGACTGTTTTGATACTGGATTCTTTTAGTCTACTAGCTGTCAACCTCAATGAGTGCAAAAAGGGGAGGAGGGAAGAAAAATGTTCTTTTAAAATGTCCCCTAATAATTTTCTTTATAATTTGCATCAAAGCTGCCTACTGCATACTTGAAATAGTTGCAAGACATTGAGAATTACTCTGACTGTAATTGTGTTTTCTTTGTTGGTTTGTTGCCAGCTTTGCTGCCAGCTTTACTAGATGAGAAAGTCAGAAACCAAGGAAGTTCTGAGTAATATTATCTGATAGAACAATTCTTTTCAATATATTGGGATCTGTGTTTATTTTTCAGTATAATTGAATACTTTTTTGAACTATAAAAATGATACAGTGTAGGAAATGTCAAGATTCAGGAAAGAGTTGCCTCTGAAAATGTCATGGGATTTAAAATATGCTTGCTCATAGTGTTTCTGCACATTCTTCTATATATTTTGTAGTTTGGTCTTGTACATTTTTTTTATTTTTATGGCTTATTATTTTGTGTCTGCCTTTCCTGTTTCTATCTGTTTACTGAGTTTTGAAAATTGCATGTATCAGTGTGATGATGAGAGCTGCATTTAGATACTTTTAGTTTTCCTGTTTAGGTTTGAAGTGCTTTAGTGGTCTTTCAGGATCTGTCAGTATGGTATGTCCTTTTATCCTCCTGTGGCACTCTGATATGCATTTGTTTTGTTTGGGTAGAGATAATGTAGTGTCCAAATTCCTGGCTTACATTACAAGAAAATTAGGGTTGCCAGAGGTTAGCTCCTCTATATTGCATTCCACTGTTAGATATGTTTCTCTTATTTATGCTGGTGATAGCTGCATACAAATCATATACTATTTATACCAGTTGAAATTTAGCTGCATGGAGTATTCTTAGCAGATGGTGTGTTTTGCCAGAGGTAGCCACTGCATCTTGGTTTCTTAATTTCTGATTTTACTGTCTAATTGTAAATCAGGTTCACAATTCATAACAGTAGAATTTACTTCATGTAGCTAGAACTAAAAATATGCTGTAAGAATCTCCTTGAAAGATGCCATTCATCTGCCAAGAGAAATAACGTAAGAGTGGTATTTGTGCTCTTTTTATCTCCAATCAGTTCAAGAGCAGTAAATATGGTTAAAGCAAAACTAAAAAATACTATTTTAGGTAGTGATGAGAACAAATACAAACCTTGTTTTCCACCTTTCTGCCACTTTGAGTAGGTTGGGAATGAAGTCCAAGGTGTTTAAATTTGTGATTTCTTCTGTGTAATCAGTTTCAATCCAAGATAGGATTGTCATCTTCAGATTTTGAGAAAATTCTCATCTGACTTGAAAGTGGTCTCTGATTTTTGTCTAGGATTTCTTTTCATTTCGGTGTCAATATTTTAGTAACACAGCTAGCTAAAAAAAAGAAGACTTTATAACCCAGTATTGAATATAATGCAGGATCAAATAACTGATGATATACAGATCAAATTCTGGAGACAAATGAGACTTAAGATTTATACTGTTGGAGAGTGTGACTGTAAGGAAAGGAAGAAGTCTGAAATAATCAGAACCCCAGTTAATACTGTCAACCCCATCCAAAAGTTATGTAGAGAGTGTTGGTTTTCTGAAATGAGCTGCATCTGGCAGAGTCAGGCCCAGATGAGCTGCCTGGCTCAGTGGCTCTCTGGCATAAGCCTTGTGGTACGTGACACACAGTGTGTAGCTTGAATAAGATACCAGCTTTGGGCTAATGCTTATCATGCGTTCTGCTGGCAGTCCTCTCTTCAGTAGTGTATTCTAAAAAAGTCCAGATCCAACTAAATTCTCTGAATAATAGCCTCTCTTGGTGAAGAATAACAAATGACATTTTCTGCCTTTTCTCTTTTCATCAGCTGTGATATAAATAACATAACATAAAAAGATTCGGATATGAAGTGGTATGAATAAGTATGTAAGCAGTATGAATAAGTACATAAAGCAGAAATAATATTTCCAGGGCAGGAAATCTTTGAACTGTTGCCTCATATAGATGAAATAGACTGTATGACAGTTCCATATTAAAGTAGCCCACTCATATCTTTACTAAAATTTTTTAGGAACATCTTGTGGCATTTACTTAACACTATCAGGAAGCTTGTTACATATTCAAAAAGGCTGGTATTGATCTTTTCATATTGTATTGTAGTAATTTCCATTGGTCTTCTTTGTGGTATAGTGCCATTTATATTCACAGAAGAAATTCTAAATATATAAACATTGGCACTAATTTTTCTCTGATTTCTGTGTCCTAGAACCCTGCTGGCATTAGGCTGCCATGTTGGAATTGCTGATGAACATGCTGAAGAAAAAGTGAAAAAAATGAAACTTCCAAAGAAGTAAGTTGAAATTCAAATTAATCTTTTTGTTAGGCAGCATAAGTTAAGCAAACACAATTCTAACAATTTTATACTTTTAGTTTTGTCTTGGGCATACATTTATGTGTATGAATTTTCAGAAATTTTCACACAGCTTCATCCACATCTTTTCTTTTAGATATTTGTGACCTGATGTGTGGACAAATTTTAGGTTTTTTGTGATTTGTTGAAATGTCTGCCATTCATTGTTACATATTTATTTTATATATGGAGGGTAACTCAGAGACTTTATAAAGAATTTTTACAGCGAATTTGTCAATGTGTTTAACTGTGCTGCAAATATTTGAAGGTAACCCTTTTGGAAGTCCTTAAATGGCCATGACTTGAAGTGGAGAGAACTCATACAATTGCCCGACTTTTTTTCCCAAGCAATCAATTGGCAAGAGCGTTGGTAGGACTGGGCTCAGGTTGGTATGGTATAGAGGTCTCCACTATCACAGATCTGAAAGCAGCACTCATGGCTCAGCCAAGGTGCCTTGGGCTCTTCCTTAGAACCAGTGCATCCCCCCAGATTGGGAATGAAGAATTTGGGAACTTAGTTGAAATGTTGGAACTGTACTTGTATATGCATATGACAGCTCTACCATCCAACACACGTTTGAGCCCATGGTATAAAGGAGAGTTATAATATGTAAGGGTAACTCAGGTGAAGGTTGCAGTTTTACTTGTGCAGAACTTGCATATATCCTGTTATTCCTGAATTTAAATTAATAATTTGGTTTCCTTTGTTATGAGTAAGAGCAATGGTAAGTTCTAATTGCTAAGTTCCTGTCACCAGTAGCAACTTGTAGCTCTTTGCAGGGACATGCTCTGTGCAGAAATCGCTGTTCCTCTGCTATTGCATATCTCCATTATTCATAGTAGTCCTTCACTCACCCATACCTCCGTCCCCAAGGCCAGTGTAGTAATCTCCAGCTCATGTTTAACTGAAGCATGCCTTCCTTCTTCCTTTTGTGAGCTAAAAGCACATTCCCCATTCTGGCAAGGTTCCTGCAGGCTTCTGGGTAATAATTCATTACAAGGTAGCTGTAAGAATCTGGACCCTCAAGTCTTTGATATATACCACACTGCACAGATTTACGTAACATTGATATCACAGTTTCAGAATCCCTGATGCGGTGGCTTCACTAGAATGAATGAGAATAAAAGCAAAGTATTAATTTAAATTCCTCCAAACCGTTCCTCAGTTTTGGTATCGTAAAGTAAGTGCATATCCCTCAAAGAAGAATGAGATATCTATGGATTTCTGTATTTTTTTTCCAAATTTCCTGGGCAGAAATATATATGCATTTGCAAAATTGTTCAAATGAATTAGATTTCCTGCTTCTGAAAAACTGCAGCTCAATCTCAAGTATGAAGAAATTAGACTTTCTAATTTAAGAAGACTGATAATGTTGAGTCTTTTTAGTGTCATTAAAAGTCATAACTTCAGAAACCTGAGATCCTACCATAGATACTAAGTCAGAATTTTGATAACTCACACATAATAGATGGAAAAAAATGAGCAAAAAGGAAATAGAAACATTGTGTCTACATTCTCAAAAGCATCAGATGAAAAGCAAAAATGGATGAGCAAAAATGGAGCAAAGATACATTGTGCAGCTGAATCAACTGTAAGGCTGGATCACTTTTTTTATAGGATATAGTCCTGAGGAGAAGAAGGGTTGCTGTTTTACAGTTGGACTAGGCTTAACAGAAGAAGATTAAAGGAGGTTGTGGATAAAGCTAAATTTTTGATGGGAGAAGAAATGTCACTTCCTGTATTTGCTAGTTATTTCTGTTCATTAGATAATACATATGTGTTATCACATTTTTTATTTTCTCATGAAAATGTAGTAAGTTCTCATATCTGCTTGACACAAAATTTTACTGTGAAAAAGAAAAGCAACAAACATCACTTGGATGAATCTAGCTCACCTGCTTTATATCCTAAAAGATTTTGCCACCTTATTTTGTATGTTCTTTTCTGTCTTCTTAACCCTTTGCTTCATTTTTCTTTTCTGACATCCCATTGTAACAATGAAATTTATAAAATGTTAAGAACAAGTTTATATTTGTGTCCGGCAGAATTTTGGCATCACAGGCACATTGGTTACAAGTTGGAGAAAAATGACATTTTTAACTGACAGTTGTGCCAGAAATTTCTCTTTCCTGATACAGCATTACTCTTTTTGGACCATTTTGAACATTTAGCTGGTGTACTGAAAACACAACTTTTGCCAGTGGAAATTCTTTTTCTATTAGGGAGTGTTTACTGAGTGTAACTTCAGGTTTTGAACAAAACATCATTCAACAACCTTTTATTTTAAAATACTTCCTTGAAATATTTCAAGTCTTTGTTTTAATAAATTTTAAATATTTAGTTTAGGTAAAAAGAAAAAAGTCTAAATGAAATGGGGAAAGAAAAAACAATTGTCAGAATGAAAAGAAAGCAGGGTTTAATTTTTTTGTTTGTTTTATTATGTTTAATTTTCTCTTGTAAAACTACTCATGCAGACTGCTGAAAATCTTTAATCAGCATGACAGAGTATGGACTAAGATCCCTTGAAAACATACCTATTGCAACTTTGATCCTTATCCTTTGACACCCCCTGGTTACTTGGCGCTGTTCCAATATCGGAATAGCTGTGGCTGTCATAGCTTTTATACACACAACATAACACTTGTGCAGAGGAGTGTGACAGGATGATTCATTATTTCCATTACTGTCTGGTTTTACTGCCATTATTGAAGCAACTTCACAGCTACCTGAGGAGAGGTAGCCATGAGGGCGGTTAGCTGGAGTGTGGGAGGCAGCCCCACAACTGCTAACTGCTTGCTTAATTCTGGAATAGAAAGCTGCAGATTGGTAGCTGTGTAAATGATTAATCTTGGATTGATGTTCTTGATTGGATTGATGTTCTTGAATTGTTGTTTTCAAACTTTAACATTTTCTTTTTAATGGAGTGATTTTGAAGGAAGGTCCAACCTCATATTTATAGATGATAATCCCCCTTAAATAGCTGGTTATTTTTAATTATTGTTTTCAACAAATAATTTGTTTAATTGGGTTTTTCAGTTGTTGTCACAGAAGAGAATTAATTAAAATTTGAAAAGGATTTGAATATTTTAGAATATAAATACGGATAAATACTGTTTCTTTTTCTGGATTTTTCTCTGTCAGTACAAATAAAGAAAATGACAAAATGATTTAGAAAATAGACAATTATTCAAACTCACCATTCTTTAAACACCCCAGGGTGTATAATTTCAGTGGAAGAATGTTGTTGTTTATTTTGCACAGGCCTGTTTTGTTGTGACTGAAATAGTGATTTGTTTTGTCAGTATGCTTAAGAAGAAATAGAATCATAGAATCATTTAGGTTGGAAAAGACTTTTAAGATCCTCAAGACCACACTCAAGGATATTCAGGGCACATCCACCAGCTCCAGCCTGGTTTCTTCTGGGACCACAGAAGTCTGAGCTCTGGCCCCTGAGAGAGCCTGCTCCTTCTCCCCTTGCCCTGCTGCCTTTGTGCCTGCAGGCTGTTTTTAACACCTTTTTTTTCTCACTCCTCTCTTCCAGTGCAGCATTTTGCCTTTTCCTAAAAATTTTTTCCTAGAGGCACCACCAGTATGGCTGAGGGACTCAGCTTTGGCCAGTGGTGGGTCCTGTTTTGGGCCAGTGAAACCAACTGTGTCAAGCCACAGGGGCAGCCCTGGCCTCTCCTCAGAGAGGCTGCCCTGTGGCCTCCCTCCACCAGTGTCCTGGCACAAGTGTTACTCAGACAGCCCGTCTGTCTTACCCAAACACTTTTCACTTGGTGCTCCTCCTCTTCCCCTGTATGTTCCCTCATCAGATGAGCTAAGGGAGGTCATGTCCACCACCATGGTGGTGCTGCATAGTGTTGTAGGTTTTTGTTGTAAATTTGTTAAGTCCTGTTGTGCTGCATCTATCACCATATGCTTTATGTCCTTTATTGAAGAAGATTTGGTCATATGTAAAGTAGGAGATTTCTGTAACTAATTGGATGGGAACAAGTTCATGAAAGTAGTGTCCCTAGGAATGCTAAAAAAAGTGAGAAAGTGCCTTTCTTTTCTTAAGTCATACTTTAAACATGTGCTCTTATGGTTTGAAGAATAGTTAAGGTATGAAGAATTATAAAGACAAACTTTTGTTAGGCAGACTTCATAAGTGATCTTGAATAAGCTTGATTTGCTCTGTCTCTCACATCCCTGTGTGTAGTAGAAAGAATATATTTTCTTGCTTCAGTAGGAAATAGATAAAATTTAATAAGTATTGTGAACTGCTCAGAGGTAGCAACAATAATGTTGATATAAGCGTTTGATAAGCAACATCTTAATCTACTACTTTGAATATGTGGAAGTACTAAAACACTTTAAAAACATTTTTAGTTCAGACCATTTTGGGTAGCTTTTAGTACCAGTTGCTTCATCCCATCAAGATGCGTGTCAGTGCATTATTATTCTTTATGTTCAAAGGCGTATATCAGATTTATGTAGATATGTTGTATAGATGTTACAGATGTTATATTTATTTCCTTTGTGGTTTCTACTTTTTCCTTACTGAAAAGTAACTGCAAGTTCTGTTCTTTTTCAACAGCTATCAGTTGTTAAGTGGATATAAGCCAGCACCCATGGATCTGAGTTTTATCAAACTGACTCCCTCTCAAGAAGCTATGGTGGATAAACTAGCAGAGAATGCTCACAATGTGTGGGCAAGGGACCGTATAAGGCAAGGGTGGACATATGGTATCCAGCAGGTAAGTGCTAACTTCAGATACTTGAAAAAGCACTTACCTATTGAAACATTTCACAGTAAAAGGGAAATAATAGGGATACACAATCAGGAAGAAACAGCTAATGAATGTTTGTCAGTCAAAGAAAACATGAATACGTACTGAAAGAAATACTGCTAAATCTTCTAGCAGTATGAGACTCTTTTAAAAGCAGTATTAAAAAAAATGATGATATATTTTTGTATGCTATCTAGATCTGAGAGTGACAGAATTGCATGCAGGAAGCTAATGTGCTCTAGTGTATTAGGAAATGTAAACAATGACTTTCACTAGGGGAATCATTTAAAGGTTTGCAGTCCTTGGAATTGAATGATTTTGTTTATCCAGGAAACTCAGGATGTAAACTTCTAGTAATCACTTTGCTAATATGTTGTATTTCTGGCAGAGGCCATGTTTAACTGAGAATAGTAAAGTCAGTCTCAAAGGTTCGGTCCTACTTTAGTTGTTTCATTTCAGTGAATAGGAATGTTATGTAGTAGGTATCACAATGTGTTACAAGGGAGGGGAGTAAGAATGAAGCATGGATGGATTGTTAAAAGTAAAACCCAGGTTCTTTGGTTTCTTTAAAAAAAAAAAAAACAAAAAAATGAATTGGGTATACAACAAGCCTAATTTAGTATTTTTCGAGACAGTTACTACAGCAGTTTTCCCTTAAGCATCTTATTTTCTGTTCTTTTTGTGACTGTGAATTTTATATACAAAAAGATTTCTTCACTTCCATTAATAAATGTATGGTAGCATATCACAGTGAAATTTTAGGCAAATTCATGGCTTGGGGAAAAAAAAAATCATGGTTTTGCACTGAGCTTAAAAGCTTGCTATTTTTGCAAAATAGTTGTTTTGTAGGTACATACCCTGTTCTGCCTACAAACAGTGGTTTTGTTTTTGGCAAAAATTTTAGTTATACTTTTCAGCGCTGCACATGTCAAATTTTGTTCTTCTACAGGACCAAAACTAATTCTATTTGCAAAGCTTTTGTATAAAAAAAAATTAATCTGGTTTTATATATATTAAGATAGACACTTAATTTCACTTCAACGTGTGCTGACAAAGTACATTCATGTGAAAAAATATATGCTGCTTATATGAATTTCAACATCATCCTTTATAGTATCTTACTATAAAGCTGTCATTGTGTTACTTTATAAACTCTTTAGGAAATCTATGTTCTGTATTTGGATCTAGGCAGACAGTGAGCCAGTTCTTCTATTTGGAGACTGATATGTATGTAATATTCCCTGCTAGTTAAACACTGAATATAATTCAGTGTTGGTGCAAATCTCTGCTTACCACAGGATTAAATTTTCCCATAATGCTGCATCTTTAAGTGAGAGAAGGTGGCCCTTTGAAGTGCTGTTAACATTTCTGATAGAATATGAAGCATAAGTGTTGGAAGTGATGATTTTCTGTTGTCAGGTAGGGTGAGCAGATTAACTAATTTGCAACTCCCTATGTCAATTCGGTGTTTATGGAGGCAGTGCACAATTTATTTCTAGAATGAAAAACTGTATGCTCAAAAGAAATATTTCTTATATATTAAAGAATGCAGTCAATAATTTACACCATGCCTTCCATATTTTTTATTCTTTCAGAAGCCAATCATTTTCAATACGTGACTTTACCAATCAGGAGATTTGAAATGAGTGAAAGTTGGGAAATAGTTACAGCTTTGATGAAAACTTGACGTAGCCCAAAATTAAAATTAGTTTTGTTACAGAATTTATTGGTTAAGATGAAGCTAAGAAGTCTCTGGAATCAAATTCATCTCTTAGCTAATTACATTTCTAACTAGCATTGGGAAAATTTAATCCCATGACTCATATGTAGTGAGTAAGTTTCTTGAGGACAATCTAACCTACCCTTTGTATCTGTGTATCTTTGAAAAAAAACACAAATAATTTTACTGCATTTATTGGGTTGAATTTGCAGCCAAATTACATGATTTCTGAATTAGCAAGGTATTAAGTAGGAAAGGCAGTTAAATAATGATGTTAAGGCAGTTAAATAATGACTTTTCCCAGTTTTACTGGATTGGGAATGATAAGTAAAAGATGGAGTGAGAGTGGGTGGCAATGAAAAAGTTTTCCTTTACATGTACACGACATGTTTGTTATACACTGTCTTTATGTATGTTTTGGTATGCCTGTTGGTATAGAAGATCCTGCATTGAAGAGGCGTGATGTGATAGTCTTAAATCATTAGTTTTATTATACTTCCCAAAAGGCAATGGAGTTGCTCCAGACCACAAACTTAGTTTAAAAGAAAAACGAATAAAAGCCCCAAAAAACCATTGATCAGACAAATTTAGTATGGGATATAACTGGAAATTAAACACTTCAGCCTAATGTCAGAACAATGACAAAATCTGTCTCATGTTCTCAGTGCTGTGCCTGGGGAAAGAGACTAAACTTACTGTCAAATCTAAAATGTGGCCCTGTGAAGTGGCAATTTTGAGGTTCACAGGGAAGGAAAAAGGAGGACTCTGTGATCTACTCACTGAACAGCTCTTTGTATGTTATCTACTGACTCTTAAAATACTGTCCTGAGGGGCAGCCTTGGAACTCTAGCCTCTCCTAGACTCTCTTTCTAATAAATGCCCTACTTGCTAGATGACAAAGTTCAACATGAAAATTAAATCTGTGCTCACTTACTACAATTCATAGTCTGGTTTGAGAAAAATCATGGAAAATAGAGGTATAGTTTCAAACCCCTTAGTCTTGTCATTACTGAATGGTGCATTAGCCATTTTTCAAGAGTTTTTTTAAAAAATTTAAATCCTCAAAAATATCTGACTGGATTTAGGTATCTAAATCCATTTTGGTGGCCAAGGACAAGCTGTTTTATAAAAAGATTATTGGAATGGTATTCCCTACTTAAGTTTTTGGAAATTTTTTAAGCAGTCAGTGTGAATGAAGCCCTGATTTTGACTACCGGGTTGTGCTCTGAAAGGGCCTTAGAGAAATGCTTCTGCTCTAAATCTTGATTGGGCTTAGGTATGTATGATAAATATTGTACTGTTCTTCTTCACAAAGACAGAGAATGCAGAGAAGAGCCTGAAGTATATAAAGTAAAAAGTTTAAGTGCCTATGAAGCTGATCACACTGGTAATGGAAAGCCACTTAGTTGGGAGTTTGCAGCATTGAGTGTTTATGCTTAAAACATCCACGTATTTTTTTGTATTTGATTCATTCAAACTGACTGAAAACTTTTGTGTGCTGGGTGGGGAACTGTAGTGGTGCAGTGAACAGTGTCATAGTTATGCTTTCAATAGAATATGATTGTCAGAGATGAACAAGAGCTCAGAAACATTTATGGCCTTCAGGAAGATCTGCGAAATCTACAGTATACTTTGCTCCCTTATTCTTGGCAGACAAATTACAGTATTATCATGTATAATTAAACAGGTAGATGATGGCCTTGAAAGCTTTGCCACCAATAATGTGTCCTGCAGAAGCTGCCATTCTTGGAGTGCCGATGTTGATTTTCTCTTAATGCCATAATTTTTCTCTTTTCAAATAATTATCTTTTCTTTTTCTTCTGGAGAAAAGACAGACGACTGAGTTCTGGGAGTGCTTACAATGTGCAGAAAACATATACTATTTATTAAAAGCTGTAAGAAGAGAGCAGAATAGTGAGATTCTCCTTTCTGGGGGCAGTGCAGAAGTGTGTCTCATTTAGCTGACATATATCATATGGCAATCTGGTAGCTGTTGTCCACACTGCTATGTGCTTCTGCTTGGCTCCAGTGGGTTTATTTCATGGGTTGCATTTCTGTTATCCTGTCATATTACTGTGACGTGTTACAGTAGTGGAATAAAGTGACTTGATGTTATGCTGTATAATACTATAACAGATCTTGCAGAGCTATGAAATAGTTTCCTAAGGGAAAGAAGCTTACAGATGTTTGAAAGTAGATGAACTAATCACTGGGAAAATATGTTATGAACAGCAATCCTGCTGTTGCTGTAGGCTGAATTAGATAACCTAGTAGGTCTGTTCCATAGGAGTGCCTCATCATTTTGGAATTATATAAAATGAAAAAATTAAAGAGATACTGTCAAGTAGTCAATGTATTAACTGTTTTTTTCCTTTAAAAAGTATTGGAGAAAATACCTTCCTACTTCCAGATTATTTTTTCTTCTTCTAAATCCGGCACTGCTTGTCAGGATCTTTTCTTAACAAGACATAATAACTGCTCTTTGTGCATGACTATATACAGTATTTTTGTTCAGGTGCTGCAGAGCCAAGCAGCCAACCAGGAGAGGGAGCACAAGTTAGCTAATAAATCCTGTCACAGAACTGTTCTCACAGCTGTGATGACAATGATCACAAACAACTAAGTATTTTTTAATAGTACAGACCTGCAGTAACTTATTGCTTCTTGAGAGGAGCAAAAAGAACAAAACAGGTAGGAAAAGTACATAATTTTGCTTAAAAGAACATATTAAATAGCATTAAATAGGAAAAACAAGCACAAAATTGGTATGAAAATACTTGACAGTGTGTCTTTAAGGGAGAACATGGTTACCTGCAAGTTAGTGGTCTTGGAACTGTGGAAGTGGTGGATGACCAAGGAAACATACAGAAGCCAGATCCAGGCAAAGGAGCAATATAACCTTGGTGTGAGTGAATTGAAAAAATTGCATTTGTGCTATGAGAGAGGCTTTTTTTTTTTTTTTTTTTTAAACATGCCATGGATTTTGACATTGTCCTCTCATGATTACCTATGTGTTTTGTTTGGTTACTTTTAAGGAATTTCTCTTAACAAGCTGATGGAAAAATAGCATGGAAGCATAAAAGGATGTATTTGTGACTAAATCTTCACAAATATTTCCCATCAAGTTTAATGGAAAATATTCAGAACTCAAGTTTATCCATGAACTTACAGTATTTGTTGATGTTCATAAAACTGTGGTTTATATATACAGGAGAATCTCAACTTCCATGTAAATAAGGAAAAGACAGAAAGGGACAGAAAAGAGTCCATTTTAGAGGCCAGAAAGCAAATGACAATAATTTTAAGTACATTACCTACACCCTCCCTCTTCACGAACATGATTTCTAGGTGTCCACACTGATTGTGAGGATCATAGCCAAAGATTCTTTCAAATTTTGCTTATATGCATTGTCATGCATCCAGATAGCTTAGTCAAAAGTTATCTTGCTTTTTCTTCATGTTACATTGTGTTGTACCTGAAAAAGCTAACAATCAAACCCACCATTTATATTGAGGAAAAAAGTGAGAAAAACCCTCACAGCTTTAACAATTGTTTATAAAAATCAACAACATCAAAATTTCTTTGCACTGTGTGAAGAACATCTTAAAAAAGATGCTCTGCACTTCCTGTTCTACAGTATTTAGTACCGTGAAGCAATTATCAAATCTGACTTCTCTTAGGCCCAAAATGCAAGATGGTTTGGTCTTTAAGTCAGGATCTTATCTTTTTAGATTTATGAAAATTATTTGACATCACTATTTGATCAGGAGTTGGTCTTCTCAACCTGCCTAGAGCTGTAATGCAAGAGAGGCATTGTTCTGGAAATTTAGACTGAGAAAATATGGGTGCCTGGGCAAAATCATAAGGTTTTTTTTTTATTAAACATATATAAAACCAGCATCTTGTCCTTGTAAAATCTATTTATGTTACCTAACTGTCACATTTTACATTACTTATACTGATATATTAGTTCCTTGAGTCAGGGCACATTCTGCCAGGTATTCCATAGGGGTATGGTCCTCAATGAAGATGGTAGAAGCTGTACATTATTACTAAGGATACACATACTTCTAAGGTCAGAACTCAGCTGTTAGTACTCCAGATGACAAATACAACTTCTGCTTTGGCTGGGTCAGTTTAGAGTATTTGTTAACATTGCCAAGAATATGGCTTCATGAGGACTTTATTGTGCTTTACGGTTCTAATGCATCGGACTTTGTAAATTACTTATTTACTAAATACCAATTTAGAATTGTATGTTTCCTTTTCCCTTATAAGATGGTTTTTAATTTTTATGGTTTCTGGTTAAACATGAGCTGCCATGATAAATGCAAAAAAGCTAGACCTCTGGATAACAAGACATGAATGGCACAGTGTATGTAAATGATCCTGTTCACAGTGTACACTCACATGGTGGCTCACTGGCTTTCTGACAGCATGTTGTCACAATTGCTCAGAAATCTTTGTGGTATTGCAAGATGTGGATCTTGCGTGTCGGTGAAGATATGACAGCAAGCAGAATCAATTCACAACTGTGGAATGAGTGTTTTCTAATGGTGCAAAAGAAGCTAAGAAAACAACAGCGCATCTGTCTCACTGGATGTGTGCTGAAATACATTTGCTTTGTGCTTGGTTACGAGAAGAAAATAATTTAATTACCCTGCAGCATATGTATCCATATACCTCTAATACTTCAAGTTGCAAAACGTATGATCCCATTACATTGCTATCATATTTTCCCTGCACTTTTCCTAGTGTGTGTTTTATCTTTCTTTTTGAATGGCACTTATTTGCATAGATTTCTGGTGTCTTTTTTATTCTCTTTAGTTTAGTGATCTGTGTTGTTCCTGAACTTCTCAGAGCTTTAGGAAGGTCCGGGAGTGCGCAGGTTTGCGATATCAGAAAACTCTGATATAGCTCTGAAAACTACATTCTTCTTTTCGGATGTCTTTTAGAGGTTTATATGGGGCTTTGGTTTTTGTCACTTTGAATTACTTCTGAAGCATACAACCTTATTACACACACTGCACCTATTAATAGGCTTTTCTTTTAGAGCTGCTTGTAGAAATTCACTGTGGTTTTCTACAGTGCTGTAGATGGTATGTCATTTCACTCTTGCTGTTGTGTGACATCTGCCTATGCAAGTTCCAAGACCAGTTGTTAGTTCCAGTGCACTGGATCCGTTAGATGCACATCATATACTCACTGAATGCAGTTTGTATCTCTCAGCTCCCTGTGTGTTTTCTTGGACTTATTTTGCAACAGTGTTCTTTACTTGTCATGGAAGTTATAAATAACATATTGATATTTTTTGGTGTGTGTGCTTAGGTATTTTTTTCTGTAGTTCTTTTTTATTATTTTAAGAGCTATATTCAGGTAGTGCCAATTGTTGACTAATTATTGCCTATTAAAAATCTTTTAAAATGTATACAAATAAATGTATATGTTATTTGTAATAAGTATTTGTCTATCACTTGCTGTGTATAGCAGAATCTGTAGTTTACACTGTATAAAATAATACCGATTTTTCCTGGTCAGTGCTACATCACTGAAGTTTAACATTATTAGTTCCTTCCATTTACAGTCAGGGCACATTCTGTCAGGTATTCCCACTTTGCATGGTTGCAATGCTTTCTTTTACCTAAGTGAAGTAAATTAAATTCTAAATTATTAATGGGTGTTTGTAACATCAAATGAAGACAAAGCTGTGTAATAAAATAGAGAGGCTTTTTTCACTTTTTCTGTGATAGGAGAGGATCTGAATTCAAAACAAAAGAATTATGTAAATGTCATGTGCCAGCTCAAACCATTTGTCTATGAACAAGTAGTTGCCAGACAAACTCTATATAAAACAGATGAAGCATTAGACTGTCAAATCTGGAAAATGCTGAAAAAAGTTTAAAATTATGCTGAGTTTTTCTTCTTTTAACAGTCTACGGTAACTTCCCTGTATTTAATAGGAAAAATTCAGTCTATATACCAATTGGAAGCATACTCAATAAAAATTAGCACTCTTAGCTAATCAGTTTTCTTGTTGACTTGATTGTGAGCGTGCAAACCTCAATCACTGTACAGGATCATTCTCTTGATTAGCTACATTTAAACCACAGAGATGCAGAAGGTCATTAGTACAAAAATTTATGATGAGTATAACAATAATAGTTCTTAATTCAGCAATAAGTAACACATGCAAAATTTAGATGGACATATAATAGGACAAAAAAGAACAAAATTATGAAAAGAAAAATCCCTTCCCACATTCAAATTTAAAGAAGCAGGCACAATCTTGAATGGATGACAAAGGTCACAATATTAAATAAAATTAAAGCCAAGGGAAAAACATCTGTAGAATCAAGTTGGTTTAATACATAAGATTTCTTTATTGTTTTGTTTGTTGTTTTTTTTTTTTTCACCTCACTCTCATTTTTGTGCTTAGGCATTTTTAAAAGCACTTATACTATATTTCATTATGATACATGGTTATCAGCTGATTGCTGTATGTTAATGTGTGTTAAAGGTTGCTATGGCAACTACCAGCGCATTAGTGTAACTGTATATTATGGGTAAGAAATTACATATTTTTTGTTCCAAACTTCTGTTTTATATTTTTAAAGACAGTAAAAGTTGGTAATATCTTTGGGACATGTAGTGTTTCAGAGGAAATTATTTGGTTTTTTATGTCCTTTCCAAGACAAATAATTAAACCATAGTGTTTCTATCTCAGATGTTACTGTGAATATTCTTATATCAAATAATAATTCCTTATAAAATTTAGTTCAACATTTGCTTCATTCTGCATGCAGCCCTTATCTGCATCTACCAAATTAAATATTGGAAAAAAGGGACTGTGAACTTAAGTGTTTGGAATGAGTATGAAAAGTAGATCCCTCAAATGGTCTTGGTGTTTGCCTTGTCACTCTCCTTTCCACTGAATATAACTAGAGCTGATATTTTTTTGATTTGTGTCCCCAGCAATGCATTATCTTTATCTTTTTGTTAGCCCTTTTAGCATATAGGTAGTGCTTGTCCCTTAATATTTCTTCTCCTAGAGGGATCACTTGTAGGACCAGATTTCATCAAGCACTGGTTTATAACTGCTCTTTTAAGAGTTGGTTACCATGACAAGGCAGAAGGTAGATAGCCTTGTATCTAAGCATTTAGAGATGCCCACAAGTGTTTGTCAGAATGGATGTACCGTTTCTTTTCTGCCTATAAAGAGAGAATGAAAACCACGCATGATCCACACATGATGTTTTCTAAAATAATAGGCACTGTTTTTCCACTTCTAACTAAATCTGATCAATCATAAAAGCCTCTCAATATTATTGGTATTGTACTCAAGACAACAAGCAGCAATATTTTTTTATATGTCTGGTCCATAATTTTTTTTTTTAGTAAGATGTCAGGAAGAACATGGAGAGTTCTTTACATGGTTTCTCTGACTGCCAGAAAAGTCTGACAGGATGTGAGAAGGCAATATAGACATGAAAACAGTTCTATTAGTCACTAAAAATTATGTTACTCATATAAATATTTCAGTTAAATACTGCTTTCAAATAAGATAATTTTGCAATAGAGGAAGACTTTGTCAATGTTGTGTTAATAAACCTAAAATACAAAGATTAAACCTTAACAATGTATTCATTTTAGGTGTAGGTGAGCTTAGTTTAATTATCTATTACAAAAATTCTACATATGAAGCACATCAACTATATTCTTGCAAGACTCTTTATTTTGGAAAAATACACAGTTTAAGTATTTGACATATGGGTTTATTATCTGTTTTATTATTATTTAATATCTCTGAATTTTAGTTATATCCTAGCTTATTGTTCTGGTATCTGCTTCATAAACAGCATCCGAAATATAATCTTTTGACTTTTCTCTCAACCTCTTTGCATCTGTCCTTGTTTTTGTGGTTTGTATTGTTATTTCATTAAGTAAATTTGATAGGAAATGACAGCAGGTATAAGCCACACTGTGTTTTTGTGTGTCACTTTCTTTTTTAGTGAATTTAGTGAGTTTTACTACTTTCTAGACTATTCAACTTTTTTGAATCCTTGCTATACTTGCAGTTCCATGTTTCAGTTGGCATAAATAGTAATTTTTATACTGCTATACTAGCATAATCTTATCCTTAAGACAAAAGTGCAATTTCTGAAATTGAATTGATTTTTCATACTGTATGCAGGATGTGAAAAATAGAAGAAATCCTCGCCTTGTACCATATGCTCTTTTGGATGATCGAACAAAGAAGTCAAACAAAGATAGTCTTCGGGAAGCAGTTCGCACCCTTCTAGGTTATGGTTACAATCTGGAAGCTCCTGATTCAGATCATGGTAATTAATTTTGGTTGTTTTTTTTTTTTTTTCTTCTCAAAACCAAAAAGGATTAGAATATTCCACCCTATTGAATTCGTTGGTTCAATAAAATATTTTGAACAGGTGTCTCCAAATCTAATAGGGGCTTTTCTTAGTTTTCTGTTGTTTATATTTCCCATAGATTTTAATTGCTTTCCAGCTAACTGCTGGAAAATACTGGTTTTTCCTTACAATGATCTGGTTCTTTTAATGGAGTTACTAATTAAATGCAAAGAATTCAAGTGCAGTACTTGAATCTGAAAGTTGTGATCAATGCCGTTGCAAAATTGCCAGAGGAAAGGAACTGCAGAACAGTGTCGCAAAAACTGGTTTTTCTTGAGCAAAGACCGAAACTGCTTTCAACAGAAGATTTTTATACTCATTTTGAGAATGTAGATATTACAGTTGATAAGCCTCTCTACTTTTTGAGATGTATAAAACATGTTATAGGGATCCTCTTTCATCAGCAAAAATCCATACTGTTATTAAAGGATTTAGAGCCCTCTAGTGGTGTTCTGCATTTCCAATCATTAATTTTTATTTAAACCTTAATTTTACAAAGCTTTCTAGTGTCAGGTTTTATGCTTTATTATTATTCTTTACTGGTTTCCCACAGCAGCTTATTTTTGGGATTGCTTAGAAAGCATTATGTTACTTAGAATTTAAAAAGAAAACAAATTCTCAGTTATGCTTTGTGGTGCTACATCTGTATACGTGAGGTACTGAGGGTCTTCAAAAGTGTTTTTAAGGCATGTTTTGTCATCTATCAAAGAGAAAATTTTACAGATAAAGAATTATGTGGCGGAGAGTTCAGCATTGCTTACAGGAGACTTAATGAGCCTCACCTAAGTCAGGCATAGTGGCATGAGAAATGATAATAAATTCTGAGGGATATGATTTTGTAGGCTGTTCTAGATGATATTGGAAATGTGGACCTTGATGTGTCTGAGAAAACAGAAAAGAAAGGGAGAGGTTCTTATCATGGTCTAATAAAATGGTGCAGGTAGGTGCAGATGCATTTGGTCTTAAAACAAATTCAGGAAAAAGAGGAATTATGGTGATTCTTTTGGAATGGTGACTTTTCAAAGGTTGCACAGACATTGCAAATTTATGGAAAAAGATCCATGGCTCTCACATTCTTTTTCTTGATCTGAGCAAAAGAATCAGAGTGATTCCTGAGTCATGTGATTTGTAGCTGCACTCAGATTTCTAAGTTCTTTTTTCTTTTTCTTTTTTTTTCCCCCCTCCACCCATGGTGGATTTACAAGTGTAGAGTTATTTCAGTGAGGTACTTAAGCATGCTGATTTCCCAGAATGGGAAAGGGCACTTTCTCTATATGGCTGTTCTGCAAGCACATTCTTCTTTACATGCCTATGCTCAAAGGGATTCCTTTACCTTTTCCTTTCACTGTCTTAATTTTTGTCAGTAGTTGAACATATTACTTTCTGCATTGGTTGGTTTTTGTTTTTTTTCCTTATTTTTATCTTTTTAAACTTTACAGCAGTGAGACTGGACGTGTGCAGTGGGATAATGGAAAAGTTCCGGATCTTCCGCACAGAAAAGACTTACGCAGTGAAGTCTGGGAAGTGGTACTTTGAGTTTGAGGCAGTTACTGCAGGAGACATGAGAGTTGGCTGGACCAGACCCGGTTGTCTGCCAGATCAGGAGCTTGGCTCAGATGAAGAAGCTTTTGTTTTTGATGGCTTTAAGGTTTGTATGTGTTTATCTGCAACAATAAGTGATTGCAAAACTTCTCATTTTTGCATCTAATTCCATGTATCATTGCTTCAACTTAATTGCCTTCTCATCTTTTATTGATGACTTATGAAGTTATTTCTCTCTGTCTTTGAGGGCCTAGGTGGAATAAGGAGGATCAGTGTCACCTGAAAAATTAATAAGTGGGGTTTGACATTTCTGTAGAGTTTTTCACAGTTCCACAGTATTCGTACAGTATATATAAAGAACTGAAAATCAAAGTGACTTAAATTCAAAATACTGGCAGAGCTGCAATTAGCTATGAATCATTTCTTTAAGTTTTACTCTGTTGTTCTCTCTATAAGAAGTGCCATTAGGGAATAAATATGGTTAAGATTATTAACAGTTAGTGTTTGAGGCAAACTTTGATACAAATTTTTTGTCGAAATGAAAGAGTTCCAAAGAATATAGCTAGGTTTTAATCCTTACAGCTTAACTGAAGTATCATAGAACCAGAAAGTTTAGCTCAAATTTACTCTGATTGAAACAATGACAGATTGAAATGAAATAGTAAAAATATATAGGAAAACAAGCTTTTATATGTTACTGATTATCAGCAGAATAGGTCAAATGACTCAGTGAAACTTTTAATTTTAGTATAAAGGCAAGTGCAACTGCAACTGCTATCAAGAACATAATTATTATTAAGGCTATTTTCAAAGTGTTTCTTGTATTTGGTATGGAATTAATTGATTTTATTACTATTATAATATGTAACAGAAATCAACAGTATTCCTGGCTGTTCCCAGTTAGATAAAGCTCTCAAGATGTATTTTATTTATGTTGTGGGAATTTATTTTTTCCACTCTTGTGTTACCTTGAAAAGAAAAATGCCTTGAAAGAAAACTGGAAAGTTGTTTTTGTAAAATATTTGACTGGCTTAAGTAAACTATTCAAATCCTGTATTTTTACTGGAATAGCTGCATTGTAGTTTGCCTTCTTAATCTTAGGTTTTGATCATTAGGTCTCAATCTACAGAACTATTTTGTTATCTTTGATTTTAATGGGCTCTTTTCTTGGTTGGAGAAAAAATTTTGATCTTCAGGATACCCAGAAAGGTTCATTTGTTTTGTATGATTTTCAAGATGAATACAGATGATAAAAATCTACTTGTGATGGAATATATAAATAGAAAACCTATTTGTTATTTTAAGATTTTTTTTTTGTTTTCTTGTATGCTTGTTGCAATAATTTTTAATTTATTTGAACTCCAACTCAAGACTCCATCCAAAGATTTTGCAGTCTTTGACTTGAAAGTCAGTCATGGGTGTCATTAATCATGCTCTCAGCTACTCTGGAATCTATCAGAAACTCAGTGCTTATCTCATCCACAGACAATTCTATTCCTTCCAAAATTTGCTATGTATTAATCTAAGATTAATTTATTTTGCACACAATATTTTTAAACTTATACTCGAGAAAACAGTAATTTGTTTGCAAATAATAAATTTATAGTTTACTAACATAAATAAAAGCAATTGCTTAAAAAAGATTTGTGAAGCAGCTACGTAACATTGTAATAGATATCATACTATTTTGATTAGGAGTCTTCCATGAAATTGTTGGATTTCCATTTTCAGACTCAACTTGAAGAACTCAAAGACATAGTTTTGGAATGATATTCTGTGTTCATTTCAGTGCCATCTTAATTGAGGAGGTTAATTATTAGTTCTACCACTAAAGACGAGAGGAACACTTACATTGTCACTATTATTCTTTTAATTCTTTTCAGGCACAGCGGTGGCACCAAGGCAATGAGCATTTTGGCCGCTCTTGGTTGGCAGGAGATGTTGTTGGATGCATGGTTGACATGAATGAGCACACTATGATGTTCACCTTAAATGGTGAAATCCTGCTTGATGACTCAGGTTCAGAACTTGCATTCAAGGACTTTGAGGTTGGTGATGGTAAGTATTGTAATATATCGTGCTGTTAACTTACTGTTGCCCAATTTTTGCTCTGACTTTGCTTTAATGTGGTGTGTTTTTTGTTCTCTCATCTCCACCCCTTTGCCCCCTCCCATCCCAGGAACTACCCCTTTTCCTTTTCTCTAGTTGATTAGTATTAAGCCTTTGGAAGGGAGGTTTACTGGGTGTGAGGATGAGTGTATCCGTGCTTAATTAGACATGACTATTTTTGGTCTGTGTTTGGCTCAACCACCTGTGCAAATTTGTTCTGTTTCCTGCCAAGTGGTGGGAAAACAAGGCCTGATAAACGAGAACTTCATCCTTGAAGACAGTACTTCGTATAAACTGAAATTAATTGTTATTAATTGGTATCTTCCTATTGGCTGATGGCCCTCCAAGGGCACTTTTCTTTAAGGCTTTGTTTTAGCGGTGGGAGGAGAAATGACAACGGATCCAGGGTAAAGTCAAGTGATACAAAGCTAGCCTTCAAAATTTTTTGCTTTATTCTAAAGCAGCAGATTGGACTTCGTGTTGTAGGGTTCTTGGTGCAGGTTCCAGAGTCCACAACTAGGTGTTAGTTTGCTATAAAGCCATAGTTTATGGGATTGCCAAAGAGGGCAAAGATTATGGGGTATGTCAGGTGCCAGATTGATTCTATACTAAAGAGGCATTTTTGTTTATAAATTTAATTATATACTTGTGTGCTAATAGATAGAGAAAAGGGTAAGAAATTGGGGTAATTTAGTTCACTACCTAAAACTTCTGAACTATCGTAGCATATAAGAATATTTTAAACTTTAATCTTTCCCTTTTATTTGTTGTAGGTACATATATTCTACCATATGCATTATACATCTGTTAAACAATACAGCTATACCTGAGAGATAAAGTTAAATTTTTTGAATTGTAAGAACTGCAAATGATACTGTTTGGTTACTCATTCCTATTCCCAGGGGAAGTATGAATCTCATACCTATTAATAAGGCAATTCCCTCTTTGAATTTTAACCACTCTATTTTCATCTGGATTTCAGAGTATTTTACTTGCAGGAGTGCTTTGGGAGATTTTTTTCCCTCTCTTTCCGTGCCCTAGAAATTAGAAATATTTTGATTTCCTTTAAAATGACATAATTGCCATCAATTTTCCAGACTTGTGCCTGTTACTTCAGATTTCCTTAGATGCAGCGATAACATGATGAAGGAAAGGGGTGTGTAAATTGTTGGTGCTATATGCAAAAAAGATTCTGAAAGAAATTGAAATTTTATTAAATTCTGAGGGTAGCCTGTTTGACCACTATTTTGATTTCCAAGTTGATGAAATCACAGTGGTGTACTTCTTGTGCTACTTGTTTCTAGCTGCAGGTTCAGATTGAAACAGGTCTCCAAGTCTGAAACTGCTAAAGTAGTTCCTGGCTTGACATGAAGCCTGAAGGCTTTGGTAACCTTGTCAAAGACTCAATGTCAGTGTCAAGCCTCTCATATTTTTCACAATATCCTTGTGTCACGTTTGTGGAAAAGAGCTTGCCTTTTGAAATGAGACCTCCTATTCGGTTTTCAAAGGAATGTTGTGATTTAACAACTCCAGAGCTATATTTGAAAATATTTGGGGTATTTAATATACAATTCTTAGGGGGGAAGAGGAGTCAGGGAAGGAAGGTAACTCTGAGTGTGTATATGCAAACACATATGAAATACCCAAAATAAATTACTTTTATTGAGCTTCCTTTTTTTTTTTTTTTTTGGTAGGCTGATTTTAGTTTGGTTTTGTTATTGGCTCTTGCTTAACAGAGACTCTTCTTCAGGTTGCTTCTATCAGTGAATCCTGTGCATGTTAAGAAAGGGATCTTTAGCTTTAAAAAAAGGTTAGAATTTCTGATGCAGCCTTACTATAAATCAGTCCTGTAGTTTTAATTTACTTAGAAATCGTGAAAATGGGATACGATGCTCTGCCAGCTTATTAATAAGGCTCATATGCTGTGTGTTAGGCTGTACTGCCAACCAGAGGATTGGGATTATGGCAGACATATTTGTTTATGAGGTACCATCTCAGTAGTAAAATTGATAAACCTAATTGTGTCTTATTATGCAATCGTATAAGGGAAATTTCACACTGTAGATGTGAACAAGTACACTGTATAAACCAAATTTTGGGTTTGATCTCCATGAGCATGAACTCTTCTCCACTTATGGTCTGTTCTCCGCTTATGATCTCCGCTGTTCTACACTTATGACCTCCACGAGCATGAACTGTTTGTAGTGTTTGACAGATTGGGTCAGAAGGTTCATGTTGTGTTCTTGAAAGTAGGGAACGTTATGAAAAGTGTTGCTGTCCTGTGCTTTTGCCACATGTGACAGACAGTGCTAGAGGGTTACTTTTCATGTGGTAATGTTAAAGTATTTCTTGTTTTGTTATTTCACATAGTGAAATAAAAGTTTTGTTACATAGCCCAGTTATGTACCTGGAGGTTAAGAGCCAGGTTATGGACAAATAATGTTTTTATGTAGCCTCCATGTAGCAACGGCTACATGGAATCTGTGGAACATCACATCTAAAATGGCTGGATACCCATTTAGAAATGGGTATTGAAAATTCATTTTTATTACATGGAAAGACACGTAGCTGCCTTATCAGCACACTCTCTATAAGATGATGTGCTCTGTCTTTGTCATATACAGAAGAGCCCTAAAACACCTTAATGACAACTGAACCATGGGTTTGTGTTTCCATGATTAGGACTTGTACTCATATTTATATTCCATTCATGCAGAGCAAGGGTTACTATGCAGTTACTTACTTGCATGAATTAACTACATGTTAACTCAAGGGAGCCTAGTAAATTCTCCCTACTAGAGCTGCTGGGGTTTACCATGGTATATATTTCGATATGCAAATATAATTTGCCTAGCTATGTGTTGTATAATACAATACTGTTTCATTTAGTGCTGGAAAATGCTCTTTATTATCGTCCATCATTGGATTTGCACTTAGAGGAATAGACATAAATTTTGTTGTCTGTATCAGCTATGTTATCTGAGAAGTTGGTGCCTACAAGGCAAGGATTTAAGAGCCAAGCTGTGAAGATAATCTGGAATTGAATTTATTAATAATAGAGTATGTCATTAAATGTATCGTGCCTAATACACATAAATATGACAACCAGTTTTGTGTATCTGTAGCCAAATCTTCAGAAAGTGGTACTGAAGACTGACCATTTAACTGGTGAACAGTCATTGCTGTAGATGGTGCTCTGGAGTTTGCTTTTGTCCCTGAAGAAAACACATATCATGAATTGATCCTCTGCCCATTTTTTATCTAGGCAACATAAAGACAAGAGGGAAACTAAGCTGTATTTTGTCCTTATATCCTTCAATACCTGTCCTTATATCCTTCAATACGTTCATGTGAATCAGAGTCATTGATTCACATTCCTGCCTAGATAAAAAAAGAAAACATTTTGTTAATAACTAGATCGAATGAATCTACAAAGTGATTTGTAGCTGTGCAAATTGACAAACAGGATGAAAAGGAATAGAAGAAATAGAAGATTTTCTTTGTTTTTTTTGACTGAAACTGAGAAAAATACCCTTTTTTAAAAAAGTGCAAAGTCACAAATGAGTTCCCTGTGAAAGTGAAACAGTAAGATGCATACAACTGTGAAACTGATTCGAATGGTAAAACAGAAAACACAACCCCAAACCAAACTACATTGTTTCATGAGGCTACAGTACCATATTCAGTTCTCATTATCCAGAGCCAGTTTTATGAATTTTTAAAGTTAATTATTTTTTTTTTAAAATCTATGACATGCACTTGGTGCGTATTTGTAATTTTTTTTCACTATTATAGCTGTATGGACAAGCACTACCTTACTTTTAAAGTAAGATTCTCTCAAAATACCATAAATAATGAAATTTTAGGAGGAATATAAAAGTAGTAGGAGTAAAATAGGAGTAAAATTGACAACACTCTACCAGCATAACAGAACAACTAACCGAGAGCTAGCTGTCAGACTCCATGAAGTAAATTTAGTGTTGCATGACTATTAGGGGACTTTTCTTTTTCAGAATGATGTTTAAGATACATTACTTGGTGACATGCAAGATGTGATGTGCTATTGATGACTGCTTACATTAATAGTATTTTTTTTTTTTAAACTAAATAATTTTTAATTCAGTTATGGATGAGAGCAGTTCACAACCCATGTGGTCTTTCATCTTGTTTTAAGGATTCCTACCTGTCTGCAGTCTGGGCCCATCTCAAGTGGGAAGAATGAACTTTGGAAAAGATGTCAGCACTCTAAAATATTTCACTATATGTGGCTTACAGGAAGGGTATGAACCCTTTGCTGTTAATACAAACAGAGACATCACCATTTGGCTGAGTAAAAGGCTTCCTCAGTTTCTACCGGTGCCTGCAAATCATGAACATATTGAGGTTTGTGATTCTATTAAATTGTTTCTACACTTGAATATGTTTGATTTATGTTTCTAGTTTTGCACTTCTAGACAAGATTTTTAATGTGATATGTTGTCCCAATTCTGGATGAATCTTGCACCTGTTAGAATTTTCTTACGTTCAGTAGAGTTGCAAAGAGTAATTATTTGGTTGATAATAATTGTTATCAATGAAATCTGTCATTCGTAAACATGAGATTCTCAAGAGACAAATATTACAAGATGTCCTCATTAAAAGATCGTTTTGCAGTGACAGCTATGTTTATAAAGAACTTCCAGAAATTGGGCATTTTTGCATAACAGATACCATGTGTTCTAATGCGCACACTTTGTGATTTTCCCATAGCTAATTGGTTTTGATTTTAATAAATATTTATTAGCCAATTGTGTCACAACCTATGTCTCAAGTGGTTGTGCATCTGGATGGAACTGAATTCATGCCTTTTAAATTTTCCATGAAATCCTTCTGAAATTGATGAAATAAGAATTCTTTTTCAACTGTTGTGTATCACACTGTAGTATTTAAGAAATAGTTTATGTTTTTGCATATGTACATGTATGATTTATATCCGTTGGTGTGTGTTGTTCTGGGCAGGGCTGGAATTATGTTGGAAAGAGTTATGAGAAAGGTAATTTCTTTGAGTCTTTTTTTTTTTTTTTTAATTCAACAATGGAACCACAAAAACATCCACTCCTCATAGTACTTATTTCCCTTCAAAATGACAACATGTGATTGCAATACATTTGACTGTTGACAGGATACTGTTGCAAGGTTTGCAAGTCATGGATGCATATTCTAGAAATATAAATTGAATAGTTACAAAGAAGAAAAAGCATTGTCTTCAACACAACTACATCTTTATGTCTCATAGGTGATGAGAATCGATGGCACCATAGACAGCTGCCCCTGTCTGAAAGTCACGCAGAAGTCCTTTGGCTCACAGAACAGTAAAACAGATGTCATGTTTTTTCGATTAAGCATGCCCATTGAATGTGCTGAAGTGTTCTCCAGATCAGCTGCAGGAGGGTTACCAGGCTCTGGCCTTTTTGGCCCAAAGAATGACTTGGAGGATTATGATGCTGATTCTGATTTTGAGGTTCTAATGAAAACTGCTCATGGTCATCTAGTTCCTGATAGGACAGAAAGAGAAAAAGATGCCACAAAACCAGAATTAAACAACCATAAAGATTATGTTCAAGAAAAGCCTTCACGTCTTAAACAAAGGTTAGTAGCATATTTGGTGTGCTACTTTTTTTTTGCCCCCCTTCTGCTTCTTAAAGTTGAAAAAAATGCCAGTCATCTGTGGCAAACCAGTGAAATAACTTTTGAATATGTAGTTTAAGGTCAGAATTAATTTAAGTGCTTTTAAAAATGAGCTTGTCCCTTTCTCTTTTCTGAATGCTTTGACTTTGTGATTGGTCTTTAATAGATTTTGATTTTACTTATTTTATTACAGATTTATGCTCAGGAGGACGAAGCCAGATTATAGCACGAGTCACTCTGCACGGCTTACCGAGGATGTGCTAGCAGATGATAGGGATGACTATGATTATTTGATGCAAACTTCCACGGTATCGTAATATGGGATTGGTGTTTTAGCTGTTTGTTTTTAGTTTGGTGGGGGGTTTTTTGTCTGTTTTTTTTGTTTGTTTGTTGGTTTGGTTTTTGTTTTGTTTTGATTTTTGTTTTTGGTTTTTTTGTTTTGTTGCCTTTTTTATGTATAGCTACAGGTTTTTTGCATGTAAGAGTATCAGAAACAGTTTAATTTTCAAGCAGAAATTTTAATTTAATTGTCTATGGTAGTTCTGTGTTGCTACTGCAGTTAAGACTGCTTTGTTCCTTTTGTTTTGAATTGACTGTCAGTCTAAAACAATTTCCGGATGAAAACCTATAAACTAGTTGAATCCATTTTTGAAATTAGTGTTGATAAAACCTAACATAGAAGAGGATGAATAAATACTTCTAGAATAAGGAATAAATTGGAAAAAGTACATTAAACCAGTAGATCATTGTTTAGAACCATTTGAAAACGTCTGTACTAATTTTACAGAGCATATATTTAATGTAACTCCTGGTGAAAATTTTGTGCAGGGTTTATACATATTTTTCTGATGGGATCAACTCCATAAGCACTCACTCTTCAATATTCAAAGGGAAAAAAATACTCCTCTTCCAGATGTATTCTTCTCTTTCTAAAAGATATTGTATACTGGAAACTGAGTCACCTGCAGTATAGCTTACAATGCTATGATACAGAAGCCTTCAGTACAGTTCTTTTCCATTTTTTTCTTTTAGCATACATATTTTTTTTTACTGTATTTTGATTTGTGTTTATATTATTTTGTTGCTTTGCTTACAAATTCTACTTGAACAAGCCTATGCTACTTTTGAAGAGATGACATGTTCCAGATTTTAAAGCAACAAGTTCTGAATCAAACTGATACACAGGAAAGTGAATACTAACATTTGATAACATTATTTTTTTCATCAACAGTACTATTATTCAGTGAGAATATTTCCTGGTCAAGAACCTGCTAATGTCTGGGTGGGCTGGATTACATCAGACTTTCACCAGTATGACACAAGCTTTGACTTGGACAGAGTGCGTACCGTCACAGTTACACTGGGAGACGAAAAAGGGAAAGTTCATGAGAGGTTGGTAATAATTTTCTTAAAATTATCTGTAACTGTAGCTCATTTAATGTAACTGTATGTAACCCAGTTACGTACATCCAGTGGAAAAAAATAATTTAAAAAGCAGTAGTAGGAAAAAGTGTGACTTGTTACCTCCTCTTGCTTGTGAAGAAACAGTGGAATAATGATCTAGTCAAATCAATAGGCACTGAAAAGTAAAATATTGCAACATTTCTATGTAGTTGAAGACTATAGTCCTGTAAATGTTGACTTCTGAGGCCAAAATTAGTACAACAGCTCCTCTCAGCACTTTAGTTTATTATCCATGCCAGAAACCTTCTGTTATGCTCAACATTAAATGATTTAAAACCTTAACTTGCAAAGTCAGTTTTGTCTTTGGAATTTTACAAAACTTTTGAACTTGTTCATACTATGTCATCTTCAGTTTTTATTTTTTCAGTTATTATGCCCGGGTTTCATTGAGTTTTGGCAGTGGTTGTGGTGGGATCCACTGTTTTCAGCCACAGGGCCCTGGTTGCAGCCATGCAAAGTTGTTCTTAATTCATTACATGAAGTTTACACACCATCCATAAATAAATTTGTCTTTTGACATTCAGTATAAAACGCAGCAACTGCTATATGGTGTGCGCAGGAGAGAGCATGAGCCCGGGACAAGGACGTAATAATAATGGTCTGGAGATTGGTTGCTTGGTTGATGCTGCCAGTGGCCTGCTGACCTTCACAGCTAATGGCAAGGAACTAGGCACATACTATCAGGTGAGTATTTTTTGATGGTGTCTTCCAGTGGGAAGTGGGAAAACCAAGTCCTCAGACTGCACCTTATTAGAAATTTTTGTAGAAGATTGTAAGAAAAAGTAATCGCCACTGTTATGGCTTCAATTTTTCCCTCCTATTTGAATTTTATGGGGTTTTATTCAAAGGCCTGCAATTGCTGACTGCCTTTTAATTTACAACACTGTTTTGCTGTGTTCTGTAGTTATGTATTTGTGTATCTTCAATTTAGGTTGAACCGAGTACAAAGTTATTTCCTGCTGTATTTGCTCAAGCTACAAGCCCCAATGTTTTCCAGTTTGAATTGGGAAGAATAAAGGTAAACAGTGCTCGGTTTTGTGTAGGTTTGGGATTAATGAATCATATAAAATAACTTTATTTTTTGCCATTTGTTGCCTGCGATGTCTTCCTGGTATTGGGCACATTTTTTATGATTCCAAGTGTTGGGACTAGTGCTGTTTTTATTCTTAGCTCAGATGTAAAGACTTCATGAATTTAAAATACAGTACATTGAATGAGAAGGGTTGAAACTGATTAGAATTGGCAGAGAATATTGCAAAGTCCTGTTGAATTTTCTGAATCTCATCCTTCATGATGAAACAAAATCACATGGGTCAGTAAGGCAAATCTCTTATTCTGCAAACAGAGCATGGAAGACTGGTGTATCTGCAGATTAGATTAGGGTTTTAAAATAATTTTAAAGTACATGCAAACAGAACACTCAAGGAAACTGAGCTGAATGTTGCTTCCTTGCCTTGGATAATTGGATGTTGAAAAAATCAGAAGAGGGAAAATTGGATCTCTGGTACAAGGAAGTAACCACACATTCCAGTAAAGTTTCTCTTTCAAATTTAGCACTTTAAAAAAAAAATGGGAAATGCTGTCTTGCTGTTAATCTTCCAACAGTTCCCAGCTGGTTTTAAAAACTACTGAAAATGTTAATTTCATGTTGCACTGTATTTTACTATATGTCGAATGTATTTTTTGAGAAATAAAATATGTGCTGTTTGATAAAGATGATGAAACAGATTGTCTCTTCCATTGGAATTTTCCAGAATGTAATGCCATTATCTGCTGGCTTATTCAAAAGTGAACACAAAAACCCAGTCTCTCAATGTCCTCCACGACTCCATGTCCAGTTTCTGACTCATGTGCTTTGGAGCAGAGTGCCAAACCACTTCCTGAAGATTGATGTATCTCGGATCAGTGAACGTCAAGGCTGGATGATACAGTGCCTGAATCCTTTGCAGTTCATGGCCCTTCATATTCCTGAAGAAAACAGGTTGATGCATATGTTTTGTACTATATGAGGGTTAGGTTGGTATTATGAAGCTAGCCATGTAATACCATTTCTATAAGAAGGTCCAAGGTTTTCTCTGTATTTATAACACAGGTAAATACAGGCAGTGTGTTTTGATTTAACTAATATTGAAAATTATCCTAATTTTCAGTGTATTAAAATCTGCCTTCTTTTGTTGTGTTTCCAACCTCTCCTAGTTTTTCTCCAAACACTTTAACACTTTATAAGCAGGTTTTGAATGAAAATGAAAGTGACTCTGTTTATAAATTATTAAAGATACTCTGTAAAAAAAGCAAAGGTGTTTTTGTAGATGTTTTAAAATATTTTTGACCCATTAATTCTTCCATTACTTTATTTTCCTAAGTTTAATTTAAAGAATTGAAGTGATTTGCTTGTTACCCAAATGTCTGAGCATTTTGCCGGTGCCAAAACTGAAAAACAAGTCACTGGAAAGGTGACTTGTTTAGGTAAGAATTCTAAACAAAGAACCCTAGCTCTGAAGCCTCTTCAAATGAACTGGTTAGGGTGTTGCCATTTTGCAACCTTAGATCTAAAACCAGTAAGTTATATAAATATATCAATTTGTACTGATTTCAAAACCTTAATTTTCAGTTATGCAAATTCCCATTTGTAGTATGAAGAAATATTCTGTGTTAAGTAAATAATTTGGATTTCTTCCCCACTGAAAGAAATTGAAGTAATGAATTCAGGAGCAACCTGAATAAATATCTGATTTAGCTTTGTTTTTAGTCCCTGGTTCTTAGGTTGACAGTGTTTCTCACATGAAAGATGAAATGTGGAAAAAGTCCATCCCTAGAATTGATATTGAGCCAATGTCATCCTTAGGGAGAATTTTTAATCCCTTCAAAAGAAGTTTTTGCACTGATATGGAATTTACTGTCTTGTTTTTTTCTTTTTTTTCTCTGCAGAACAATTGATATTTTAGAGCTGACAGAACAAGAAGAATTGCTGAAATTTCACTACCATACCCTCCGATTATATTCAGCTGTTTGTGCTTTAGGCAACAACCGAGTGGCCCATGCCCTGTGTAGCCATGTGGATGAATCTCAGCTCCTCTATGCTATTGAGAATAAATACATGCCAGGTTTATTACGTGCAGGATATTATGATTTACTCATTGACATCCATCTCAATACCTATGCAACTGCCAGGCTAATGATGAATAATGAATTTATAGTTCCAATGACAGATGAGACCAAGAGTATTACTTTGTTTCCTGATGAAAACAAAAAACATGGCCTCCCTGGTATAGGTCTTAGCACTTCATTACGGCCAAGAATGCAGTTCTCCTCTCCGAGTTTTGTAAGCATTAGCGGTGAATGCTTTCAGTTCAGTCCTGAATTCCCTCTGGAAATTTTGAAGGCCAAAACCATAGAGATGCTAACTGAAGCTGTTCAAGAGGGAAGCCTCCATGTCAGAGATCCAGTTGGAGGTTCTACAGAATTTCTATTTGTCCCTCTCATCAAGCTCTTTTATACCCTCCTAATTATGGGAATCTTCCACAATGAAGATCTGAAACACATCTTGCAGTTGATTGAACCCCGGGTTTTCAAAGAAGCAATGAACCAGGAGGATGAAATTGTTTTCTCAGAGAAGGAGCTGGGTTCAAATGAGTTCAAGTCAGAAGAAGGAGAGGAAGAAACCAGAGGGGAGCAAATGCCAAAGGAAGGACTCCTTCAGATGAAACTTCCAGAACCAGTTAAATTACAGGTAATGGTATTGTTGTGATAGTGGATGGTCCCATTTCTTTACAGATCCTGTTTTCTTCACTTGGTAATCTATCTTTCAAGGAATAAAGCATTTTGATGTTAGTTAAATAAAGAGGTAATTTCTTTACAGGAAACAAGATTTTTCATCTTTCTGATGAAATAAACTTGATCACTGCAGAGGAAGCACCTGTTGTTTCATTAAAAAGAATTACTTTCTCAATGCCATTAATAGGGAATTCTTCATTTTTATGGGTCCAAACAGAAAAGAAATTCCCTAGAAGAAAGGGGTAAATCCATTCTCTTATAACTTTTATTATGTCTGCGGAACATTAATCTCTTGCAGATGCCAGATTTTCCTGGTGTGAGATTACTTTACATATAGTAAATGACAGCATTGAATATTTCAGACACTTTACTTGATAGTAGCTGCTGCTGTAAGAAATCCATCCTTACTTGCATAATATACAAAAGATATTTCTTAGCTTGCCAACTTGTCTCTCAATCCTGTTTTCTCAGATGTGCCACCTACTGCAGTACCTGTGTGATTGCCAAGTACGACACCGGATAGAAGCCATTGTAGCATTTTCAGACGATTTTGTGGCCAAGCTTCAAGAGAATCAACGCTTCCGGTACAATGAGGTGATGCAGGCCTTGAACATGTCAGCTGCCCTGACAGCTAGAAAAACAAAAGAATTTCGATCCCCGCCTCAGGAGCAGGTACAGTTCACAATGAAAAATTTATTTTTTGTTGTGCTCTATGTGTGGCAGAGTTCTGTTTGATCTGACAGTATAATCTGTCTTTCTTTTGTATTCTTCAAGATTAACATGCTGCTGAACTTTAAAGATGATAAAAATGATTGTCCTTGCCCTGAAGAAATTCGGGATCAACTCTTGGATTTCCATGAAGACCTGATGACACACTGTGGTAAGCCTTACTCTCCTTTTTTTTAAATTATATTAACTTTAGAAGCAATTTTTATAAGTAATTTTACATTAACAACACCAACTGAATAGTCTATAGATTAGACGGTATCAGTTTTAAAGACTATCAAATAAAGAAAATTAGCTTGCAGTCAAAACCAAGGAAATTTTCTTATCCTCATATCTGGTCAAACTAAAAGGGAATGCCATATATTTTGCATCATGAGCTTCTGTTGTACAAGTTGACAAACCCAGTTCCTTCACCTGTTCATTATAGGGCAAGTAGTCAGGACACCAGTCATCTTGATGGGTCATTGTTGGATGCTTTCCAGCTTTTCAGTGTTTTTCTTGTACTTGGTAGCCCAAGACAGGATTTAGTATTCCAGATGCCATTTCATGAATGCCGAGTACTAGAGAATAATCAATTAATTAAGCTAGTGATTATGTTTCTACTACTAGAGGATATTTTTAATTCCCCTTGCTGAGTGCAACAACTGACTGCTGTCTAGCTTGCTAAGAGGACTCTCAAAGTTCTTTGTGCCAAAATGTTTTTTTTTAACCAGTTCATGTCCAGCTTGTATCATCACATGGGGTTGCAAAACTTTGCATTTGTCCTTGCTTAACTTTGGGTATCCTGCCAGTAGTATTATTTGTACCATGCTGTGTCTGTAGGGATTATATCCACATTTCTGAACTACATATTTCCAAAACACAGGCATCATCGTTAGGATGGAAAAATGTATACTGTGGGAAATATGTTTATCATGTCTTGAGTATAACAACATACAATATCTACACTAAGTTACTAAGGTTACATGATCCTTATCTGCAGTGTCCTGCCTTGCACATTTGCCTTTCTGTACTTGTTCCAGAGACCTGGTTAAGCATATCCCATATAAAACTCTTTTAGAGCTCTAACAGAGCAGAACAACATTGTTCAGTTTAATTATATTTGTGAATGCAATATACAAAAAATATCTGTAACTCGCTTAATTTTATTCTTTTACTACTTAGTGTATATTTTTTATTTCAGGAATTGAATTAGATGAAGATGGAACCTTGGATGGGAACAATGATTTAACCATTAGGGGTCGTCTCCTATACCTCATGGAAAAAGTTACATATCTGAAGAAGAAGCAAGCTGAGAAGCCGGTTGATGATGATGCTAAGACATCCTGTAAGCAAAATTAAATCAGTTTATTGTATCTTAATTCTGAAAGGAAAAGGAAATAGAACAGAAAGTTCTTCATGTATTTTCAGCCAAAACAAGGAAAAATTTTATTGCAATGTCTGTGCACCTTAAAATACATAGCTCTGACTCGAAACAAGGACAGATGGAATTTTTATGATAGGCAGATTTGTGGATGTAGCCAAAAATTTCTTTCTTGGCAGTTTTGCCCTTTACCTTTGTCAAGTCATAAATTTTTCAGAATGCATCTTCTTGCTTCTTGGAACGCTTGTGCAGACTTAATAATTGTAACAAGGTCCTGATTTTTTATAACTTCCTCATAAAATGAGTTGCAGCAGCTTCAAATCAGTATTTGCATGAAGATTACTGTATGATAAAAAGTGTAAAATTAGACTGTAATTAGCAGAAGCCTCTCCACCCAATCTAAAATTCAAGATTTGCTGACTTTCACTGTTTTGTCATTTTTTTGGGTACTTTCTGCTTTTGCCTCTTGATAAGAGGCATTGCCAATGACATCCTAGTTCTGCATTTGTTGCCAACTGACTATTTAATTTTTTTATTATTATTATTTTTGGTCAATGTTGCTTTTATTTATTTTTTTTCCTTTATTGTAGTAGGTAGCACTTTCTAATGTCCTAGTTTTTTATGTTGCCACCCTACTAGCAGGAATGAATTTCTGGACGCATAGTTTAGGGCGCTCAGACTTTGGTAAAAAATCCATCACTACTACACAGAATTCCTAGGGAGATTTTTTTTTTACACTGGCTACTTAACATAAGTTCCTAAAGCTACTGGATGAGAAGGTTTCCCCTGGGTATTTTAATTAGGTGGCTTCTTAGCTGCCAGTTATTAGTGTTACCTTAATGTTCTTTAAGTAGAAATATTTTTGCCTTCTAGCTTTGCAGTTTATAGCTGTTATTTTAGCTATGAGGCAGTGATAATTAGAGACTAGGTCTGTCCAGAATGTAGTGATGAATCAGTTTTTTTCCTTGTAGTAAACTTAAAGCTTCAAAAAATCTAATTCTCTCTCTCCTGTTAGTAGGAAGACAGTATTATATTAAACAAATAGGCCTACACGTAGGTGAAATGCAGTGTTGTAGTTACCAAAATAGGAACCAAATGAAAGCCTGTTCCTGGGATTCTTCACCAAAAAAAACCCAAAAACCAAACCAATAAAACAAAACCCCCCATCCCCCAAAAAAACTTATTTATCATTTTGTCCATTTTTATTCATAATTATTTCAGTCCTTCTGAAATATCAACCCAGACACATTTAATCTTTTTCCTTATTTTAAAGATTTTTTTTTTTAATTATTATTAAAATTGCTAAGCTCTGTTTCAATAGAAACACCTTTAGTACAGTGCTTGGACATTAATAATGAAACACATTAATACTATTCTTCTTTCCCCTTTCCCTTGTTTTAGCACATCTTAGCACAAATTCTCTTTGTTAAACATTCTCTTTTGTACAAACTCCTATTTCTTCAGTATCTTTCCGTAAGTGCTTTTGCTTTTTGTTAGCTTGAATTAACCTGGAATTGCAGGTCTGGTTTACTCCAAAATCATGTTACTGTCTTAACACTTAGATTGTGAATTTGAAAATATGTTTTGATGTTTGGTCTGCATCAGACACGTTCTTCAACATCAGGATATTTAAAATCTTTCTTGTAAACTTTTGTGTTATCTGCTTGACATAAATTGATTAGTTAGGCAAGTACTGAAGGTGGAATATCTCTAGAGAATCCTCAAATGACCTTACAAAATCTTGCAAACCTGGATGGAAGTACCCTGAGCTGGGGAAAAGAACAGTATTCAATTGTCTTTATCAAATATTTTGTCATGACTCTTTGCTCATGAGTAATTTTTCTAAACAGCAGTCCCAACTCTTAACTGAGATTATATAGCTTGTCTATTTTAACATATGACTTTCCCAAATATATATATATCTCAATTAATAAGGATTAGCATTGACGCTACCGGATATGGGTTTCTTGTTTCTTTAGAGACTAAATTTGAAATATGCAGATGATGATTTGCCATTTATTTGATTGTAGGTCCCTTCATGTCTATTTCTTTTGAAGGGCCTTTGGTTTTGGCAAAAGTTAGATTATGTACATTATATACATTATGAAACTCTGAGCAGATACAGAGCTTAGACATGTAAATAAATAGTACAGCATTTACATATGTTAGCAGTATAATTTTTCAGCCTTACTTCAATAAAATATGTTAATAAAGTCCACAGACCCAAATTAATGGAAAATATTGAAAAAAATACGTACAAATAAATCTGGTGATTTTGTGAGCATCTTGTATGTCTAAATTTTTTTTTGTTAGCAGATTTTTTTTCTGAACTTTAATTTTAAATATAGAATTCTGGTTTTGAGATAGTTCTGCTTCTCTTGTGCAATTTTTGTTTTCCTTTGATAGTCTGCTGAAGAAGTACCAAGAAAAAGGTGCTTCTTAGGAATGTAATTCATTCCAATTCATGATGCATATTGGGTTCTGAGGGACTAGCAGTTGTGAGATGAGCAATTAATGGTAATTTTGTGATTTATTTTCTTCACAGCTACTCTTCAGCAATTGATTTCAGACACAATGGTACGCTGGGCCCAGGAATCAGTGATAGAAGACCCGGAGTTAGTGAGGGCCATGTTTGTATTGCTACATCGCCAGTATGATGGTATTGGTGGCCTAGTTCGAGCCTTACCAAAGACCTACACCATAAATAGTGTGTCTGTGGAAGATACAATCAATCTTCTGGCATCCCTTGGCCAAATCCGTTCCTTGCTTAGTGTCAGAATGGGGAAGGAGGAGGAGAAACTTATGATTCGTGGATTGGGGTAAATAATTTGAGTGTAATATCTTTTTATTTGCAGATTTTTGTTGTTATTTGCTCTATGGTTATGGCCAAGGTTATACAAGAATTTTGAATCTGAGTATGGGTGTAAATGCAGACACTGCTATCACTGTGTTGTATCTTCAGCTGTAAGATAAAGCCTTTGCAACATTATATATACAGTTTTTGAAGAGAAGCAATTGACATCTTTAAGACTTCCGAAAAGATGTATATAATATTTTGTGATACTACAAAATCCATCTTCTTACTATATTTTCAAAACTATGACTGTGAAGAATCCTATCAAGAAAACCATCCATTTTTTGTGAATGCACTGACTTTTGTCTCTTGACACATACCGTTAGCAGCAGTCAGCTAATGGAGTTGTATCTACCCATGTCCGACATGCTGTCTTTTTTATTGCACTAAATGTAGATGGTATTTTTGAACTATGAAGTAGTTCACTCAGTCTTATTTTTCCTAATTATATGATTAATAATAGTGAAGTATAGGCTAATAAAGAAAACAATTGGAGAAAATAGTAAAACAAATATGATGCTCTCTAACAGGAAAGAGATTGTTTTTTTTCTCTTTTCTTTCACATTCAGAGATGTCTGTTGAGATTAAACATCAGCTGTGATCTATCAGAAATGCCCATCAGCAAGAGCAATGAGAATCAAAGATACCTTTATATAAAGAATGCCATGAATTCAAGAAGAGAAGCTTTTGTTGTGTAAAATACTTTTTTTTTTTTAGCTTACTGAAAAGCTCATATATCCAAATAATGTCTATGCTTAATTTTGTATTTTCATTATGAACAATGACTACTTCTTAGCTTGCCAGCAGGACCTAGCAATGTTCCATGCTTGTTGCAGGGTACAGTGTAGTCACGCTAAGGCTTTGGCAAAAAGAAAGGTCCTGGCATCTGTCAAGAGTCACAAAGTATTTGTATTTCTAAATCTACCTTTTTACTACACATTGAAGTTGTTTCATTTCACTTCAGTTTATGAAGTGTAAAATGAGTGAGTGATTACTAGATTTTGGCATTGTTTTGCCTGGGGAAAAGAAAACAAACAATCTCAGAAGGGTTTTCATTTAATGTTTTGCGTTCTTTTATATCTTTTACATTTTTTTCCTCAACATTTTCTACTGTGAATTAAAAAATAAATTTTTTGAATGTGATTTAGTATTAATTAGTATTAATGATGCTTTTGCTGATATGTAAAAGTTTGGTGTAAGGAAGAAAGAGTATTTTCTATTAAGCTAATCTCACTGCCTCTTCCTATCACCTTTCTTGGTTGCCTCTATCATGGTTTTCTTTAGGTTTCATGTTACACAGCTGCCCTATTTTATTGGCTAACCTGGGCTCCAACACCTATTTAGAAATGCCAGGTGTGTTTGCTGTAAGTGGCATTCGTTTCTTTCAGCTGAGAAAGGGAAGCATTACTCATTCCTGCTTTGAAACTCAGTCTCCTCAGAAATGCTATTATGATTTTTTTTCTTAAGTGAGATATTTTATAATGCGGTCCACATTTAAACAGAACACTGGAAGTGGATGTACTTGGCAAAGTAGTGCAATGTTGCTGGCCAGCCCCAAGGTGACATTTTGACTCTCAAAAACTCTGATAGTGTCATCTACATCAGACATACTACGTGCGTTCTGTTGCATGACTGGTGGTTCTGAATATGTAGCTTTTAGAGTAATGGAATAGTTCTCTTCATATCTCATCTTTTAAAAGGCTGAAATTTTCCTTATTTGAGTGCATGAGTTTTAGGTAAGAAAAAAAGAAAAGGACTACATACAATGAAATTTGAGCAGTTGCAAAGTGTTTTCCTGGTGACCTGCTAGTCCTTTTCTTCCATGGTCTAACTGCTTTCACAACTATGGGTTGTATGTGATTTCAAGACTAATTATAGTTTTTAGAAATTTAATTACTTGTTAAACCAGACATTTTTATTGGACATAAAATGTCCAATAAAATGTCCAATAAAATATTGGCATTATGATCTTCAAGACTCATTTTAAGTATGCAAATCTATTCTGCTGAAATATGTAGGAGAGTTCTTTAGAGCAGTAACTCATGAATTAAGGTTAATATTTATGCAGCCTCTGTCTTTGACGCTTAGAGGATAGCTGGATATACGTTCTTTCCTCTACAAAATTTTTGTTTTGATGGCAAATAGAAAATGTCTCAAGCCTGAAATAATCTGAAAAGAATATGTCAAATATATTGAATAACTGAATTTGAAATTTAAGCTAATACAGCAGTTTTGATGATGTTCCTGTCAGAAAATAGTTTTAGATCTGAATGGACTATCTAATGAAAATAGAAGAACATCCTACTCTACTGTAATCAAGTGGCAACTAGTGCAATAGCTATCATATAGGAAAATAAAGGTCAGGTTCCTCCACAATGTGCATAGAAAAATAGAGAAGAGAGATTGAAGTGCAATGTGATAAAGTCACTGGGGTAATTTTTCACCTCATGTGGTGGTGAAGAATTGCACAGTAAATCAGCTTTGATAATAACATAGTAGGTAAACTGTTGGTCCATAACATTTTTTTTTATTTTGTTTTCCCCTAGAGACATCATGAATAATAAAGTATTTTACCAACATCCAAATCTCATGAGAGCTTTAGGCATGCATGAAACTGTCATGGAAGTGATGGTTAATGTACTTGGTGGAGGAGAATCCAAGGTAAAGCAATTAACTGTTAAAGCCAGAGGGTTTAAAATACAGCTGTATTTTAAACAGTAAGGTGCTGAGATATCACTGGAGGTAGTGGCACCATAACCTATAGCTAGTTTCCATTAACATAATAGTTGACTAAATTGTTAGAAAAATCAGTCCTTCCATTCCAGAGGAAGATATAATTAGCATTGTATTTTCAGATGCTTCAAAGAAAAAATTGCAAATAGCACTTTATATGCTTAGTGTGTTTTGAAGGGGAGATCTTTTTAGTAACTAATTAAAAATCAATTAAGTATTACTCTATGAATCTGAGCATTCACCTTCTTTCATGTTGGAATCTAGAATTTACAGCTTTTGTTTTTCAAGCTTATACTTTGATGTTTGAGGCTTAAGGTATTACTAACTTCCTGAGAAAGTCCTGTTGATTCCAATGCAAAACCCAAACAGTTAATTTCACTGAGGTGCAGTGAATACAGTGCCAACATATGAGTAAGTTAAAAGGCTTTTGCCTAAATGACCTTTTGCAAGTTTTATACCAGTCTTAGAGTTTGAGCTTCAGTCTGTTTTTATTTGCTTCTTAGGAAATCACTTTCCCAAAGATGGTGGCGAACTGCTGTCGTTTTCTATGTTACTTTTGCCGCATCAGCAGGCAGAATCAAAAAGCTATGTTTGATCATCTTAGCTATTTATTGGAAAACAGCAGTGTTGGCCTTGGTAAGTATTAATTGTGGGGCTTTTGAGATCCTATACCAAAAAAGTTATTTAAAACTTTCAGCTAATTTATATATAAAACCACCTGTATTTTTTTGCATCCCTCTGTTTACATGCTGTATTGAAGTTTCTCCTTTTCCCAGTGCAAAAATAACTCTATTACTAACTCCAAACAGCCTCCCTGACAGTCAGGGAGACATTAAGTTGAGCTAATTTGGTATACACTTTCTTGTATATTTCTGAACATTCAGAGAGAGTTAGTGATTGTACATTTTGAGGAACAGAATATAATAGTGTTTTGAGAAAGAGAGTAATAAATAATTATCGGCAGCATTTCATTAGGGTTACCTCTCATTGCTCAAGCTTGCACCCTTGCACTTTCTTTCTGTAAACTGGTCAGTATAGACCTACGGTAGTGGGAGAAATAGAGAACTCATTTGCTTGGCTATGCATGTATAGTGCCCAGAAATGAACCTTGAACTTTTCTTAACGTGTTTGCCTTTCCTTTCTAGGCTGAAGTGTTGTAGAGGAGATACATTTATCCTTATTTAGTTTGGTACTTGCAATTGTGAATATATAATTATTTAGGAGTCTTCATAGTAATTTTCTTTAAATGATTACAAATACCTTAATGTAAAGATATAGAACAGAAGCATAAACTAAAAATCTTTTTGAAGAGAAAGTGTCCAGTTGAATGCATTTGGATTGTCAGTATGAAAACTTCTGAATTCTATAGTAACTGCCACTTTTTTTTTAAGAAATAACTAACTTATAATCTTATCTTTTAAAGGTTAAAGGTATTTTCAATTTTGATGGATTTGATAACATGTCAGTGTATTAGATATAAAATCATTACTACATTTTCCTCAAAACAAAGTTGTGCCAGTTAGGAATATTAGAAAGAATGAGATCTTAAAATGAAGTATCTGATGAGAACAAGAATGTGTAAGACAAGTTGTTTCTAGCTTCAAAGTCTTTATTGTATTTTGATTTTATAACAATGTCAGGTTTCATACAAGTGCATGGCAATTTATTATTAATGCATTTTCTATGAATTCACTGGTTTTATTAAATTGGTGTTGAAACTAAATGTTATTTTAACAGCGTCTCCTTCTATGCGAGGATCAACTCCTTTAGATGTTGCAGCAGCGTCTGTGATGGATAACAATGAACTTGCTCTGGCGTTAAGGGAGCCTGATCTGGAGAAGGTTGGTAGTGTCTTTATCAAGCATTTTTAGACCTTTCTTAGAGTCATCAAAATCCAAGATTATGTGGGAGTTTTTGGTACTTTTCCAGGAAAGATTATCATGATCTAGTTGGTTGTTCTTCTGTTGGTGGTCTGAAAAGTTGAATTGAGTTTCTGGTTATTACTCACACAGTTGCAACCAAAAGGAATTGCCTCAAGAGCAGCTCTTACTTTTGGAATAGTGGAGTCCATAGCCAACAAAACTTCATTGCTTCTTTCTTTGTTGTTCTTTCGGATGGTGACATGAAGTGGTGACATAATACAATAGGGGTAACTAGAAGCTTTGTGATAACTTGTTACAGTATATGAAAAAATTTTGTAGAGATATCTGCCTATATCTATTTGTATTTTCCCCTGTCATTTAAACCTATTCCAGAAAAGTTTGAAGAAATTAGGATTAATTAAACTCAAGGGTAAAACACTCAAGAGAGCCTGGGACAATTGTGTAGTATATGTAAATTGCTGCGGCAAGAAGGATTAGAATAATAGTTGCTATGTAAGTAGTGGACAAGAAAAGCAGATTAAATAATAGAAAGACAGGTTAAAGGTAAACATTAAAACCACTTTCTAATAGAGAGTAAGACAGTGGAATTACAATATCCAGTTTTCTTTTGAAGACCTTGTATTTTGGAGATGGTATAATATTCATAGGAAAATATCTGTCAGGAGTAATATAAGTGTAGATGTTCCTTTCTTAGGAAAGAACATGTGTGTTTGAAAGGACATTTTCAGACTTGTCAGTCTTAGAAATGGTCAGCAAAAAGAAGCTGTCCAAAGTGGCTAAAGGTTATGCTTACAATTCTTATAGTTCAGAAAGGAAAGGGCCAACTGAAAACTACTACTGAGCCTATAGGCCTGAATTGCAGGGAGTGTTACTGCTGTGTGTTTAAAAAAAGAAAAGAAACGAAAAAGGCAAGTGAACATGAATGGTTAAAATAAAAGAGTATGACAGGATCACAGAATAAACTAGGTTGGAAAAGATCACTGAGATCATTGAGTCCAACCTTTGACCAATACCACTTTGTCAACTAGACCATGGCAGTAAGTGCCATATCCAGTCTCTTCTTAAATACCTCCAGGGACCATGACTCCACCACCTCCCTGCACTGCCCATTTCAAACCTTTTATTCGTTATAAAGGAAAGGATGTGTCTTCAACTATGGATAGTGTGTAGTTAGGGAATAGTGCAAAAATGACTAATTTTTAATGCTCAGAGTTGCAAAAGAAATAAGAGATATCAAAGCAGTAATCTAGAGAGAGGAATAATGGAACTCAGAGAAGTAGTTCATGTAGGTCATTGCAGAATTAGGAAAAGACTGGGGAAGTGAACTAATGAAGGGGGTGCTCTTCTGATTTGCCCACAGTCTGATATGGTTATGTCAGGGATAATAGAATGTGGACACCATATGCTGACAAAGAGTCAGAATGATTCCCTTTGAAGTTGCACTTCCTTTCTTTTTCACAATTAATATATTTTTCATTTTACCTTGCTTTTAGGTAGTTCGCTACTTGGCTGGATGTGGATTGCAGAGTTGTCCTTTGTTAATTTGTAAAGGCTACCCAGACATCGGATGGAATCCAGTCGAAGGCGAACGTTATTTGGATTTTCTTCGTTTTGCTGTTTTTTGCAATGGTAGAGTAGAAGCTTATAAATTTTATAACTTCCTCTAATATTCAGATAAGTTTGTAATTTTAAATAGTAATACAAGTCAACTAGATAATTTACTATAAATTTAAGGGACAATTGCAGAGAGACTATAATTATTCTAGGCATACATTATCTCAGATGCCCATTTCACAAGTCATATAGGGTCTTGTGAACCTAAGCTCCATTTTTTAGATCCAGCTTTAATCTTTGAAATGTCCAGATGTCTTTTGAAAATAGAGCAGAGAGTCCTAAGTCTTTGTGTGATAAACTCACGCTAAATGCAGAGCCAAACCCTTATCTTTTTGTGAAGATTTAGATAGTCCAGCTTTAGTGTTCAGCAGTTATCAGTCCTCTCATTAACCCTTGCACTTGACTGTGAGTCTTTACTACAAATCAGTAGTTTCAGTGATGCTTTAAACATCCTTTACTATATAGTTAATTCTTTGGCTCTATTTAATTTTGAATTAAAATACATTTTATTTCATAGCTTTTATTGCAGTAATAGAAGAGTATGTGTGTTTATGTAACTTTGTTGTGATATTTAAACTGGTTTTTAGTTAAAAGTATCTACTGAGGCATGCACTCAGCACTTTTGTGTACCTTTTTCTGATTATATTTCAGAACTCTTTTTGATATAATTTTATATCTTGATATTTGTTCTGTGTGGTAGGAGAGAGTGTGGAGGAGAATGCTAATGTTGTAGTCAGACTGCTTATTCGTCGACCTGAATGTTTTGGTCCAGCTCTAAGAGGAGAAGGAGGCAATGGGTTACTGGCTGCCATGGAGGAGGCAATAGAAATATCAGAAGATACAACAAGAGATGGACCTTCCGCAAGTAATGGATCTAGTAAAACCCTGTAGGTGCAGTAGAACCACTTACATTCCCATAATATTTGACTATTTGTTTTATAATATTAGATGTGAAATGACTTGTTTGTTTTAACACCTGAATTATCAGTTGGATTCTCCCTTGGATTCTGTGAAGAGTAGAAATTTATCTTCTGTTAAACTGTGCTGTCTCTGCACTGCTAATTTAAGTTAACTCCAAAACATCTTTGAAATTCTGTTTGTTCTTTGCCAGTCAGTTAAGAGTCTGATGCAAATGATGTCTGATGCAAAATGAGGCAGATAAATGTTATCAATGGTTACAAAGCAGATGTCACTACAATCTCTTAGGGACAAAATACATTCTAGTCTGCTAAAGTCTGCTAATGAACAGAAGCCACTCTGTGTTAGCTGTTACACCTGGAGCAGATTTTCTTCATTTATTACTGTTGTAAAGTACTTCCTTGTATTTTGTTTTCATCTTTTAATTATTGTAACATTTAACTAATTACAGAGAAATTGAAGAACAAGAAGATGACACTATTCACATGGGAAATGCAATCATGACCTTTTATGCTGCTTTGATTGATCTCTTAGGACGTTGTGCCCCTGAAATGCATGTAAGTTTTATTCTTCATGCATTGAAAAATAAAGGCATAGTTGTTTCACTGATCCATGGTTTGCTGTTAGTTTTTTTCACAGTAACACATTATCAGGTATTAAAGAAGTGGTATGGCTGCATAATTACTTAGTATACATAATGTGGTGTTCTGCTAATTTGCAAGGAAAAAAAATCTATTCAGAAGCTCTTCTTCTAAAAATAATTATTCCATTGCTTTTTTTTGTTTGTTTGTTTTTGTGTTGTTTGGTTGGTTGGTTGGTTTTTGTTTGATTGTCCAGTGTGACAATCAAATTCCTCAGGTTTCCCTATTTGTTGTGATAGTGTAGAGTGATTTATTATTTGTAATCCACGATTTTACTCTTCATATACTTATTTAAACACTCTTTAAATAGCATTTAAAAGTTTAAATGTTATGATAGTGTAAATATTATAGGATATTCTTTTACAATGTAGGATAGCGTTATCCTTGAATGTACACATTAATATCTCGTAATCTTTATTCACACTGATAAACCTTCTCAATGCTAAGATGTCACTGCTTCAGGCATTAGATATGAAGAATTAGACACACTATAAAAACCAAACCCTTGCTACTTATTTTGTAAGAGCTTGAAACTATTTGAAAATATTTGTTGTTTATGGTTCAATATGCATTCCTATTCTTCAGATATTGTAAGTAGTTTTTAATTTCCCCTGAAATGTTCCTTAATTAATATGGATTAGTCTACATCAGTATCAGATTATTGAAGAGATTGATAACTTGAGAAAAGAGAGATATATCTATTTAATAAAATCAGTGTATGAATATCTCTTTTATTTTCATAAAAGAATTGTCTTGGTTTTTACCTGTCTTGGGACATTGTTTTAAAACAAAACTGAAACAACTGGGATACCAGAAAGTGTTCTTATTTGACCAGGAGAGAAAAACTGTCTTTTTTAATCTGAAAATCTGCTTCTGCTTCCCTCCACCCTTCCCACCACATGCTATATTTAAATGCTTTGTCCACCTCTTTTACCTAATACTCCATTATGAAAATTGACTTAGTCTTATTTAATAACCAAACAACTAGATTTTTAGACTTTGTACATTTGCATCCAAAATATAGCAAATAGATGCAGATTGCATGAAATTTACATTGTTAATTACAATGTGATTTTGGGAGACGTCATTTTTGTCTATCTATGGTTCAGGAAGTTTCCAGACCATGAACACATATTGAAGATAAAAAGAAGACATTGTTAATTTTTTGTTTGTCTTTTCCTAAGCTAATCCATGCTGGTAAAGGGGAAGCCATCAGAATCAGATCAATTCTACGGTCTTTGATTCCACTGGAAGATTTGGTGGGAGTAATTAGTATCGCTTTCCACATGCCAACCATAGCTAAAGGTAAGATGGTTGTTCTCCATTTTTTTATCCCATCCCGTTATGTTTTGTAATTTATTGATGTATTGATACTCATACTTTTCTCAGGATTAAAAATACTATGAAAATTAAACTATTTATTATGTGATTTGGGGGAGAAATCATGTGTATCTCAAAAATGTTTCAAAAATCTTTTTGCATGCTGTAGTCAATAATTCTGTGTACTCTTAAATCACTGATGTAAATCCCATCAAATTGAGTTATTTGCTGTGAAATGAAAATCTATTACCACTTTAAAAAGAAATTTAAGACTGCATGCTTTTGGTTTTTATAAAAAATTTAAAAAAAGTTAAGATATATTTTCTGAAAAGTGTAATTGTTAGCTGTTGTTGTTCTAACCCTATCAATTGTTTCTAGCAGATCTTACTAAGACACCAGAGTTGTTCTTCAGCAACTGTGGTGAAGTTATAGGTGTGACATACATAGGCAAATGTATTTCTTTGTGTATTCTGCCTATATAGAATTGGCTGCAATTGTGGGAACTATGAGAGCATCTATATAAAAGGGAAAGGAATTATATCTGATTTTTAAGGTGTCTGGAGAGAGAACATTATAGTTGCAACTTGGACTGTCTAAAAACTCATGGTACAAGATTGTCCAATAAGTTACTGTAGAAGAGATAAAAAGATTAATCATTCTATTACACGATTATTTAATTATGTTCCAAATAGTTATAGATCGATAGCAGAGTACAGCTCACAGATACAGAATTGATTATTGCTTTTCAAAATGAAAGTATAAACATTTAAAAATATTTCAGTGAATTATTTTCAAATATTTGAAAAGTTTTCAGATACTGAGAACTTTTTAGTACATTCTTAATTCTTTGTCATACATTACAGAGATAGTCACCAACGCTGCATTTCCAGGACATTTGACATAGAATTGTTGTAATTTTACTTTCTGTCTGTTTGTTCTAAAAACTAGGTAGTTCTATAGATTAATTATTATGTTTTGAGTATTAACACATCAGAGTATCACCTGGTAAGAATTCCTTGATACACAAAACAGAAACAGAAAAGGATATATGGACTTTGAGGTCTCTCTGAATAGAATTTGCCTTACACATTCTTTTTCATTTCAAATATTTTGCCTTTTTGTAACAAAACCATGGGAAAGATGCTTAGACTGCCTGGTCTGCTGATGAAAGATGATCCTTGTCATTGAAATCTTATTTCTTCCTTTTAGATGGTACTGTGGTGGAACCTGACATGTCTGCGGGGTTTTGCCCAGATCACAAGGCAGCCATGGTTTTGTTCCTTGACAGGGTCTATGGAATTGAGGACCAGGATTTTCTTCTACACCTTCTTGAAGTTGGCTTTCTGCCAGATCTTCGTGCTGCTGCTTCTTTAGATACAGTAAGGGTTTAAGTCTGTTTTTATTTTGGTTCTTACTGAACACTAAAGCATTTTTCATCCCTCAAAAAACCATTTTTTATGTCTTCATGTTTTCTGCATTTCTCAAATACTGGGTGTTGCTGCTGAGATTTGATATTCCTTGAAGATGAATTGTCCAGAGTAATGCTCACTTTATAAGAGCCCCCATTGTTAGCCATACAATAAAAGATGCAATGCCTTTCCCCAGGAGACTTTCTGAGCTTGTGCTATGGAATCAAAATCAGATGAGCTGCCAGTGGAGCATGTAACTGAGAGCCTCTTTCCAAAGATACACAGAAAATGTTCATCTCTGTGCATTTGTTAGAGACACCTACATTGTTATTTAGAAAATGACAGATTTTTTTGGTCTACTTCCTCCTCAATATTGCTGCCTTTTTTTCTGTGAGGCTTATTTCAATCTAATTTTTCTTACATGTCTTGGTCCAGAAAAATTAGATTTAGAGAGCTATTATGAGGGCTAAGACACTGACTTTGGATTTCCTGTCTGACCTTTTATGTCAACTCTGAAGGTAATTATGTTGTTATTTAGAATCATAGGTTTGTTAAGGTTGGAAAAGGCCTCTAAGATCATTAAGTCCATCAAGTCGTCAAGATCATCAAGTCTAGCAGCACCATGGTTCACCATTAAACCATGTCCTCAAGTGCCATATCCACTTTTTTTAGCATATTTATGTTTTCTGAATACTTCCAGGGATTGTGAGTCCACTACTTCCCTGGGCAACCTGTTCCAACACTTGACAACCCTTTCCATGAAGAAATTTTCCCTGATATCTAATCTAAACCTCCCCTGGTTTAGATTAAACTTTACCAGCTCTGGTGCCTTTCTCTGTGCTCTCTCCAGCACCTCAGTGTCTTTCTTGCTCTGAGGGGCCTAAAACTGGAGCAGTNAACCTCCTTTCAGGTAGTTGTAGAGATAGGTAAAGTCTCTCCTGAGTCTTTTTTATTCCAGTAGGCTAAACAACCCCAGCTCACTTGNATCTAATCTAAACCTCCCCTGGTTTAGATTAAACTTTACCAGCTCTGGTGCCTTTCTCTGTGCTCTCTCCAGCACCTCAGTGTCTTTCTTGCTCTGAGGGGCCTAAAACTGGAGCAGTCTCACCAGTGCCGAGAACAGGGGGAACGATCACTGCTCTGCTCCTGCTGACCACACTATTGCTGATACAAGCCAGGATGTCATTGGCCTTCTTGACCACCTGGGCACACACTGGCTCATGAAAAGGACCAGCACCCCCAGGTCCTTTTCATCCAGATATCTAAGAAAGAGGAGGGGAGGACTTTTTTCGTTACACGAAACTTGGCCTTGATCATAACAAAAATATTGACTGGTATTACCTGATTTTGGAGTGTTCTGTTAAGCAACTATGACATTCTTCAATATAGTCTTGAAAATTGTTTTGTTTTTGAATGACCACCTTTAGCGTTTTTGTTTTCATTCTCTAAAAACAAAACAAAAGCCATCTATGAAACTTCAGAAGCAGGAGAAGGGGCTAAGTATTGAGCTTTCAGTAGGTATGAAATCCTCGTTTGTGTTTTGGAAATATCCCTCTTTGTAACTACTCCAAAAGAAAAACAAACAACAAATTCTTTTCATTTGTAACAACATTGTTGAGACAAGTCTAATTTCTGTCCCATTTAATTCGTAGGCTGCTTTAAGTGCTACGGATATGGCTTTGGCTCTGAATCGATACCTTTGTACAGCAGTCTTGCCTCTCTTGACCAGATGTGCTCCTCTTTTTGCTGGCACAGAACACCATGCTTCTCTCATTGATTCCTTATTACATACTGTGTACAGACTGTCAAAGGGATGCTCTCTTACCAAGGCTCAGCGAGATTCTATTGAAGAGTGTTTGCTGTCAATCTGTGGGTAAGAAAATACTCCTGACTGTACAGAAATGCAAAGTGGTAAAGTAACCTGTGATATTTATGATAGAGGAATTCAGAACTATGCCATCAGTAACATAATTGAGACTTTTTTCCCTGGCAAGTTATCATATAGTTTTTAATATACTTTTAAATATACTTTTAAATATTTAATATTCTTAATATACTTTTTAATATATTCAGTTTGCAGCTTTTTTAATTACCCATTTAATCCTCAGCTTTTTTTTATAACCAAATCTTTTAAATTAAATCCTTGGTGATTTAGAGAATGTACTGCAGAAAGACAAAGTTCTGAAAATGTGGAATTATACATACACTGAATTTCCATTTTAATACTTTTAGTTGTACAGATTGGCAGTGTGGTTGATCTACATAGAACTTATACAGTTCTATGTAGATATTTATTTATGATGTTTTACATTTGAAATCCTAATCAATGACTGATATTGTTATACCGGATTATTGACACCTATGGGTCAAATTTTGTCTGGGTGTCCACAGACTCAAAACCAATTAATTATAATCCGAGTTTTTTAAAAGCCTACAGTCTTAATTATCAGAAGTTGACTAGACACTTATGAATTCCATTTCTAATTAAAGTTATTATATAGGCCTTCAGTTCAATAGACGTGGGTTTTTTTTTAATATTTCACAGTGATTTTTTTCATAGAGTGGAAATGTGTTCAGAAATGACAGACTTTATTATAATACTGTAAAAAAGGACTAGGTAGCGTTTCTTTAAATAAATTATCACATTTACAATTTTATATATATATATTACCATGATAGGAACCAATAAAATGGACCAGAGCTTGTTATTTATCTGGAAAGCTTTAATGTTCATGCCATTCTACCATACATGTTATAACTATTTCTGCCATCTTTCCAGTTGTGACCTCTGCTCTGTGTCTTGTTTAGCACATCTAAAGAGATAGTGCTCTTATGTCTTTATTAGTTTCTAGGATATTTTAAGAACCATTGAGATATATGACAAGAAGTTTACATTATATCCTCTTCTCATGTGCATGGTGATCCAAATACACAATATCAAAATTGAGTATTTTTTTCCTGCTTTTCTCTGTCTGTTGATAAAGTATTTTCTCAGCTTCTTTGAAGCAATTGATTTGCAGCTTATTTCAGAATATTTTATTTGGTACGCGCTTGTTTGCTTTCTTCTGGACACCTTTTTTTAGTGCTGCAAGTAAAATCCTATTACTGTATGAATTTAAAAAATTGTAATGGCATAGAACTGATATGTTGCTTTAATGTAAATATTAATTATTTACATGAAATCGAGCCAGTACACCCCCTTGAAATGGTTTGTCTGCTTTTAGGCAGTTGCGGCCTTCCATGATGCAGCATTTGCTGAGAAGATTAGTATTTGATGTTCCTCTATTAAATGAACATGCAAAGATGCCTCTCAAGGTAAAAGTACATATTAGTATTCAACAGAAAATGCTTACATGGAGAAGATTCTCTATAGTCTTTGCTACATTATCTTCACTCTGCAATAATGTAAGGCCATGGTTTTTAAAGATAAATTGCTACTTTGGGAGAAATTAAGTCTAATTTGTATCAATCCATATAGAATTATGAAGTCCGAGTCTAGTATTTGGTTCTCCTTTATCTCCTGTTTGTTTTAACCCATGTGGAAATAGAAAAGAAAAACCTTTGGGGGAAGGGGGCAGAATCCTGTGCACAAAACAATTGCTATAATTGCATATAGCAGTTTATAATCTGTATGTGCCCTTACTTCTGTCCTTTGTATTGATTTTCCTTGCTCTTGGAAAACAGACTCTTTCTGTAGTTGGTGCCTGGAAATCTAAGAATTACATATTTAGTAATCAAGTTTCATTTTGTTTTTAGACCTTAAAAGTTAATCCGTATCTTTTTATTCTTATTCCTAAAGCAGAAGAAAAATGTATGTTTTTTCATTTCTGAGAAGATTCCTCAGAATATCATCATAATCAGTTTTAAGAAACATATGGCTTCCTACCTGTTTTTCAGGACTGTTTTTCAGCAGTCCTTTTTAGTGCTTTCCTGCCACCACTTTGAATGAGATATTTACTCTTTTCTTCTTTAATATGTATGTATGTAAGCATATCAGATCTCTGACNTTCCCATGTTGCTGAACTGAACAGTAAAGAAGTAATAATTGGATCCTTTTGGCAAGTCAGGCCTTGCAAGAATATAAATGTGAAGAGAACCATGGTGTTAGCATGGGCAAATGATTTTGTCCATTGACCCTAAACAAGTAATAAGACTTTCTGAGGAAAGTGAACTCTTTATCTGATGGTAGACCTGTAATTTTTAAGAGGTTTCACTGACAGTAAACTGTCTACCTACCCATATCTACTAATGTGCTTCTGATTTGAAAGCACCCTGTGTGTTCCTTATGGGCTTGTACTGGGAAACAGGTTATAGTAATCTAAAAAGGCAGCTCCAAGTTAATCAGGCATGTGAAAATGTAATTTTGAATGGGAAAAGAGGAGGATATAATGAAGGCTAATCAGAATACAGTGCTACTTACTGTGAATACATTTGCTAGTTTCTACAGTTCAAAATTGCCTCAGTTTAAGCAGCAAGTGAATTCAAATCTGTGTCTTTTTCCTGTATAATGTAGTGCAAACTTTGTGGAATAGAGCTACCTTTTTATTTCCGCTTAATTCATATTCAGTGCTTCTTCAGGGACTTGTCTAAGAACTAAAACCTATCTTTACTCTCTTGACTAGGTTTAAAAACATATACATATATATTAGTATGCTTGTGCAGTACAAAAGCAAACTTGTCTGGCCATTGTGTAATAGAATATAGTTTGAAAAAATATTTTCAGATACATATTTGTCTCTTAGAGTCCATATTTCTGAGATTCCTCCATTCTACATAAATGATAAAACTTTTGTCATTTTGCATACTATATGCATGTAAGTTCTTCTCTGTAATTTTTCTTTAATCATCCAACCAATTTAAGTAGTAAATAGATATTAGTAGATTATTTAAATATGAAGGTATAAAAATATACTACATGTATTGTTGGGTTTTTTCCCCTCTGATCCATTAAAAGTATAACAGAACTGTGCAGTATCAAGATTATATTTTTGGTTATCAAAGTCCTCACTTTTGCACATCAGGACTTCTTTTTTTTAAAGTCCTGTCTTATTTATGCACATATGCAGATTTTTGTTATGAATGTCTGCCTTTTTCCACCTTGACATCTGTTCTGACTGGAAAAAGGGAATCCTATCAGATCTTTACAGATTGTGACTTGCGAGATTTTTTTCCAACAAGCTTTGCAAAATGGTATTGAAACAAAGCTGAAAAAACTTCCAATTCTGTGTGTATATTCATCAGTGATTTAAAAAATAGATACACAACATGGATTATTGATAAAAATATGGAAATTTTTTATGGTAATGGTCAACTGCCAGAATGGAAGAACCTCAACAGATAATTTTATTTGCTTTCAAAATACGTTTTGTTTTAGTTGCTGACAAATCATTATGAAAGATGCTGGAAGTATTATTGTTTGCCAAGTGGATGGGGTAACTTTGGTGCTGCCTCAGAAGAAGAACTTCATTTATCCAGAAAGTTGTTCTGGGGTATTTTTGATGCTTTATCTCAAAAGGTAAATATTTTTAATGTCCATCTGTTACTGTAAAATCCTTACTGTGTAATCTTTTTTCCTTTAATCTTTGATTTTTACCTAGCTTTTGTCAGTACTGTATTATGCACTTTGAAGAAAAAGATACAGGCTTTAGTAAATTTAAATCTTTCTCTTATAGCTTCTGCTTTAATGTAGATATACCATTTTGTCTGCTCATTAAAAAAAAATGTATCAGTAAAACAGTAAGCTTGTTATATATATCTGTATAGGTCTGTACAGTTCTCTACTTAGTTGGAGTTGCAGCACCCTTGAATCAGTTCTATATTGGACAAAAGTTTAATAATACACCTTATTATGTATTTATTGTTCATTCTGTGACAGTTTTTAACAAATCTGCTTAAAATTTCGTGAGTCTCATTTCAAATCTAGTATTTAGGAATGCTGTGCATATTCCTGTGCTATGTTTTCTCAGGCTTCTGAAAAATGTCTTGTTTAGCCAGCAGTGAAGTCAGCACTTCTCATTTACTTGAGCAAGAGCAAGACTTGATCCTAGTTTTGGACACTCAGTTTTCTTTATTTGCAGAACAAAGATTCAATTTCACACCAAGAAAGCCAATCTGCTTGGCTTTCGCATATAGGTGTATCAGTTTCAGCAGTGATGTTGAAAGTTCACTCCTCACTTTCTGTGTTTTTCACAGAAATATGAACAAGAACTGTTCAAACTGGCTTTGCCTTGCCTGAGCGCAGTTGCAGGGGCCTTACCTCCAGATTACATGGAATCAAATTATGTCAATATGATGGAAAAACAGGCTTCAATGGATTCAGATGGGAATTTTAATCCTCAACCTGTTGATACCTCAAAGTAAGGAATTACTTCATTGCACCTAGGGTTTTTGGTTTTTTTTTTTTTGTTTGTTTGTTTGTTTTTTTGTTTGTGTTTTTTTGTTTGTTTGTTTGTTTTTGTTTTTGTTTTGTGTGTGTTTTGTTGTTGTTGTTGTTATTGTTGTTGTTTTTTAATCATGAATATGTAAACCAATTGTTTGGTATAATGGGAACTTACAGCTTTTTTTCTCTTTGGAATGCTTATCTTCTAGATAAAATTGAGACCTTAAATTTTTATTTTTACTTAAGTATTTATTTTAAATAATGTAAAGCAATAACTATCAAGTTACATAATTAATTTCTTGGCCGAATTAGAATATTTTTAATGAATTTTTGCCCTGAAGAATAGAATTGTCCAGTTATCTTTATATGTCTGCTGCAAACAAATCATCATGTTTTTAAGAGTTGAAAAAGTAGACTAGTCTACATCTCCCCTGTTGTTATTAACATGTGCCAATAATTCCAGTGTGTGTGAATGACAGTGTACCTACAGAAAATTATGTTTGATCATGCATTCATATAATCAGTTTACTATGAATAATGGGGAATTGGGCAGAAAGATATTAATTCTCTCTAGACAGTCAGACTCTGACCATGATTTTTAAAGTACATTAGCCAGACAAAGCACGTATCTAAATGGAAATTTTCTGCCCTAATATTTGACTACAGCCAGCGTGCCATTTTCCTTTGTATAGAACCGTCCTTACAGAAGTGTGGCTGTGCACTGAAAGGCATCTTGAAAAATTCCTCTTGTAAGACATTTGCTTCAGTTGCTTCTGTGAGCTTTCTGCCTGTATTAAGCACAGAAAATGCTGTCAGTAGGTTGATACCTTCATTACAGCATTCTTGTACTTGTATGCACATTGAAATATGGTAGTAAAAGCCATAATCTAGTCTGGAATATAGAAATCACATCAGTGACCATGCAAATGCATTTGTCTAAAATGTATTTAAAATGTATGAAGGTTTAACAAAATTTAGTAAGAATATTATACTATCATTTAGCGAATTGAATATTATTTTTTCTGAGGAAAATTGTAGATAGACAGAATATATTTGAAAAACTTGGAAAATGTTACTTAACGTTAACCAAACCATACAGTCACCAGTTCTGTGATATTTCAAGACAAAGAAAGCACTAATGCTATGTCACCTCCAAATTATCTTACATTCTTTTAACATGCAAGTCCTGCATCACATTGCTTACTACTAAACCTGTTTATATGAAGCTGTAGGTAATAGGACTTTATTGTACTTGTCAGTTTATTGCATTTCTGAAATTATTTGAAGTATTATAGCACTAGTAGAGTTCCCCCTGAAATACGCTCAAACAATAAAAAAACTGATGACTGTGCTGGATGAATATTTTTCGCACCTTTGTATGTGGTTAGGCTCTTGCAAACTGTTACTCAGACATAATTTTGGTTTTCATTTCTGCTTTTTCTTATGACTGAAAATTAAAATCCAGTCTCTTCTACTTTGCAGTAGGTGGCACTGTAACACTTCTACTACTCAAATCCTATGTGTTAGGAGGGAAGATTTTGTTATTTCAGCAATGACCAAGAAGCAGTTAATCCCTTTCATTTATAAGAATGCAGGTGAAGAAAACAAATGATATTTGATAAATTATTTCTTGAAGAAAGTTCTATCTCTAGTACTTGCTTGACAACTAAAAATCACTCCTTTTTCTCTACTGCCTCAGAAACCTTAACTTCTGCACTGTCTTGTACACCTGTGCAAGGGCTAGTGTATTAATTTGTGTGGATTTTTATTATTTTTAATGAGGATTTTAATATTTTTAATATTCACTGGTGTATTGGAAAATAAAACCTTAGGCATATAATTTTCAAGTTGCATAAGTTAGAGTGCTTCAAGCACATAATACAATTTGTAGGAATATATAAAATAGATTATGTGTTTCTAAAAGGACTGTTATCGCACTTAGTTTATAACAGACATGTGCAAGAAGTTACTACCATAATTCTGAAACTATAGGTCATAGTTTTATATTTAATACTGAGAAAATGATAGTAAAAGAAATATATGACAAAAAGCATGGGTGCTTGATGTTATTATTGATTTTCCCTGCACACATTTCAAAGAAGTAAAATTCCTACAACAGCTGTGGTTGTCATTCAGTGCCCATTAAGTAATTCAGATTTCTCCCTTGATTTAACTAGGCCTTGGAGCAAACTGTAGGTGAGGAAAAAAAGCACAGTAAGATGTGTTGAATTGATGTGTGCGTTATTAATTATTTATTTTGAAGTTCTCTTCAAAACAAAAGCTTTCATATTTTAGCATGTGTGATATAATGCTAATTTTCTCTTCACTTTCAGCATTACAATCCCTGAAAAGCTAGAATATTTCATTAACAAATATGCAGAACACGCTCATGATAAATGGTCAATGGAAAAGGTAAAATCTATATTCCTGTTAAAGCAAAATCAGGTTTTTTTTATTTAAATCCACTTAATCCTTAAATATTTTACTCTGGATGTTATTATTTTTCATAATGCTACAAGTTAGTATGTAGGTAAGATATAAACAGAATTTTCTTTAAATGTATTTGAATAAAAGTTCTGTAAATGCATATGAGTGTTTCAAAATACTGTTTCATTATTTCATTATTTTTATTGTTGACTTTTGAGTAAACATACTTGCTAATTGTTTAGCAGTTTTATGGACTCGAAATTTTTTTTTTAAGCAAAAAAAGTGTATAAATAATAGAGTTTTATTCCTTTGTGCCATTTGTTTGTCCACTGTTAAAAATATTCTGCTCTAAATAAATCTTTAAAAGTAAATATATTGAATGATAGCATTGGGTAATCATTAATTCACAAAAAGATGGCACACTACATGATTCATTTTTCAGTGTGCAGATAATATAAATGTTGGTTGAGAAAATAGTAGAAAGGAAACTTTAAGAAAACAGGTCTGCAGAACCGATAAAAAAAGGATTTGTACCGATAAAAAAAGGATTTTTCATAATTTTTTGCTTTTCCCCATTTTTAACTTACTTATTTTTGCTATTTTCAGTTTGCCAACGGATGGACGTATGGTGAAACATTTTCTGAATCTGCAAAAGTGCAACCGTTAATGAAACAGTATAAGTTGCTAGCTGAAAAGGTAAGGAATTTGTTTGTTCGTTCAGGGTGGTTGAAATATCACTGAAAATATCATCTTGTATTTACATAATTTACAAGAAAAATGATTTGGAGTATGTCAGTTAATGTGTGGTTGTTGCCTTCCCCCAAATCATGAAAAGATATAGAAAGGTTTTATTGTATATTAAAGAAGCCACTCAATCTGTTTTCGCACATGGCTGAATTTATATGGCATAACTTATGGTGAAACTGAATGGTGGTAAATTTTATAGTCAAATGTATTAAATACATAAAAATTTAGTAAAAATTGATAGCCCAATTAAGTTAGCTTATCTGATCTCAACAGAAGGTAGAGGCAGATGATGTCCAGAGGTCTATTGCAACATAGAATTTCTTACGATTCTATGATTTTGGGTTTTTTTGGTTCCTGTAGCAGACAAAACACTGTTCCTCCTGGGAATTACTGCTCTACCTTTGACTTGTGTCAAAGAATGCCACTAACAGGATAAGATCATCAGCTTTCTGCAGGGCCAGAATTCTTCTGCCCACCTCTGAAATGATAAATAATTTTTTAATATCTTATTTGATTTATTTGCCTCGTTTCATTAACCCTGGGCCATAAGGGTTAATTTAAGTACATTTCTTTGCATCTCATAACCAGGAAAAAGTCCAAACTTTTTTTTTGCTCTGTACAGCTACATAATAAACAAGTTAATTATTGCATGTACATTCTTCTAGGAGAAAGAAATTTATCGATGGCCAATCAAAGAATCACTAAAAACTATGCTGGCGTGGGGATGGCGAATTGAAAGAACACGGGAGGGAGATTCCATGGCACTGTATAATCGGACGCGTCGCATATCTCAAACGAGTCAAGTGAGTCATTTTGCTAAAAAATTTTTAACAAGAAGGCATGCAAAATCTGCTCTCTGGTCTTTGATTTTAAAAGTGATGAAATAAACCTGAAACGTAAAAACATGTGAAAGCACTTTTCACAGATAATTGTACAATTTTGACAATTGGTTTGGATTTCTGTTCACTGAAGCTGGAACTTTATTTCCCTGTTCCAAAGTAATATGCTAATAAACATTAAAAAAAAACAAACAAAAAACTAGACAAAACTGAAATAAGAATGTATTTGTTCACCTGATTTAAAGTTAACCGTGGTATTAAGGGGAATTATCTACTCCAGCTGCTGATTAAATAATAATTAGAGTATTAATATGACTTTAGTCTGCTATTTTTTTAAATTTGGTGGCTATGACACCTTTAAGTGTATAAATAAATAAAAGTACATATAAAAGTCATTTTTATACTTATGTTTTTCAAGGAAACTTAAGAATCAATGTTAATGCAGCATAGATTTACATCCATAGAGTGCCAAAATTATGAATTATGTTTTATCCTTTCGAATGGACTTCTTAAATCAAAATACTGTAAGGATAAAATGGAGAAATAGTGGCACTAAATTCTCTTAGAGCTCCACATACTTTGCAATTAAACTAGGGAGGTGAGAAAATCTCTCTCGTTCACATAGATACACATGGAAGGCAAACAAATGGGTGAAATATAATGGAGGGGAAAATTCTTTCCCTCTTCTCTCCACTCAGGTCTGCACTGTTTACATGTTTGAGTGGTGATATGCCTGTGTAAATGAACAGTTGAACCTGCCTCTCCACTCTATGTAGACCCTAGTGTATATCAAGTGATTTGATTCAGTACTTGGGCTAAACTACACTATTATTGCCTTCCAAAATTACTGACTTCCAAATTTCCTGACTTTCTGGTCCCAAAGACTGTAATGATAGAGATATTTGTATATGCTTTAAGCATAAGGATCTCAAAATATAACAACTTCTGAGAACAGCTTTTGCAGCTATGTTTACTGTCTTCCTTTACTATAATGAATTTATATAACTTTTCTAGAAGAGTTTCTGAAACCTGAAATAGTTCTGTATTTCAGAGTACACTATCATATTAATAATCATTATGTGTTTAAAATGCACTGTCATCCCATACATAGACAAAAGACCATTTTTTTATATGTGCAGGTGAGAAATTTTAAGTGAATTTATTCACCACCTTCATGTTAACGTAACAAGTCAACAATTGTTTACTTTAGAAAATAGTATTTTCTCAGTATTTATTTACTGTGTGCTGCTTGTACATCCTTTGTACTATTCTCAATGGATAATAACTGCCTTTTGAAAGCAAGCCTTTGAACTTTTAGGCCTGTACATGCTCATATAAATGCATATTGAAACAATATCACAAATAGGAACAAAAGTCTGGACACTGTTCTTTCTATAGGAAGGCATACCTGAGAAGGACATATATCTATTACTGCAGATTACATAGAGAAGAGCCTAGCAATGCCCCTTTTCTAGCCACTCTTCTTGTATTAGTGGCTTGTCATCCAGGGAACTTCCATTGTTTTTTATCTTTCTTTGACCATTTGTGTCAATGTAGTGAGCAAAATTGTGACAAATTCAGGTAGTAGAAAGAAAGAATGATAAAATGGTGATATCTTCGTATTGGGGAGGAGGAACAGAAAGTAAAATAGAAGTATTTTGTAGATTCTAGTCTTAAATGTAGAAACATGATTGAAAAGCCAAATTCAAAGTTTGATTTTTGCCTGAATTCACCTTAAACATGATTGTCTGAGTTTTTGCCTGCTGAAAAAAAAAATCTCTAGAAAATACAGAGATTTTATTATAACTTCAGATCCACAATAGGTAGGTTCAAACCTTAAAAGAGTTCAAGTAAAATTTGCATTTGAATGAGAGGGATTTGTGTCTGATGGCTGTCTGTCTTTGGGAACAAACTTTGTTGATCTTTGCCTGATTCTCGCTTAAGTTTATGACCTTGATTTATTTTCAGTTGGGCTACATAGGATCCTTTTTCTCTCTAGAGATATATAAATCACTTTTTCCTGAAGTTCTTTCACTACTTTCCTACTTTATTAATGGTAACTTCTTCATATTAAATGCTTGCATAACTCGACTGTTTTGCACATTTATCATTCAGATCTCTGTAGATACAGCCCATGGTTACACTCCTCGAGCAATTGACATGAGCAATGTCACCCTCTCCAGAGACTTACATGTAAGTCAGAAACACTTAAACTGCCTGCCGTTTTTTTTTAATATAATTTAATATTTTAAGTTCTGCTAGTTTATTTTAAATAATTTGCTACCAAATTTTACTTTCTTTGATATGCTTTGGTTTTCCTGGGGGGTTTTTTGACATTTTTATCATTTCCCCTTAATCATCTGCTGCTTAAAAAACATGGTACGTGGTTTTCTGTATTCCTGGATTGATTTTCCCAGTTCTCTTTGTGAACATTTGTCATTTTGAAGACAATCCTGTTTAGAAGAGTTAACAGCACCAATCTTTTCTGTTTATCATTCATTTCTCCATTATCTTTCCAAAACATTTTGTCTACAGAATGAAGGATTTGGGTGTATGATTTTGACAGACCTATCAGTAGATTGCTGCTGTTTGGAATGAAATATTTTAGTTGATAAATGATGTTTCTGTCACTAGATAGGATTTTTTTCATGGTGTTTGATGGAGCATGATACTTTGAATATGTGAATATGATTACAGTATTATGTAGGCATACTAAATAGTCTCAAATTAGTTAGTATGAGTGTTTGTACCAGTCTGATGATTGCAATGTGGTGTTCAAAGCTAGCTACAATAGACTCCTCAAACACTGGATGAAGTTTGCCCATACTGAGCTTTATCATGGTGCAGGGAAACAAGCAGGAGTAGATGATTAATTGCCTAATTGTACAGTATCTACTACAGTGTATCAAAATCTCACACAGGATTTTGATTTCTCTCTTGTAGTTTCCAGTTTTATATTTCTAGTCATTTTAGATTGCTGACTAGCTTTACAGTAATAAGAATTTTCTGCCAGTTAACTGTCATTACATTGGTGATCATTCCAAAGAGTTCATAAAATTGATAATTGAATAACTGCTTCTGTCATTACACTCTTATCTTATTGTGATTAAAAAGATTCCTTACAATTACAACATTTAATGTTTGTATAAACTCAGTATAATTGGAAGACTGTGAGGACTTTGTTTAATATTTGTGAACAAACTCATGATGTGAACATCATCATAGTATTATGTTGCAGTAAACCAAGCCCAGATAAAAGCAATGAACCTGTCACAAACCACAAAGAAATGGTATTAGAACTTCTGTTAGTCCCATACCCTCTAACAATCATCATTAATTGAATTTCCTTTGCAGCCCTAAGCTGTAAAAGAGAGCCTGTTGACTTTATGATTCATTTGCCCTATGAAGAGAGGTCCTCTTTGAAACTGGCTTCGGAATATGTTATTTAAAAGCGAAGCAAATTTGATTAAAATGCAATTTCAGCTATTAATTGTTGTGATACAGACATTCAGGAAATATCCAAACATGTTGGGTGTTAAGGAGATCTGAGTTGTAAAAATTAGGTATATTTAATTTTAAACATTTTAAAAAATGTTTAATATCTTTCAAATTGGAGTTCAGGCTTAGATAAATTGTTAGAACAAAGTTAATTGTTTTGAACAGAGTTGTGGGGTTTTTTGGGCATTTTGTTTTTGTGTTTTTTTTTGTTTGTTTGATTTTTTTAACTAGTACATAAGAATTAATGCTGTTCAATTTTTATATCATCCTGTGCAAATAATATGCTAGCAGGAATTGATCATGTCTAAAACTAACTGCAAAATGTTTCTCATTTTGGTCTTAAGTCACCTGGTCATGTCTTGGCTCCATGAGTAGCTAGGTCTTGCTCTGAAAACATCTTCATAGCACCCTGTTTTCCAGGGAAATAAAACACAGACTATACTACATTCTTCCAAGTTCCTAATTGGGGTTATCAAAACACCAGGATCAGAGTGTGCATGATAGAAAGCATCTACCATGCAGGCAATAATGTGTTAATTGGAGAAAAGTTTATGAAACAAGTTGTCTTATGAACAAGATATCAAAGAATATGCTGAGTTGAAAGGGACCTAAGAGGATCATTGAGCACAACCCTTAACCCTGCACAGAATAAGGCTGAAAAGTTTTCATGAGTATTCATGAGTATTCTCACAAATAAAGGAAATACTCATTGCTCAAAAACCTTACTGAAGATCAGCAGAATGGTTCTGTAGTTTCATGAAAGAAATGCAAAGTGAAATCTGCAGAAAATTCCACCACTGTACAACTGGGGGTAGGCGGAGCTGTACAACCAGGAGAACAGGAGAGGTGGTTTAAAAAGTTGTTTTGTGTTGGAATAGTAGTACCTGCTAGTTAGAGATTGGAGAGCTTGTCTCTTTTGCTTGATTTTGGAATCTAGCGTCTAGTTTGCCAGTCTGAAAGAGTTTGTTTTATAGGAAGAATGTATAGAAGAATTTATGTGGTTGGTGCTTTTAACAGTGTGCTCAAAAAAATGAGCATAATATCCACATTGAAGAAGCTATATCCATGGGTATGTGATTAGTTGGCAGCCAGCAGTAACAATTTTGATTCAGTCCTCTGGCTTGCTGTTCTTTATTTTGCTGACCAGGGCCTTCAGAGGGTTCTTTTTGGCCTTGGAGAATTAAGTCCCCCATTTTACAGCCCAGTACTCTTTCCAGACTATACTTCTCTTTGTGGTTCCTCCTTTTTTTTGTTAAGAGTTCTCTCTTCAGCACCAGGTTCCCAACTCCTATACCTATGCCCATTCTACCCAAATTCTATATAATATTTTTTCAATAAGAACTTGTTTCCAGTGAATCATTACGCTGTAATTGTTTTGAACTTCCCAGAGATCAAAACTTGGTATTTATTATCAACCAGAAAATTGTCATTCTTGAGAGTTAACCATTGCAAGACATATCTCTAAGCTCTTCATTTTCCTAAGGCTATGGCTGAGATGATGGCTGAAAACTACCATAACATATGGGCAAAGAAAAAGAAAATGGAGCTTGAAGCAAAAGGTAATATTAACTATAAATATTTTCAGTATTTTAAGTTCACTGTGATTAGCTTGGTTTATGCATTTTAGAAAACAGATGAACAAAAAAAGGAACAGCATAATAAAATTGACAAAGAAGAAACAACCAAGTATCTATTGTGATGTTTAGTGCCTGAAAGTTTTTATAGTACCAATGTAACTGTTCTTGTTTAAATAGCTTACCAATTCAAATATAGCAAAGGAAGAGAACCTAAAGCTTGGAAATGAATTGAAGCTAAATTAATACATTTTCCTTATGGCATTAATCTTTTAGAAGTAATGGAAAATTTTATAATATGTGGCTTAAAAAAAAATCCAAGAATTTGCTTCCAATATTTTTAGAGGGAATTTGTTCCTTTTAAAAAATATTACTATTATTATAGACTCGCTACAGTATTTTTTCTGAGATGAGTCTGATGCTTACCCTTACAATTTCCTGGGTTTTCCCATTCCTATGACTTGTCATAGGAATTTATTGTGTTCTGTTGTGTGATGGTGATTTTAGAAACTGAAATCCTAAGAACGTTGGGTTTTATGCAGATATTTATATTAATAATAGCAGCATTATTTTCCTGCCAAATTAAGGATCTACATTCAAGGGTGTATCAATACATCAGATAAGCAATACCAATGCAGTTTATTCTGTTTACCTCTGGTAAGCATTCTTTTATTCAGGTTGGACAGTTGCGTGAACCATGTTTGAAAAATGCATTCTAATCTTCTGTTTTTAATTTATTATAATAAAGTAGTACAATTTAATATATTTTAAAATATGTGTATATCTTGCTAGACTCAATGAGCCCTGTCAGAATGTTTAAAAGCAGGACTGTATATGTTTATATATTTGTTTATATAATGGTTTTCTTATTAAATTGCTGAAATATTTCCAGTTTCATTAAATGAAGTTGTAATTGTAATATGTGTTTGTAACAGTTAAACACTTTGTTCTTCTTTAAGGATTTTTGCAGTAGGTTCATCATATTTACTTGGTACTTGCAGCAACTATGTTAGAGCTATGCAACCGTGTCTAAAGTTCCCATGTGAATGTTTCTTAAGGTTTGTGAAAAGAAACAGACAAGCGTATTATTATTTCAGATTAGATTTTTCTGTATGTAGTATTATGAGAGTGCTTTTGCATACTAGGACTTAACATATAAACAGAAAACTCTTTAACTAATTTTTAATTCTCTTGATGTTCCATAGTAGGAGGAGGCAACCATCCTCTTCTTGTTCCTTATGATACACTCACTGCCAAAGAAAAAGCCAAGGACAGAGAAAAAGCACAGGATATTCTGAAATTTCTACAGATTAATGGATATGTTGTCTCCAGGTAATTCTTTGTTCAGTATTAGTATAACAGAAGGTTTCTAATAGTCCTCGGTAGTGGTATTTGTTGTTTGGTTGGTTGGTTGGTTTGGGGGTTTTGTTTGGTTTCTTTTATCAAAAGAAAACTCTATGATCATTTTTAGGTTTCAGTGCCTGGGAATAAGGATCAGCTCCTTCATTTAAAACACTGTAAGGAAGAAATGGGTTACAGAGTTAGTAGCAATGTATTGGAATGCATAAGCAGAGTTCTCCAGAATCTCTGCATGTCTTCCTCTGCCTTTCTTTGCAACACTGCAGCCTGTTTTTTTCTTTCTTGTGTGTCTCCATACATCCAACTGTTAGTAAACTTTCTAATTTTCTATAAGTAATACAATTATATATCATATATAATAAGAATATAGGACAAACAGTTTACATGTGATCAGCCATTTTAAAGATCTTTTTGCCTCTTCTCCCCTCTGCTCTTGCTGCACAGTCCATCACTGATTTGTGTACTTCTGCTGACCTGCCTCAAATATTCCAAATCCTCATGTCCACTCCTCTTAGGAGTTACGAAATACAGGTGGTCCCTCTCCAAAGAGGTGTGTGCAGTTTCTTATGGCCCCTTATTTAGTAACTGGAGACTTTCGTTCTCCAGCGTTGTCTCCTTTATACCTTGTCTCTTGGGTTTGTGACTCTGTATTCTTGTTTATGGCTTCTCTTTTATTACCCCCTTGAGGTCCTTGATCAGATAACCTTAATGAAGCAGACATTCTTGAACCCTTACTGGTACCAACAGCTGACAAACCTGTTTTAATTGCGGGAACTGTTTTTCTGAAACTGAATCCTGTCATCATCCATGTTTTAATTCAAAGCATAAATGTGCACTACACAGGCAGTTATATTCAGTATATATGCAGTAGTTAACCTTTTTAACTTGCAACATAGCTGAGTACTAATGTACTTAGTGCCTCTGATGGGGGACCCGGTGGCTGTGACTGACTCCCTTGCTCATTAAGCATGGTTTCTTCGTGTGCCATTGATTAAGTCCTGATCCTGCATTATCCAGGCATGTGTCAGCGCCAACTTGTTGCCAGCAGACATCAGCCCATGTCGTGGATTCACTCTCTGAAGATTCATACTTGTTGAAGAAGTGCTTTTCATATCAGATTAGTAACTACGATGGAACGTGCTGGAAGAGCAATTCCATCACTTTAGTTTTCCTCTCTGTTTTTATAAGTGCTACATAGCTATTCGAAGTTTTTCCATTGCAAGCAGACTTTTGGGGAACAGTCATAATGATGGATATTAGATGTTCTTCTAGTTTGATTGCTTAAATCAAAGTATTTTGGCAGCGCCAAAACTCCCTCACCAAGAATCAATCCTGGGAGGAAAATATAAGATAGTAATGCCTTACAAATAATGGAAAGAAATCATAATAATATTGGATTAACCTGATTGACAAGTCTCAATTTTCTATAATGCTCTAGTTGGGAAATCTTACTTGTGTTTTAAGAAATTGCTCAAAACTTAAGTAAGTGTAAGAGTACTGTTTATGCTAAACAAAAAAAAGTTCTTATATTAATAAGCACCTAAGTGTTACTAGAGAAAATGGCACCAGCCTACATGGAGAGGTAAGATTGGTTTTAGTCCTCCTGTGTGTCTGAAAATTGCTTCTTTTTACAGAGGACTTAAGGACCTGGAATTAGACACGCCTTCCATTGAGAAACGGTTTGCCTACAGTTTCCTTCAGCAGCTTATAAGATATGTGGATGAAGCGCATCAGTACATTCTGGAGTTTGGTATAGCATCCCTTGCACATTTTTTAAAAATAATTACTAACTAAGATGGTGTTATAAAAACAGTTTGAAAATTTTTAAAAATAGCACATTCCTGGACGAATCTTTCCTTTAATTTCCTGTAGTTGATGAAGATTATGAATTTTGGAAAATTATGTAGTTGCCATTCATTCCAGTTTCCCATATTCATTCTTCAGATTAAAAGTGTTTGGCCAAAATTTATAATGACTTTAATTCTTTGAAAAAGAAAACTAGCTGCTCCCTTGCTTTTATGCACAAAATTACAATCTCTCACATGTGCACATTAATGGTTACTATCATGTATAATCCCTTTTTCAGAGAGCAAACGAAACCAGTCATTTGTACCATTCTGAAATGTTCTCTGGAGTAGGGAGTAGAGAAACCTCTTCAACAAAGTGCCACAATGGGGAATGTTCTTTCACAAACACCTGGCTCAACAGTGCTGTGAAGCATTTAACTTTATTTGCTTTTGGTGAAGATGAAAAAAATGTAAAAGTTCAGGGACCCAGGTCTGCTTCTTACGTGAGCAGTTAAAGCCTAAAAATCTGGCCAGATACAGCTTCTGTTGTGACTATGGGAGTTGACACCATGGTAGTGACACACACATATACTGTGCCTCATGTGTAGTCATTGACGGTGTAATTGACAGTAACAGGAACATCAAGATTGAATAAATCAATGCTCACCCAAAAGCCTAGCTAGTTTCAAAGTGGAAACTATCAAATTTATGAATTATTGTATGATGGTTACTTACAGTAACAAAAGTCTGGTCTTGATAACTCATTAGGATATTTCTGCTGCTGATGCCTCATTACCATGGCTTCATGCTTCTTAATTATATAAGTTTGTCGTAATTGCAAGAAAGATAATGAATAAATACTGAAACACTAGAAACATTGGTGGAACAAATACCGTGCAAGTCCCTCAATGGATTAAGAAAAAGAAGACAATTAAATAAAGGAGAAATTGTTTGGGAGCTGTAGCAGATTTTATTTTTTGATGTTGAAGTTTTGATTTTTATAACAATGGGTGAAGTGAAGCAATTTAAATTTCAGTTTGGTAGATCAGATCATTAATTTTGTTCTTTAGACAAAGTCCACAAATAAGGAGTAAAAATTCATTAATTTTGTTTCTCCTGGGAAAAACTGGGGAATGGTTTTTCATTAGAATCTGAGTAAGGCTTTCAAATTGTCACCTGTAACAGTAATTGTCCCAATTATTCTTTCCACATTTTATTTGCTGTTACTTTTCTTGACATGAGGTAGTCATAAAATGCCACTTTAGCTAGTGTGTATACTGTTTGCATTATCTTAATTCTACATCTAAAGCTGACCAGTATTATTTGCTTATAGTGTACACTTTCTAAGAAAAATGCAGAATAGAGTGTAATTAGGATATATGAGAGGGAGCTTAATTTTTTTCTCTCTGCAGATGGTGGCAGCAGAGGCAAAGGAGAACAGTTCCCATATGAACAAGAAATCAAGTTTTTTGCCAAAGTACAGTATATCTTTGCTTATTCTTTGCCAACGTTGTGAGTAATTGAAGTGAGAAAGTATTTTTTAGTGACTGTTACAGTTGCATTTTTTCTGTGTTAAACTCATTATTAATTAAAACCATTAGTAATAAAAATAGCTTGAAAATAATGTAGGATGAAGTATAGATGTGGGAAAATTACAGGAATATAATTTTATTCTTGTTATTTCCCTGCTCCATGATAGGCAACTGCTCATATGATATTTTCCATAAGCTCCCTACATTTTGTTTTCCAGAGTAGTCTGTTTTTGTAGATTTTTCTCTTTTACAATATTCAGGCAGGTAAATGTGAGCAAGTTATTGGAATTAACATAGCCATGTATCTGTTAGTGTCACATTAGTTATTTCTTTCCTTGTCTTAAAACCGTGATGTTGTCTCCGGCATGGACTCACAGAATGGCTGAGGTTGGAAGCGCCCTCTGCTCAGCAGTATCACCTGGAGCAGGTTGCACAGAACCGTGTCCAGACAACTTCTGAGTATCTCCAAGGGCAGAGACTCCACCGTCTCTCTGACCAGCCTGTGCCAATGCTCAGTCACGCTGACAGTGAAAAAATATTTCCTGATGGTCAGAGAGAACCTACCATATTTCAGTTTGTACCCATTGACTCTGGTCCCATCACAGTTGAAAAGAGCCTGGCTCCATCTTTTTTACCCCCCCTTAGATATTTATACACATTGATGAGATTCCCCCTGGCTAAAGAGTCCCACCTTCCTCAATCGCTTTTCAGTTGAAAGATCCTCTGTTACCTTAATCATCTTTGTGACCCTTCACTGGACTCTCTCCAGTGTGTCAATGTTTTTCTTGTACTGGGGAGCCCAGAACAAGACACAGCACTTCAGAGGTGTCTCACCATTGTAGAATCCTCTCTCTGGACCTGCTGATAGCAGTCTGTCTAATGCACTGTTTGTAGCATTTTCTAACCCTTATATCCTTGCAGTAAATTGTAATTTCAATACGTTAGAATACTTCCATGTGGTATTATTTGTGAAGTTCACTGACCCACAAGATAGCGTTCTGCTCTTTTGTGAAGCATGCTCCAAAAAGGAAGCAATTTCAGGTTTTCTTATTGACCATTTATTTTGGGTCCTCCTGGCTGACACCTTCAGTAGGCACTGAGTAGTAGTCACCACAGGAAGAAAACAAGAGAACTTCTATGGACAAGCCCTTAGTGAGTGAGGTTGTTTTGGGATTTTTATTTGACAGCATCTAGAATTACGTGCTGTTAGTGTGCTGACAGTTCTAGGTGAATTTTTCTTAAACCTACATTAAAAGGAACAAATAGCAGTAGTTGTGTTTGGTTATGTGGTATAGGAAAATCTGAAATTATGAGATAAAAGTAGATTATACTTTCTGCTTTGTACTCCTCCTAAATAAACACACTGAGCAAGATAATGTATAGTTTTTTTCTGCTACCTTTCTGGATGACATATTAATTAATTAATTAATGCCTTGAATACTAAATAAATTCAAAGAGGAATAGACATTAAAGAAAAAAAGCACGTAGAGATTTTAAAACAGAAAACCTATTTGAAATCTCCTGTCTTTAGTTGTGACTTACAGAGTGATACAGAACATAGTAAAGAAAGTCCTGAGATAACCACTTCTTTCTGATGTAATTTCAGGTTGTGCTCCCTTTGATTGATCAGTATTTTAAAAATCATCGCCTGTATTTCTTATCTTCAGCAAGTAGGCCTCTCAGCAGTGGAGGCCATGCCTCTAATAAAGAGAAAGAAATGGTGACAAGGTAAAGCTTAAAGTAACGTTAATGTCTATGCATATATGTGTTTGTCTTTAAACAATAGCAGTTGACTGTGGGAAAGTGAAAAGTGGAAGGCAGAGAAATATTTTTCTGAATTAACCTTTTAAAACAGATTAAACTTTTTTCCCTTTCTTTTCCTGTTAGGAAAATTCATTGTATAAAATGGAGATGAGTGCAGAGTTACTATGATATGCTGTTTAAAAGGCAGTGGTGATGATTTTATCATACAGGGAACTTAAATTTATCACTATGTCACACAATAGAGCACTGTGTAAGTCTGTGGCACAGGGTATACCATTATGTATCAGTTTTCACTGTTGGAAATAGGTATATACTAAAATCATTATTGCTGCAAAATTTAATGGTAGATTTAAAAGCCATACATATATTATAGCTGATTTTCAGTAAATATCATTATTACTGTCCACCATAAAAAGGGGAAATGAGGGAGTTGCATTCTTTCTGCTCTTTAGTTTTCTAAATAGTAATAACAGTAGCAATATTACAGAAGTTCCCACTTGATTATTTCCCTGAATTTACCATTTTTTAGACCATCTCTCTAAGATATGTTTTCACTTAATTTCAGTTCTGATTGAATTGAAACCCACATTTCCCATTTAGTAAGGGAAGCTACACACAGGACCTATTGAATACCTGTAATGTATGTATGTATCATGGTTGCCACCTTGGCTGTTATTGGACATGCAATATTGAATTGCTGTATTTTGAGGCTGACAGCCAATTCATGGTTATACAGACATATAACCCCTGTCATACAGACAGAGTTTGCAAGATTATGTGAATACTGAGAAAAGTTCCTAGCAACAATACTAAGCATAAGTAGGTAATGGCTGTCTTGACCCTGCATCATCTCATGGACTAACTTGATCTGGCAGCTTATATGAATGGTGTTCTTCAAGGAACTTAAAAACTTTATTGAAATGCATGAATATAAATAATTTTCCACTCTTATGAGCTGCCGTTTTTCTTTCTGTAATGTCCTGGATAACAGTATTTTTGCAGTTGGGAAGTCATGCCAATAAACCTCACACTTCTGGAATGTCAAATATGTCACCATACGTGCTGCATAGAGATTCAGGATTTCTGCACATATGTTCTATATGTTCATATAGCTGTGTGAGATTTCTGAACATATAGCTCTGCATAAAGAGCAGAGCTGCTACCATACTTGATTGGGTTACCTGACATCCAGATGGGTCCGCTAAAGAGAAGAAAACACATATAAGGAAACCTTGAATGAATAATAGCTATAGCTAGCCCTGAAGAGCAATTTGTTTTTTAATTATCAAGACACAAAGATGTAGAAACTACACTGAATGATCCATTTCCTAAAGGGTTGTTTTGGGACATTTTAATAGATTCCCAACATTTTTTGTGGGTTTTTTTCACCTTACAGTATAAAAGGGAGCCTACCAAAGCTGAATTTTGGATTTTCTGTTGAGTTTTCTCTTTAGATTTGTTTAAGTGCACCTCCTGCGTAGGATTTGCTTCAAGCTAAGGGCAGTTCCTGGCTGCTTTCTTTCTCCAGTGAAGATAAGCTTGCATTCATTAAGCTATGAAAGAGTATACTTTTGGGTATTGATAATGCAGTGAGAGTGTTAACATATGCAAAAACCATTCCATGTTCAGGAAATACAGTAAATACAGATCTGTTTTTCTGGCAAATATGGGGCAGACCTCTTCCTGAAATGTGGTGGCATTATATTCCATATTGCTTGTAGCCAACCTCTTCAGGATTGGGCTTTTTGCATTTCTCATCCAGTAGACCACCTGACAAGTTTAGTACTACTGCATTTGTATAAGATTGGTTCTGGACATCAATCTAAGTACTGGCCATTTGGACTTATTTATTTATTTAACCTAAACTAATTACACTGGAGATAACAGGTTCAGTCTCACTTTGTGAAAGCATAGCATCTATTGAATGGTACAGTCAATTGAGTAACATTTGTATATCAGAACATAAAATAGATTGTGAGCTATTTGTATCTTCACTAGAACAGATTAAAGATCTACATGATGCCTACATGCTTCTCTTCAGTTTTTCATATTAGACTTGGTGAACCAGGATCCTTATAAAGAAATATATAGTAAATGTCTGCCTCTTGGAATAAAAAGTGAACAGAGATCCCAGAACATGCACCAAACAGACTAATTTCTAAAATAGAGCAGTTGCTGTTGCTAAAGTGGATCACTGTGCACTGGCTAATTAGCTGTATTCAATACCACATTAACCTCGCTGTTGCGATTCTGGACATAAATGTTTTCATTTGACGCCATGCTCTTGTCTGTCAATGGAACAACATGTTCAGATCTCATCCATAAGCTGTGCAGACATGCTTATTGTATATTTTGCTTATAGTTGCGAGGCTAATAAATATCCAGTGTGCCTAATAATTAAGTAGCTTAATAAAATGTCATTATATTATTCATGCCATTTATAGTAGATGAAGGGGGTTTGCAGCATAAAATAATAATACTGAGATGGATGTGGTTCTTGGTGAAAATTCTCACACAAAACAAATCATGAAGATTGAACAAATCCCTCCTGAATCTGGAAGCCGGGTCAGTTTGGGTAGGGCAGTTTGCTCCTGCTTCAGTGAATTGACACAAAACTTCACTCTTCATTGTTCTCAGTGGAGCACTGCTCATCAGCGCAGGAAGTAGTTCAAACATGTGAAATAAAATCATTGTTCTTATCCATTTTTATTGTTTTAAAACATTTTAAAGACTACTTCTTACGTTAAATATTTAAAAAGAAACATATTTGAAAAGAAATTTTTACTGTGTTCATGTTTACAAGATCCTAATTGAACTAGTTAAACATTTGCCATTACAAACTTCAATTAATCTGATTCCCTTACCTTTTGTTTTCAAATTGTCAGTGGTATCCTGAATAGCACAATGATTGCATTTTACTTAAAACTTGATGATTATTTCCTTGTGGGTTATTGTATAGGACGCTTTTATATTAATTAGCTTTGCTTTTATTTTATTTTTGTTTCTTTAATTATAATATGTGCTTATTTAACCATGTTTGTTAAGGATATGCACTTAAAAACTCTTTCTTTAGTACTCTGTTCCACATTCTGCTCAGACAATTGATTCTTTCTGCGTGACATCATGTTGCTTTTCCTGCTCATATATCAGCTGTTATATTTTCTTTCTTCTTCCCCCCTCCCTCCCTTATTTTTTTCCTTCTCCCTTCTCTTCTCTTTTGTTTTTCTTTTGTCTTCAGCCTGTTCTGCAAACTTGGAGTTCTTGTCAGGCATAGGATTTCACTGTTTGGTAAGGAGACCCTTGACAAATACTAGCATGGCCATCACTTGGTTTTCTTTGCCATTTTTGCATTGTGTTATGTGCTGCTTTGTTGCATGCTGCATGGCAGAAATGCATGGTCTACACAGACCACTAATCATTTAGACTGGTAGATCACAGAACTTATTAGATGGAATAAAAAGCTTTTGTAGTTATCAGTTGGGGGGTTTTGTTTAGTTTTCCATGTGTCTTAGCTACTCTCTGGATTTCATTACCCTACCAAAGAATTTTGCTGAATAACTTAAAATTACTAATTCGTTATTTTATCCTAAATCATTTGGGAAAAAACATCACCGAACTGCACATTTGTATCGGAAAGTCATTAAGGAAAGTTTGAAGAGGGCTGAAATGCTTAGTTATGTTCTGTGGAATTCTTGAATATTCCCAGATCTGCTTGACTCCACATACGCATGTCTTTCTGATATTATGTGACTTTAGCAGGAGCTCTGTGTTTGTCTTATGTCATGTGAAAATCACTTAATTGAAGTAATTTACTTTGCAATTTTTTCTAATGCCATGAGAGTTGAAAGGAGAGTTGAAATAGCACATCTTATGCATACATAGCTTCTGTGATGGATGCAGTGCAAACTTCAGCATCCGTGAACATACCTAAATGGGTAATTTCTAGTGAATTAAAATTTGATTAAGGTAACATGCATCTAATTCAATTCCTGCATATTTCATTTAATTTGAAGGGAAGCAACTCACTGCAGCAGTGTGGTGTTTAAAAACTTTGCAGACTTATGAAAACCATTAAACTGAGAAGAAAGATCAGAAGTTATTTTGGAATATCACTTTTAAATGTTTTGAGATGAGATGAGTGGATTTCCCTGTAAAGTCAAAAGATCATAGGAGGAATGGAGCTATTTCTGCAGCTGTGTGGCATCGTTGCAGCTTTTTCTGAAGGGTGGAATATGTCACAAGCGTACGCATAAGTTCTGATTTATACCCTAGGTTGCTTCTTCAAAGACTGAACTAGCTCAGGTATACTATTAAAATTTTGTAAATCTTTTTGGTTATTGTGTGCATTTGGCTTTCAGACTTTTTTTTTCTAAAATGAGTCACAGTTGAAATCAAGTCAATGTAACTTTCTTCACTATTAAAGAAAAGGTCTTTTCCACTCCACATCTCAGCTTGCTTATTTCCTTTTGTTTGGCTAGGTTTGAGTGGTAGGAGATAAGTCAGATAGAATCAGATTACTATTCCCTATGGCTACAGTTTGGTTTTAAACTCCTTTTCTAGACTACAGTAACTGGCAGAATAGAAAATCTTTATGCCAACACTGAGGTTTTTCCATTAATTATGACAAGATCACCGTAAGATTATGGAGCATGGTTGGGTTGTTTACTGTGGACCTACTAACTCAACTCAAAGTCACCTTATAGTTTGCCTTACTTTGGCAGTGAATTGCATGGTGTTAGAAATCAACAGATTTGCACTTACTTCAGCAAAGACAAGGACTGTGTAGAAGAGGGGAAAATGCTCAAAAGAATGCCTCTAAGTACAGCTGGGGCCTAGACAGTTATTTGTGTGTTTTGGGGGCATCTTCAATGAGCAAGAATTTTTTTATAGATAGTGGGGAGTTTGCTATAACAAATATCAAAATGCTATATAGTTTTGCTATGTAGGTGTTTTATATTACTGTGAATTTGAATGGGTCTTTTGTATACAGCTGCATTTATGCAAATCATTAGTGAAATTCATGTAGCTTAAGCTGTATATAGAATTCTTGATAAACTGGGAAATTAAGCATGCAGGTCTTCCAGAGAGAACTTTAATAGTTAATCACATTTTATATCTAAGACAATTATTTAGATTATGGAATTGTAATTCAGGATGGAAACATTATTTCTTACACTGTGAAAGTAGATTTTGATCCCAATAGTTTACTGTTTGAGAGCTGTAACTGTGCATTAGGAAGACTGTATTGACTTATTTTCATTATTATTACTGGGCTGAAATGGAAAGATTTTAGTGAATAGTTTTGGTGAATTGAGCCTTTTAATTTATATTTTCTCAATTTAAAAAGCACATTTATATGACTAGTTTGATTCGATTGGGTTTGCATGTCTAGTAAGGAATTGTTGAGAATTTGGGGCTGTCTCATCCCTGCACTGTTCAAGGCCAGGTTGGATAGACCTTTGAACAAAACCCGGACTAGAGGAACGTGTCCCTGGCCCCCCTGACAGGGGTGTTGGAACTGGATAGTCTTTCAGGTCCCTTCAAACCCAAACCATTCTATGGTTCTATGACAGTCTAATCCACAACCCCAGTCCAGTTTGCTTTGAGTACTTCTCTTAATACCTGCTGTCATTAGCACAGTCTTGCACTCTCTGCGTCAACACTGGCATTGATATCATCAGAGCAGCAAAATAATAAGGAAAAAAAGTTAGTTCTGACAAAAAGAATCCTTTGGAGTGGTGTTTTTGGTAGGATTGTTTTAGGTCACCTTAACTTTCTTATCTGCTTGCTGTATTGATCACAAGTGCCAGAGAAAAAAGGATAGGACCTGACTAGGGGCAGCTATGGACGTTGTGGTTCAGATTTGTTTCATCTGCTGTAGATGAACACCACGGCAATATTTCCTAATTTTGGTAGCATAGAACAGTTTCTCAGTGCTACAACAAACCTCCCACACCTTCCTTGCAATTTATATCTTTAAATCTCTATTTCACTGAGTTACTACAAACAGTTGTATGTTTGCTTTATTTTTAAGTGAAATAACCACCAGTGTGCACTGTATCACTGTATGCAGATCACAGTATTTACAGAAATATGTCTTAAACCTTCAATTTGTTTCTACTTTTTTCACTAATTGAGAAAATTTAAATATAAAGAGACACAAGAAAAGGCAGTTCTATTTTTTGCAGAATTTAATTTAAAAAATAAATGTATTAGGTAAGTTGTGGTTCAGATTTTTGTAGCCTACATGTGTTCTGGATTAAAAAGTGAACTTACAGGAGAGAGGCTTGTACAAGGCAACATTTTCGGATATACATATGTATACAAGGCATGTTGTGTATAAGTCCTATTTTTACATATATAAGTATGAAAAAATAATGGAAAATATTATGGAATATGTGTATTATGTCAGAAACTGTTGCACATGTGGACGACATCTAATCAAGCTATAAATGGCTGCAGCCTATGGGTAACATCAGGGAACTGACTTTTATTATGACATTTTATATAAATATTCTCTTCCTGCCAATAGCAACTTTTGAAAATTAACAGCTTTAATGTTACCGAGGCGAGGAAGATAAATGTCCAGATAAACTTGAATTAATTGAAGCAAAATTTCTAGAAATCAAAGGAAACCCAGGCAATACACTGCAGCTCTTATTAACCCCACATTTAAGTGCTTCCATCTTGACTGCCTCAGCTATTTGATGAAAGATGCTTTACTGGCTCTAGTTACTGCATTTATGTAAACAAGGCTAAGGCAAAAAAATGCATGTTTTTTAACTTGAATGTTAAAATTGTGCAGAAGTTCAGTTGCTCTTCTGCTATGTCATTTATTCTTTCATTAAATCCAGAGATACAGTTAGCAGAGTGTCGATATGCTACACACTATGCTCAGCTTAATTGGTGGATCATTTTCCCCCCTTTTTAGGAAATGATGCCACATCAATAGTCAACTGTCTTCACATACTGGGCCAGACTTTGGATGCAAGGTAATACTGATTATATTTTCTAAAGTACAAAGAAAATCAAGAATAAAGAGTATAATGTGCATTCAGATTTGTGCTATCTGTGTAAGGCTACTGAATTTCAACACTCAAAGAGTTACCATGCTGAAAAGAAATCCCCTTGCAAAGTAGGTTAATTACTAGGATTTCACAGGTCACTATTTGTAGGTTACACTTTCAACTTTGGTATGGATCAATGGTGTCCAGAATCTGTTGGCTATTAATTCATCTGGTTTTAATCATGTGACTTTCTTAAAAATGAAATAAAATTAGAAATATTTTAGTATTTTGCTAACACTGTTTAATCAAAAAAATCAGGAGTTAAATGGACATGGAGTGTAGTAAATCTGTTTCACAGAGTGTCTTCTTTGTAAAATTAATTCAGGTTCTTATTTGAAAAACAAACAACCCAGACTCTTTATATAGAATTCAGTGTTACTTTTAAGTTAAATTGAGCTGCCTGACCCATTGTTAGGTTTATAGATGAGAAAACCTTGAGATAATGGAGGGTAATTTCTTGCTTTTCTTTACTGTACTGTCTGTGCTGATAGTTGGTTTTTAGATCTTTGCAGCTGTGAAAGAAAATATGTTAGTTTAAACTATCTCCATGGAAATTTCAAGGTAACTTTTTTCACTTTGCATTTAGTCTCAAAAATTGACTGTATTACATGCAGATAGCTCTTTTTCTCAATATATTTGCAGTGGCTTAAATGGACAAGTTTTACTTTCCATTTGCTATGGGGTAGTCATGATCATGGTCAGTAATATAGCTCAGATATTACATGAATCCTTTATGTTGCAATATCTTGGATTATTGGTCTTAATTGTCCATGCTCTATGCAGTTGTACAGATTGAATACAGATATAGGTGGAGGTCACTCATTTAGCTCTTGGTAGAGATGTAAAAATAGTTCCAGAGAGGGATTAGGGAATTCATGGGGGTAACATGTAAGTTTGAAGATATTGCCATTGAAACTGTATATATTTACTCTTTAAAATAACCAAACAGAAAAATTGGACTAATACTAAATTTATGGAAGAACATCACGTGGGTTTCACTTTCCTTAAACAAAGGATTTCTGTAATTGAACTAGTTAAAACAAAGAAGGTAATAATACTCCTGAATTATATCTTTTCATTATGGTGCTGGAGTTATGTAATCAATGCATTTATTTATTATCTATTTGTTTATTCTTTTATTTTTAAACAAATGTGGTTGTTTTTACTCATTCCTTTTTGATGCCCTTTTTTAGAGACAGAAATATGACTGTCATGGTTGGGAAGACTTCTTGAGTTCTAGCTTGACATAGTTCTTCTCTTTATAGAGTCAGAAATTTCAGACTTGCTCATTCTTGGTTTGGTTAGGCATTTTTTGGTTTTTTTTTTCCTCTGAAATTAAATGAATAAATTTATAAATTTTAAAGGACTTCATTTTCTCATCAGGAAACCAAATAAAATATCCTAGTGTTCTGCAGGATACCTATGAAACTTGTTTTCAGTAAGTTATTCTGCTTTGAGATTTTACAATATTAAAATATGAAAGATTTTTCTTCAGATCTCTATTATCTATTTCATATCATCTGAGACTAAACTTTATTCCATGCTTGTCTAATAGAATATTCTTTTTCATTCTTTTTGCCTGCTATAAACAGGACTGTGATGAAAACTGGTCTGGAATCTGTTAGAATGGCATTGAGAGCATTTTTGGACAATGCTGCTGAGGATTTGGAGAAAACAATGGAAAATCTTAAGCAAGGCCAGTTTACACACAGCAGAAACCAGCCAAAAGGAGTTACACAAATCATTAATTATACCACAGTTGCTCTCCTGCCAGTGCTATCTTCATTATTTGAGCATATTGGACAGCATCAGTTTGGGGAAGATTTGATATGTATGTATCATGCATCATATTATCATGTATGTATGTAGAAGGGCGATGCCACTAAAATATCTGTTGTATCATGTAGTAAGCATTACTAGACTCTCATTTCTATTAGAGAAGGACAAATCCTCTATCATTTTGACAAAATTGTCATAGATTTAATGAAACATTTGCTTTAATCAACCAAAAACAGTCTGGGGGTTTTAGTGGACATTATGTAAATTATTAAAGCAGATGTGCTTGTGATTAGAAAGTCAGAAGGATTGATTTTGTTTATAACTTTACCATAGATTTACTGTGATTTTCATCTTCTGTGAGAAGTAATTTTATGCAAGTTAATTTGCCTTTTCTCTGTCTATAAATAAGGTTATATTACAAGAATGATGTTATATCATCATACGTGCACCTTAACTCAGTTTCAGTTACCAGGCAATCTGGGTGGGTGCATCTTAAATCCTAAGGAAAAGGGAAAAGTGGAAGGAGCTCCTGAAGAATTCAGATACCAGAGAAGGGAATGTGTATGAGACCCTGTATATAGGCTTTCTGTAGAGATTCTGAATACAGCAGACTCAGTGTTCTTTATTTCCCCAAACACGGTATCTGCAAGACAGCATTTTGCAACCTTTGCAGTCTTCACGTAAAGGTTTAATTTTATATATTTTAGGAACTCACACAAATTTGGCTGTCCAGACGACACTAAAACGAGGCAGTTTTGCTCTGTAGAGTTAACTCAGTTTTGAAAATCTGTGAAAAGCATCTGGCAGAAAAGAATATCAAGTTATATTTTTTCCTCTTTTTAGAATCTGTACAAAGTGCTATTTAAAAGAGCATTAAAAGAACTCTTTGAAAATTTGGAGTTATATTGGTGGATGTGAATATCATGAGATACAAACATCCTCTTCTCTCATCAAATTGTTTCTGTAAAATTAAGGAGACTGTGATGGTGTGCAGAAAAATTATTTGTGGGGTTCACATACTTCACTTGCTCATCATAAACCACTGTTTTAGACATCAGCAGGTTCATGCCTTGTATAGTTTTTGATCTCTGGTATTCCATGTTTTAAAACTTAATAATTAGCTTTCTGTATTTTATCACTTAAGTTGGTGTTCTTAACCAGCTATTCTACATACATCACACTGGTGTAAAATACCCTATTTAGAATTCATAACCTGAGAAAGAATTATTTAAATTGTGGCTGTTTATTTTATCTAGAGCATAGGTGAAAAGACTAATTTTTCTTGCACACAACTTCTTTTTACATTTAGTTAAGAATAAGATTATCTTATTTGTACAAGCATCCTGACCTGGTGTACTTGTACCTAAGAGTACTAGGTACAGAGTACTCCGTGGGGATAGCATGTGCAAAGGTGTACTTGGGGTTACTGTTATCATGTGAAAACACTCAACTCCAAGATGGTCTGAACTAAAATCATGGTACAGTAAAGGGCCAAGCCATGTAGCTTTGATACAATATCTTGTAGGCTCTCCCAGCCCATGAAGTCTTATCCTGTTTTACTCACAATATTTCATTGCATGTTGGGGGACAATATTAGCATTGTAGGAGACACTAGGAAAGTTATCTGTGGCAAGAATGGGGGTGTTGTCCTTCTTGATGGTACTTACACTGTTACTCTGTTACTGCAGAGTACACTAGAAAAGCATTTTTTCAAATAGATATTAAGATTATTCTCACATTTTTGTGACTGAAAGATTTGATAATNTCATATGAGCCATCTCCAACAGTGAAGTACTCATAAGGACGAAAGGATTGGGTTTTTTAATCCTTTGTCAGTGTAAGGTGTAAATAAAGTACATGCTATTAGCCGGTATCTGTGCCTAAATTTAAAAAAATATAAACTGATTAAAATATTTAGGTATCTGTTTCACTGGATTTCCTTTCTTTTGTACAATGGTGTTCTATTTGTAAAGGTGTCATATGTTGGTTGCCATTAATTTCAGAGTTAGTGCACTAGTGAAATACGTCTACTGTCTTAGCTGTTAACATGATATTGAAGTGAATGGAAGTTTTGAGTAAAAGCTATAGCACTCAGTGGTCCAAAGACTTTCTGTATTTAGTGAGTGATTTCTGTGGATTGCCAAGCCATGTAGCTTTGAATTAATTCAGTTATTGTAGAAGGAAATGTATTTTAATTCTAGGGAAATTGCAAAGAAAAATCTCTTTATAAATAGTGTTTTTTCTTCTCTTTAGTGGAAGATGTTCAGGTCTCCTGTTACAGAATATTGGCCAGTTTATATGCTCTGGGAACTAGCAAGAGTATCTATGTAGAGCGGTAAGAATGAAAAGTGTTCTTCTGTTTTTAATATTTGTGTTTATATTTAGCATCATGAATTTGCAGTTCAGAAATGAATATAGGAAGATATTGTTGTTGCAAAGATATCTTGAGAGAAAAAATGGTGCTCAGATATTAAGTGGAATGCAGCTTCACTTATTATAATACACTAAAAATATTGCATTATATGCTTGTCAAAATATATTTCTTAATTAAAACAAAAATCAAAAATAAAATTATCTGACCTTATAATAAATAGGGCCTATTTGAGGGTCAACTGAGGCATTGTAAAATTATGTCATTCAGCTTAGCAATTGTTACAATTCTTCCTTCTACAATGTTTTATATTTCTTTCTTATTACCTTAAATTAAATTTGTCACTTGTACAACACTACTTCTTTTCTAGCTCAATTACCCAGGGAAATGAGGCTTTATAATTGCTTTTTTTACACATCTGTGTATCTGCTGACCCCCCTCCAAGTTATATTTCGTCTGTGTAAGCCATGTTTGGCCCAAAAATGTAGATACTTAGATAATTCAGTTCTTAAAACTGAATAGTTGAACTGTAGTGACTAGAACTGTTCTGATGATGGCTAAACAGAATTCATGCATTTCAGATATTGGCAGGAGTAATCTAGGAAGTTCACTGCTTAGGAAGTCATACTCTTTAGCAAATCCACTTGTGCATAACTCCAGAGCAGACCAATGACATACCCTTGCTTACTTGGTGGCAATATCATAGGAAACATTATGAAGAAAGTTTGGGACCAATAGTTAAGTTAAAAAACACACATCTGCGGAAAACCAGATCTCCTTCATTTCATTAAGGAGATAAAATTAACTTATTATGCTATTTGACAAATAAATTATATGGGTTTGTTTTAAGACAAGATATTTCAGTGTGACTATTTTTATATGTAATTGTCTACAACCATTATTGCAGTTGAAAAGCACATGGCATGCTCCTTTTAGATGTATGTGATGGATGTATGATTTGCTTATGAAGACCTAATGAAAAGGGAAAAAAGGGAAGAAGGAGCAAACAGTATAAATAATAATTGACATGAAGTTAGATTTAACAAAATAGAGTTTAATGAGTTAGATCTAGAAAGATAAACTCTCAAAAATGAGATAAAGTATAGACTGAAGATGAATCATTTTAAATCACAAAATCATTCTTGAGGCCTTTTTTTTCTTTTAACTTGAAAGTTCATGATTCTTCTGGATTCAGATTCTCTTGGATGTGTGGCACCTCTGTGACTCAGCCTAAGCTAGGAATTTCTCATCTCTCTAAAATCTACTGTGATCAATCAAATTGGAAATCAGAAAGAATAGTTTTAATTGTCCCTTGAAGGACTCAAGTGAAGTGACAGGGACTCACTTATTTCTTACTAGAGATAGGCTTTTTAAAATTTTGACACACTGAAGGAATTTTGACAATCAAATAGATCTTGTCATATATTTGAAGACATTAAAGCAATGTTTATGGGAAAAACTTTCAGAGTTATTGATCATTAGAAGCAATTGTTACTCGAGGAAGAACTTTCTTACTAGACCAAGCATGAAAGTGATTGTCACTATTTCTCAGGAAAAGGGATTATCACTCAAATGAAATAATTGATGTTTTTGGTCTCATGTTCTGTCTGTTAGCTTTGTCTTAATAGTAGCGATTATAAAGTTAGTAAAGCTACGAGGAAAGTAATAGAACAGAAGGCATTGTTAAAATTACTTTGGTTTTTCCCTGCATGTTTATCATTTTCTGTAAGCTAAGCAGGCCACCTTTGACATTTTATATCTTAACATTTCATTCATATGTTAGCAGAGGGTTGCTAGACTTCAATTTATGTTACCTGTTCTTGTGTTGATGGTCCTAATAACGTAGTGGCTTATCTCTTTGAAATGTGTTCATCTTAAAATAAAACCCCAAGGTGTAGTCAAGCACCAATGGCCAGATGACTCCACTGGTGTTCCCTTCCAGCCTCACCCATTCTGTGATTCTGTGATCAAAGATATGTATACTTACTGGTGTGTATTAATTCACAGGCAACGATCAGCACTAGGAGAATGCTTGGCTGCTTTCTCAGGTGCCTTTCCAGTGGCTTTTTTGGAAACTCATTTAAACAAACATAATATCTACTCAATCTACAATACCAAGAATGCGAGAGACAGAGCAGGTATTTCCAGAAACTCACGTAATGGTTATGAAAACACTATTCCACCATAAATGCTTCTTGCCTTAATACATGTGTTTTTGAATATATTTTATAGTGCAAGAATTTTCTTGTAATATCTTATTTGTATTTCTTTTCTAAATCGATGGTAAGTCTGGTAAAACCGAATATTTTATGTTCCTAAGGTTATCGATTTAATTTTGAGATACCATTCTCAAGATACCACTTTGGATTCAATTTAATGAAGAGAGTTTGCACATTTTAAGTACCTCAGTTGTTACATATCTGATGATAAACTTATGTATTCTCATCAGTAACTTTGGTTCCTCAGTTTACACACAGAGTATTGGGTCCCTAAAACATAAATACTTGCAATTGAAGGAAATTAATACACCTTTGCTGTATTAATTACACATTATGCCCTTACAAAGTAAATACATTGCAGAGTAGTATGTAAATTGTTTTTTTTAAATTTTGTTTGACATATAAGACAGTACAGATGCTTTCCAGTAACCTTATATATGTTTATTTTGCATATACATTTTTATTCTACTCTTGATGTTTCTTATGCTGTAACATGACTGTAGAATATGCACAACCTGTTCCTGCAATAAATAGAAGTTGCAGTAGAAGTGTAGAAGCTCTGCATATATGCTGAGTGTGAATTATATCACAGATATGGATAGATGACAGTATGTTTGTATAAGATGAAAGTGTATAATAACATCCATTTCATAACTTCACCTTTATTTTTTAAAAAAGAGAGCATACCAGATTTGTTCTCCAATGAGCTGTAGTATCTTCACTTGAAAATATCAACAGCTATGCATTCTTGCCATACATATTATAGCAATTTTAATACGTCTAGAAGGGCAATGTACTGTATTTTCAATGATTTTTTAACAGAAAATTGAATTTATTTTCCAAAATTGCGTTAATCTTAAGGAGACTCTGCACTGTCCATGTAAAATGTATTGGATCTATGTGGAGAAGATAATGTTTTTCAAAAAAGACTAGCCTTAGGCTATATTGGTATAAACATTTATATTCACCAATTGCAGGCTAAATTTTTGATTTGTAGATATCTGTGTATGTCATTATATGTGTATATCAGGATGTTGGACAGAGCTACTAGTTGTGCTTACAGATATCTATCTGTAGATGAAATAAACTGCTTTCAAAAATAAAGGCAACTACAGTGCCTTTTCTGAGGAAAGAACTAATAATTGAAATAACTTCAAAAGCATACATTTACAATCAGACATTCACCTTTATAATCAGTTTCTTGAATTTGCTCAATTCATTATGACAGGCAATGAATTTTGTTCTTCTATTAGCATTCTAGGTCTCATCTGATGTGTTGTTGAGAGATATTTCATTGTATCAATTTCTTTCCTCAGCTGCAAAGCTTATATTGGAAAAAAATTTGAAATTTTTAGTTTTATTTTGAATATAGAAAAGCACATCTGATTTCTCCAAATTAATTCCATAATATTTACATTATTGAAACTTTTGTATAGGAATTTATTTTAATTCTAGGAATTTTCATATAAACAGTTTATTGCTCGATAATATGAAAGGACGTGTTTTTTTATTGTTGTGTTTGGGTTTTTTCCTTTGGATCAGAAGAGTCTAAATGTAAATAGGAAACCAAAATTGCATTGAATAGCAAAAAAATAATTACTTTCCTCCTATGACTTAGTTTATTGATTTTTGGAATTTTTTTTTCAATAGTTCTCAATTTGCCTACTAGTGTAGAAGAGGTTTGCCCTAATATTCCTTCCTTGGTGAAGTTAATGGAAGAAATCGTGGAACTGGCAGAATCTGGTATTCGTTACACACAAATGCCACATATCATGGAAGTAATACTGCCTATGCTATGCAGTTACATGTCACACTGGTGGGAGCATGGGCCAGAAAACAATCCTGACAAGGCTGAAATGTGTTGCACAGCCTTGACGTCAGAGCACATGAACACTCTGTTGGGTAACATATTGAAAATCATCTATAACAACCTTGGTATTGATGAAGGAGCCTGGATGAAGAGATTAGCAGGTAAGATGTAAAAATAAATAATTAAGCAAGCAAACGTGTGTGTATTAAGAATGTATATATATACACACACACACACTGAATTACTCTGTATTTACTGTGTTAAAGCTGGAGTAGAAGAACTCTTATTTTTACATTTTTAAACTGTAAAAAATCTCGATGAACCAGAAATATTAAGTAAAAAGAAACATATTTTAATCTCTGAATAAGTAATATAAGACTATTTCTTTTTCCCCAAAATATACACATATGCCTTTTGCAGTATATTGAATTCAGGGACTGCAGTTATTTAGCTCATTTGCATTAAAAGCAAGTTTCCTTTTGCAGACATTATACAGTTCTTTGCTATTCTGTGTGAGTGCTGGATCCTTAAAATGTGTTTTTGAAGGTGTATATCTAACATATCCATTACAATAAAATCTGGAAGTATTAATGTCATTTTAGTAATCCCTACATTAACTTCATTGCGATACCACCTTAAAATTTATTTAAAACCACTTTATTTCTCAGTGTTACAATCTCTGAGGAAAAGTCACTTCAGTGGTGTAAATTCAATTTTTCAATTAGACTTTCTTATGACTTTCCAGTATTTGCTGTAATAGTAATTTCATTCATGGTAGCACTCTGAATTCCTCGTCTTTTGAGGGTTAGTAAGGTAATGTACTCTAAGGATAGGTATTCTTTGTAATTTAATTCTTTGTAATTTAATCAATACATTGCAAATGGTTTTGCACTAATGGGCCTAGTGGTAATTTACATATTTGTTCTTATGAGTAGATTTGCAAAAGCTTGTGCTAATAAGTCTGAAATGAATGGTTGTCTCATTTGTGTCTACATACAAGCCTTCCTAAGATGCATAAGAAATACAGGCAGGCTGTTCCCTTAGGTTTTCAAATAACCAGGGAATGCTTCTGAGTTCCATTTTGCACAGGTTAAAAAGCAAGGTTCAAAAGGGAGGCCAGTGGCTGAGAAAACTTGTCTGTGCATTATGTAGCTGTCTATACATGTATCCACCCACACATACCATTAAACAATTTCTACATTGCTCAATAAAACTATGTAGACAAATACCATGCTGACAGAATACCAGTAGGGAGGTATTTCAATTTTTATGATCTTGCAAGCTTAGTCTGCCCTCATAGTGACCAGCCGAATTGACTTCGTGAAATCCTGACCACATTTAATTCTGGCCAAAACTTCTGCTGATTTCAATGGGGGCAGGATTTTACTAGAAATGAGATTCAAGAAAGTGGGAAAAGGTAAAAGTTTTTATTTATGTTTTGTGGCCAGGTACATATTATAATATTCATTGCCTTAAATAGTGTTTTCCCAGCCCATCATAAGTAAAGCGAAGCCACAGCTCTTAAAGACACACTTCCTTCCACTGATGGATAAACTAAAGAAAAAAGCAGCAGTGGTTGTATCGGATGAAGAACATCTAAGAGCAGAAGGCAGAGGTGACATGTCGGAGTCTGAACTGCTCATCCTAGATGAGTTCACCACTTTGGCACGGGACCTCTATGCCTTCTACCCTTTGTTGATTAGATTTGTGGACTATAACAGGTATGTGGAGAGGAATAGGTCAATGAAGCTCATAGAACCTTCCTGTTTATTGGTACAATTTCTTATCCCTTGATATGCCTAGCACTGAATTAAAGTGGCTTTTACTCAGTCTGACAGTCTTGAAGTTGCTCAAGCTAATGCTTTGCGACTTTTAGGAGAAGCTGGGCTCTGAAAACAAAAAATAAAACAAAAAAATTGCAATCAAAATCTTTCGGATTAGACCTAGGATTAATATAGAAGGATTTTAAGGGTTTTGAAATAAGACAGCAAAAAGCCACTGCTACCAGAAAGGATGAAAAGCATGCATGCTTGGTTTTGTTGATATGTATCCTTGTAAAATGTTGTAAACTGAATTTAAAGCATAAAGATGGTGAGGATCATCCATGTTTTCACCCTTTTACCAAATTTTAGGGCAAAATGGCTGAAAGAGCCTAACTCTGAAGCAGAAGAGTTGTTCCGCATGGTGGCTGAGGTCTTCATTTACTGGTCAAAGTCTCATGTGAGTAATTCTGTGATAAATACTTGTTTTAATGAGGTTTTTAAAGAAGTAGAGAAAATACGTTTGTAAAACACATTTAATGACAGAATTAAAACTGCAGATGAGAAGGTATTAATGACTTTCAGATTTCTGACACTTTTGAAACAGCAGAGTAGCTACGAGAGTTGATAGTATTTTGTAGCATAGTAACACTGATTGTAGGTATTTTTCTTACAGATTCTGTTTTTTTTGGTGGGTTTTCTGTTTGTTTGTTTTTAATATTTAATATATTAAGCTCAGTGTTTTGTGTCCTTACCTTTTTTTTTTTTTCAGTTGGTTTGACCTTTTTATAACCAGACCTAATCAGGCACACTGATATTGCTTAAATAAAACATGATTCAGTCAATACTGCAACACAAAGAATTAAAAAAGCAAAACAGACTAAATACTTTCAGGCATTAGATCTCTGTATGGACTGTTGACTATACTAAATTTCTTTTTTTGCCATAGCTTCAGTTCTCTCAAGTTTGGGAAACAAGATGTCTTTTAAATTCTGTGTTTGTGCCTGAATTTAACTGTAATATAAACAACACTGTTCACTGGTTACACAGTAACTGGTTACACAGTAGACAGTGGATCATCAAATTACTTGTCTATTCACAAGTTCGGTCTTTTCTTTAAAAAGTTTCTTATGTACCTGAATATGGTAGAGATTTATAATGGGGCAAAAATTAAGCTAATATTTACTAGTAAGGAAAATGCCAAACAATATTTTTGTATTGAATTGGAGAAGGAGTGAGACTTCTATTATGTCTTTTTAATAGCTAGAGAAACATTTCCTTCTCTCTAACATGGAAAAAAACCTCTAAAACATGCACCACCATAGCTATGCCATGTAAATATATCTGAAATTCAAGGACATTATTGATCATCTGTTAATTTTTCCTGTCCTTGTCTTATCTTGTGGATTTTACAGATTTCCACTTAATTTAAATTTTTATTTAAGACATGTTTAGATAGATTCCTCATATAAGTGCTCCTAACTACAATCTTCTCTATGTTTCCAGAATTTCAAAAGGGAAGAGCAGAACTTTGTGGTACAAAATGAAATCAACAACATGTCTTTCCTTATCAGTGACACCAAATCTAAGATGTCTAAGGTAGTGTAAAGATCTTTTTCTTGTTGCAAAGGGGAGGAATTCAGATAAGTGCTATTTTGTTTGCTTGATTTTTTTTTTTTTTAATTGAATTTGATTTTCTGTGGGGTTTGATTTTTTTGGTGGTGTTTGTTTCGGAAGGTTTTGTTTGTTAGTGGGTATTGTAACAAGATCTGCTGAAAACCCTGGGTTGAGGTTCAAAACATAGTCATTTGAGAAACACAATGGACTTTACAGATATTGGTGCAAAATATTGGCAGTGATATAATGGCAGTTCCATTGGATATAATTGCACCTGTATAGGTAATAAGGAGATTTTCAAACCAGAGACAAGGATAAAGTTGCTAGTACAATTCTTTTGTTTAATATGAGATTTTTTTGTTTTGTTTTCATCTTGGCTTTATTCTGCAGGCAGCAGTTTCTGACCAGGAGAGGAAGAAGATGAAACGGAAAGGTGACCGGTACTCTATGCAGACCTCGCTCATTGTGGCAGCACTGAAGAGATTACTTCCCATAGGCCTAAACATTTGTGCTCCTGGAGACCAAGAGCTAATTGCACTGGCCAAAAATCGATTTAGCATGGTAGGTGCTCTGTTTGCACTTGCAAAAGGGAAAAATATTTTACTAATGACACTATTTGAATATTTCACCCTGTATTCATCTTACAGTGTGACAGAGAGAAACAAGACTATAATTCTGTAATATAAAAGCACAGTGGGTGATTATGGTAAATAGTTATCTGCATATAGTTCTCATAGCTTAAAACATTTCAGTTTGGACATATCTATTTTCTAAATGATTGGTATGTGAATAAAGATAACATTATTAAATTAAAAGTTATTCTTCTCTCTTAACTTTTAATGCTAAGTTGAGTTTGTTATATTTTACGAAGCTTGAATTTAGAAATAAAATCAAGGACTAGATGTTTCCTAACTTCTATGCCCAATATCATAACTAATTCCTTTTAGTTACATGTGAATGGAAGAGTTTTTTGTAGGGGGAGGCTGATTTTTAAGATTTAAAGTGATTCTTCTGGATATAAAATCATAGTGCAATAATGTGATTGTAATTAGGAATATACTCCTTTGTCAAGTTATAATACTTTATACACCCTGGTAGGGTATGACCTTTAGACAACTGAACTGAATGATGTACAGATCAGATCAGATTTCCAAAAATCAGAATCCAAATCAGAGAACACTGCGTTCATGTTATTGGTTTTATTTGGTCGAATTTTGGTTACATGTATAATTATAATTATACATGTATAATTTTAATTCAGACTTGCATTTAGTGTGTTACTGTGGTCAGATATGTATGATGCCATCCAGAATTTGTTACTGCAAGCTTGGATGTGGCTAGTTCTGGCCTGATTAAAAAAGATTTGTCTCTGAGATTTTCCTCGGTCTTCTACATTGTCAATTTTATTCATCATCCAGTGAAACCCAAGACTGACATTTAATGAATCATAACTGTTCCTAAGTACCTTCTATTCCTAATTTATATGATTTGTAATCTATTGGCAGAAAGATACTGAAGATGAAGTACGAGATGTCATCCGCAGTAATCTTCATCTTCAGGGCAAGGTATTCTATATGCGTTTTCTAAATGTGATTTTTCTTCCTTCAAATCCATTTGTTGGCATCGTAAAATGACAACCTGCTTTGGTTCATTAGGATAACTTGTAGTCCCTTTTTCTCTTCTGTCAAGTAACTTGTTCAGGTCGACTGCTAAACGGTAGGTTTTTGATGTGTGTGTATATGCATAATGTATGATAACATGTGGAGCTTCAAATCCCTTGGTATGCACACCATTAATACGAAATTGGAGATGGAAGCAACACCTAACACTGTTTAAACTCCACCTACTATTATTTGAGATGAAATCTGCAGAATGCTTAGAGTTACTTAGTTTCAATTTGAACTGTAAAGGAAAAGGAAGCTTTGGCATACTCTGTAAAGTGAAAACCCTGTAGTTTGCTAAGGTTTTTTCCTGGTTTTCAGTGCAGGAAAAAGAAGGTATTTTGGAAAAAAAGTCAATTTTTCTTACTGAATTCCAGTTAGTACCAGATGAATAGCCCTAGGGAAAAAGTCCTGAAATGGCCGGCAGAATATGAAAGTATAATAAAAGTGTAATAAGATTACACCTTCCCTCTGTTGAAGGAAGACTGAATTGTACCTATTGATGGTACTTTATTTAGGATTGTTCTTTATCTCCTTCCCCTGCCTTGTGTTTATTCACCTCAAGAAAAAACTAACTAATATTTCCTGTGCTCATAAAAAGGTCACAAGAGAGTAAACACGTGAGTTGAAAATCTGACACTTTTTTTTGGAAGGGTATTTAAGAATCATCCAAAAGTCTAGATTCCACTGCAATCAGTGCATGGCAATAATAATTTTTTTTAATGAACTGGTAATAGGATGCTTGTTCCTGAATAATATGTGAAGATTTACCTTCTCCCATCATGTTTTCCATGTATTGCTGCCATGTCAAACAAGATTATGTGAGGTTGGGGTTTCTGGGAGCTCACAAGAAGATACATCATTTTGCAAAGCTAACAATTAGCATTTTTCGTAAAATACTGCAAGTAAAAATCCACTGGCTTTAAATTATAGGGATTGCACATAGAAAAATTTACCACTGAATGCAAAAGCTTGAAATACTTATCCTTATATAGCAAATATTGTTATATACTGAGAAGCAGAAGAAACACACAGGCAGAGTACTAGGAAGAAAAGAGCATTTCTGAAGATCTTAATGTAAGCAATGCACATGCCATGAACATAAAAACCTTAAATGTGAGGTGATTCTGTGTATAAACTTTGATAGTGTTTTTTTAATGATGAAGATAGATATTTCTGTTCTGTTATTTTCAGGATGTCTGTATTGTCATTTTGTGAGCCATGCAGTTTTAAGTCATGCCTGGCATTTCATGTTGCTATTTAGCACTTGTCTTCCCGTTTTAACTACTTCAGTTTCTATTTTGTTTCTTCAGTGTTACATTCTGCTCTTAAGAAATTTCTGTCTAAATTTTTGTTGCCTGGAAGGAATGATACATCCTAGCACCTTGACCTCTGCTTTCTCTTCAGAAACTTCCTGTACTTCAATTAAAAGTTTGCTATTATTAGGCAACATATCACCTGCTCTGTTTATGCCACATGAGAATAAAAGTGCTTTTAAATTTCTTACATTGACAGAATTTTGCAGGACCTTGATAATTAATCTTAGCTAATTGATAAGTAATCTTAGCTAATCCAGCTGTAAGTGACTTTAGATATTCCTGTTCTAAAACGAATTTCCAGTGGAAGATGAAAATCTGAAAGAGAACCACATAATACATAGATAACAAAACTAAACAGCTATTGTAGCTGCCTTGATTTTATAGCTATTTACATATCTCTTTAGTAGCTTTGAAAAGCTCTGATTTTGACCTGTGTGTGAAAAATAGTCAACTACAGAAAAAATGAATCATTTATCACTGGCACATTCTAGAGTTCGCCTAAAACCTAAGTGTGTATCTTAATTACTTATAGGTGTAATGTATAAAGTTAAATTCAGTAGTTACGTACAATATAATTTATAAAATACAATATAATTTATTCCATAATTCTATGATGTCATTAGCATTCAGTCACTGTTGTGACTGACTCAAGTACGTGTCAAGTACAGTCATATATGATGTTTCTTGTTAAGGAAAATGATGCTATTGTGCTCTATGCATACACTACCCTTTTGTCATCTGATTGGGTCAGACATAAAAGGAATGTAGGCCAAATTATCTTACAAACTTAAATTATCATTTAATTCTATAAATTAATGTGTAACTTAGTTATAATGGTGTTTGTGTAAAGTGGCTTTCAAAACATAGGAAAAATACCATTTTTTGAAAGGCTGGTTTTCTTGCAGCCTTTGGAATATTCCTTGTTCAAATGGTGTTTTCTGTTAACCACCTGCTTCTCACAGACACCATGCTCTGTCTATGTTCATGTCACCATGTTAGAGCTAAAATTTAATTAATCTTGATTTCTCTTTGGAAAAATGTACTGTTTGAGAATCATCCTTCTGAATCTTTAGGCTATTAATGTTGTGGCGTCTATTTCATGCATTTGTCTACCTTTGTCTACATTTGTCTTCACCCTGTTTCTGTCTTTCCTTTCCTTGCATGCCTGCATGCTGTTATTCAGTACCGAGCCTTTTATTTCAAGAAATTGATGACGAAACTTGCATTCATTTTGACATGGATGAAGCTCAAGTCACCAAAATCTTCTTCCAGCCATTCTAATTTACACCTTGAAATGTCAACTACTCATACCCTTAGAAAACTACCTATACAAAAAAGCTGTACCATGATAGAATGTGAGAAGTCCTCAGATCAAAAGACATCTCCACCTGTGATTAAAAAGTCTTTTGTGGACTATCCGTTCATGATGATCCAGTCAAATGCTCACACAAAGACTGTGGATGTGACAGTTGTTAAGAAATGGAAAAGCCGAAAGGTGGAAGAAATGCCTGCCAATTGTGGCTTTCTAGGTTGTAATAAGATATTATTGAACGACTGTGTAAGTTTATAATAATTCCTGGAACTTGAGTAAACTGTGTACCTTAAAATGTTTTGTGGAGGTGAAGTAGCATTATTGTCTCACCTTAGGCACAAATTGAAATCTGGATCCACAAAGATTTTTTAGACAAGTAAGTGTTGAGTTTAGTGTAGTGTTTAGGCCCCTAACTGCTCCAGGCATCCAGGCCAATGTGACTTAAACATTAACTGCATTATCAGGAATGATCACTGGCCACAGTTCTCAATAAAATGGGTTACACATTGCATTTGTCATCAGAGTCACTGGCACGGAAAATGGTTGCAAACTGTGTTGCATCAGCATTGATTAGCACGTCTGGGGAGACAAAATTAACCAAAAAAGACATCATTAATTGTAAAACAGAGAATTAAAGATGAGTAAAATAGGAAAAAATTAAATGTAGGGAGAAACATTTTTTTTTAAATTGATTTTTACACTTCTTTGTAACTTGTAGGGTAATAAGCAAATGCATCTTGAATTAATTTTTCCTAGATTAACATGTCATTTTTTAGCTGGTAATTGATAAAAGTAGGATTTTCTAACAATTGATAAAAAATTTAAAAATAGACATAAATAATACTAATACTGCTAGTTCCCATGACTGAAAATGAAGTAATCCCAACTAGTAAAGCAACAATTTCAATTAACTGAATTGGTGCTAATTTTTGGCCCATCATCACTTGCTATTTGTATTATCATTAGCATTTTAGTTCTCTGGAACAGGTTGCCCACAGAAACTGTGGATGCCTCATCCCTGGAAGTATTCAAAGTCAGGTTGGAGAGGGCATTGAGCAGTCTGGTCTCGTGGAAAGTGTTCTTGCCCATGGCACAGGGGTTGGAACTAGTGGTCTTTAAGGTCCCTTCCAACCCAAAACATTTTATGCTTTTATGGAAGCTCTTGAAAATATTGCAAAAATGAGTCTTTAGTTTTGTTCTCACAGACGGTGTAGTGGATACTTTATGAGTTTGCCATGTAAAGGTGTGGGTTAGCCGTATAAAGTGCTTCAGTTGACCTTTACTGCAGTTTCTATACTAATTAAACTGAACTTATGTTTGGAATGTTTTGACCTGGTGACATGTGAAATCTTTCTCCTGCAGCTTGAGGATCCCGCCATTAGGTGGCAGATGGCTCTTTACAAAGATTTACCAAACAGGACTGAAGATTGCTCAGATCCAGAGAAGACTGTGGAAAGGGTCCTAGATATAGCTAATGTACTGTTTCACCTGGAACAGGTTAGACAGATTTTACCAATTCCATTGCTTCTTAATGTGAATAAAAATATTTACCGTTTTATTTATCCTTTCACCTGCTGTATTTAATGTTATATTCTTTTTTCGTTATTTTGATGGCTACTGTTTACATGCTTAGTCTTGTGTTTTCTAATCAAGTATTGTGGTCATATTGATCACACAGTGTGTTTGCAGAAGCTCCAACAATAATTTTTTTGACCAATATAGCCAATTCATACATTCCTTGCTGCATTCAAAAAACAGTAGAAGCAGGTTGGAGGACTCATTTTTTCTGAGAAAGTTCTGGCCGAATCTTTAAGTCGTTTCAGAATCTGGTACAGAACTCTATTGTATTATTTAATATGTTTTGCCTTAATATATGAACTTCCCATGTGACTGGAACTGTAGTAAGTTTCATTTAAATAATTCCATGTTTTGTTTTGTCTCCTTCTTCCCACTAGCATTATTCTTTAAAATTTGAAATAAAACATCTCCTATATTGATCCATCTTAGAAGTCAAAGACGACATGATAAATTAGTTTTGCCATTTAACTTATTGTTACTTATTTTGCACTTCAATTTTACTCTGTGTTTTCCAGGCTTTCCTTTTTAAAATGTACTGAAGAAACAGGACATTAACTTGGAGGGTGTTGATGGGCTTGAGGATTTATGGGTTTGAGGATGCAACTGATGGTTGCACACTGTAGACTATAAACTGTCTGCGTGTAAAATTTACTCAAGATTTATTTTTTTTTCCTTTTAAAGAACATTCAAGAATTCAAGGCTTTCTTGCCTTATCATTAGATCAGTTGATTTCACTTAGAAGCTTGGCACAAGTTTTGAGATCTGATGTCAGGAAGTTTCCGTGTGAGATGACTGGTTCAGTTAAATAGGAACCTGAGAGATATGTGAATGTGCTCTGCAGCAAGTGTTTTGATGTGAATATTGTGTTCTCTCTGTTGCATCACACAACTCTTCTTAATATAGTTTGCTAGCCTTGACATGGACTTGCTTCAAGTTCAACAGCCCTACACAGTTTGGTAGAAGCGGATGAAGAGGAATCAGTAAATTCTACCTGTTGCTGAATATGTGAGGAGTGAGCAAAAAGTGATAGAATATGGAAGCAAATACATGTCAATCATGGTTTGCCAACTAAAGAGAGAGAGAGAGAGGAGAATAGGTGCTGATTTGAAAAGATGTAGGGTTGTTATGAGGAAGGAAAAATAGAGGAAAGCTAGAAATGGAGTGTGGGGGGAAAAAGGTCTTGTCTTTTACACTGCTTTTATCAAAGTGAACTGAGCTGAAAGGAATGATTTCCATATATGGAGCTGCATAATTCAGCTTGTATTTGAGTTCAAACAGCATATGCCAGTCTTGATTTCTGGCATATTAGCTTTACCATCGTGTATATAAATTGGTTGAGTTTGCATAGTTTGGAGAAATTGTTCAAGTGATTGAAACCCAACGTATGATACCTGTCTTTTGCATGTCTGTCGTAGGATCAGTCTCACAGCATATATACTCCAGCAGTAATACAAAACATGATGGATTCCCATTGCACTATCAGATCAACATTCAAGATCAGTCCTTCTGATCAGACTTAAACAATGACTTGTTGTCAAGTAAATGCTTCCTGCTTTTTTTATGGCTACCTTGAACCTATTTGTTTAAACATTTAGCCCCACAACTTTACTTACCTTCTGTAGCCAAATGCTCAGGTGCTTTTGTTACTGAAGTGGGTAATTTGGCGTCTTTAAAAATAACGAATATGTGAGCACTGAATCTGTTTTTATGATGTCTTGAGTAACCCTTTGCTCTCTGTATGCAAATCCTCTGTTTCCATATATACAGTCTCTGAATGCTTTCCTTATTGCAACTGGCAATGATCAGTTTATTCCTTGTATTTTCTTTCCATGCACAGCTAACTTCTTTGTTTTTATTATTTTCAGAAATCTGCTTGTGTAGGCCGAGGCTATTTCTTTTGGGAAAGTATAGAAGGGTTTATAATTGTGTATGAAGATATTACTAATTATCTAACTTTCACATTTGGATTTGTCTGACTTCTAAATTGTTAGTGCTGTTTCTTGTGACTGTAAATAAGTTTACAGTGAGCACTTTTTTGTTCTTTCTCTTAACAAATATTTTTCATTTCTATTTTAACTTTTAGAAGGAACTTATTAGATTGTCACCATTTATTCTTACACGTATAATTATCTATTTCACTGAATGCTTGGTAGTATTTTTGTCTGTTTAATTATAAAGTTTATTGTTTAACTGTGAATTTTTTTGGTATTTCACTAAACTGGATAGTCAAATTTGGATTGACTATTGAGTCTACATAAACATCAGGATCATCACTATGTATTTTAAATATAATGCCATGAGGGAGAATCATGACAAGATACAAATGCTAACTTCCATTGACTTGTTTGATGATGTTGGAACACAGAGGAGCTATTATTCCACTAGCAATGTTGTCTGTAAAAGAAACAACCCCCCTCCCCAAACAAACAAACAAACCCCAACAAAAGTAATCCCCTCCTTAACTCTACAAAACTGTGTAGGTTAAATCAAATTATATAATCTCTTTGGAAGAGTTGTGAAATAAATCACAAAAACTGTGAATAGGCTGTGGGAAAGGAGTGATCCGTAGCACAGCCTGTAATCATGGCTCCCAGTTATCTAGTGAGGCTTTATATTGATGTATGCAAATACTCTTCAGCACCACAGTAGTAATTTTCTTCTGATGGAAACAAGGGTGAAAGGTGGAAGAAAAGAAACTAAAAGAGCAAAAGTTAAAGATGGTGTACAGCCAATTTCATTGCATGCTACTGTAGAGCCATGATGCAAAAAGATCTGTCTTAAGATAGAGCTGTACGTTTATGAAATGTAGCTGAAGTGTTTTGGAGTTTTTCATGTACATTCTAGCTGTGCTTATTCAGGAAAGAAATTTAGTCGTAAGTCTTTGGGCTTGCTTCTCTTTTTTAAGGTTAAGTTGTTTCCATCATAGCTGATCATGATAAACATTGCAAATAAAAGATTAATTGTATTTAGGACAATTCCTTCAAAAATATTGTATGAGGCAATGTGACGGTGTACAATTTACGTGTACATATGCGAAAAGTTACATATGAAAGATAGAATGAGTGAATATTCTTTGTATTAAAAGTGAAGGTTTCCTGAGACACAACCTTATTGATGATAGTATTCTATCCGAAAGATAGAAGAAGTAGAATGAAGTAAAAAAGGTGAATATTTGTATCATACCAGGAAAGGGAGATTTTTGCTTAATTTCCTGAATTCGGATTCTACAACTTGCTTGACTGCTTGAACTCTGTCTAGAACATTTTTCCTAATCTATTATTCTTGTGTTACCTTTCTGCTTAATTTATGTTAACTAACATTTTTACTAATATTACTGTGTCCAGACAGTAGGGATATTGCCACATCATTTATTTTTCCCTGTTTATTTCACGTAACAGGTTGAGCATCCTCAGCGGTCCAAAAAAGCAGTGTGGCATAAGCTGTTGTCTAAACAGAGGAAAAGAGCAGTAGTTGCCTGCTTTAGAATGGCACCACTGTATAACCTGCCAAGGTAAGAGCTCTATTGTTCTTTCACAAATGCACTAATGTTCATACCATGCTGTTGGCAAGATCAAAAGGAAAAATTATAAACCAGTAATTCATAAACTGGGTGGTAATATAGTTTGTATATTGCTTAGTTTTATTTGATCTAATTACTTCCTTCAATCTTCTGAAAAGAATAATAAAAAATATAATTTTAAATTTCTGATTCTCTCGTCCTGATGTTATTCCAGCTGTTCCTCCTACTATGTTTTCTTTTCTGAAAAGCAGATAGATACCTTTCATAGGAGATAAATGCAGGAACTGACATATTGGTGTCATTGTAATATCATCTTGGGAGAGAAATTTCCTCCTAAATCATGGTACAGCTCAGGAAATACAGAGTCAACTTCATTATTAGATGCTAGATGTTCCATATGCAGGAAATAAATAGACGCTATTTATCTGAAAACCTGCATATTTATTGTGCACCTTTGGGAAGAGCATTTTATGAGACAAGAAATACTCTAGGCATTTCACACATTTTCCTGTTGCTCCTTTTCCTCTTCTTTCTTGTTCAATAGAGAATGGGATGTCTAGTCAAGGAAATTTCAGAATCCTGAGATTCTAGAAGGAACAGATATTCAGAAAAAGTAGAGGCTTTTTTTTCTTTTTTAGTGCAATTTCTAAAAATAATTTTCAGAACACTTGTATCTGATCTTTTCAACATAATAAAGTTATATTTTTTTTCCCCAACTGTGCATATTATTGTCATTACCATAGTTGGTAGGATGAATCTTGAAGTCTGTCCCAGGAGGCAGTAGGGCATGAGAATCATACTACTGTAAAATGAAGCTGCCATGACAGTTGAGAATAGAACAAAGACATATCCATCTGTAGCTATTGTTACTTTAACAAGTAGGTCACCTGCAAATAACTAGCATTTCTTTATATTTTAATTATAGTTCTTCCTTCTCAGTGTATGGGACTGGGATTTGTTTCAAAAAATTTAGAGGATTAATAAAACTCTTAATGGAGAATTGGTTGTCAGACATTCCATTTTGCATTGAATCCTCAAGAAACAAATAAACAACAAAAAGACCAACCAGTGGCTTACCCTCTCTCGCCTAGCCTCATTATCCACTTAATTTCATGGAGTTTGGAAAAAAATTGGTTTATTGTTTTAGATAGTCAAGTCTAATGCTGAACATTAAAAAATGCAATTATTTGAGCACAATCCAAAGTTATCTATTGCTGTTATCTTAATATTTAAATTAAAATAATATGAAAATATAGTAAAAATAAAACCCACTAATGTGACAATTTATGTTATTTATTTATTATGTTTAAATGTCTTTAAAATTCTACTTATTATTTGTTCCCAAGTCATTATGACTATGTTTTAGTATCAGTTTTACAAGTTAATGGGACAAGTTTTGAATAGAACATTATAATGTAAACTTATTCTTTGAAATGGATGAACATAGAAATTTTGTTTTGCTTTTACATTAGAGTTTTACTGATTAAACAGTACTTCAAGCTAAATGAAACTCGTATTGACCAAGTCTTCTCTCTAAAAGTTTACAGCTTTTGTTTTAAATGTCCCTTTCTAGGCACCGAGCCGTCAATCTCTTTCTCCAAGGCTATGATAAATCTTGGATTGAAACAGAAGAACACTATTTTGAAGACAAACTGATAGAAGACTTAGCAGTATGTCTGGGTGCAAAGGGTCATAGGAATGTATTAGCATTCATCTTGTATGGTAATGCTTATGTCTGTGAGGTCCCTAAGGCATCACCTAAGTGATCTCTACCCAAAGGAACGAGCTATAACCAAGTCACTCTGACGGGTTTTAAAAATTACAAGTAATGGAGATTCCAAAGTCCCCTCAGGCAATCTGCTTCAGGGCTTCAAACACCTTTTATAAATCTTCTATCTAAATTACACAGCGGTTGCTGTAATTCCCCTATCTCTTATCTTCTGACCTGTGGATAAGGGGAACAGCCTATTCCCTCCTGTTTTGCACCTTTTTCTATTTAAGGACTTCATAATCCACAGTAAAGCTATTTAAGTCAAAAGGTTAGAATATGAAGCTAGAGGAATTCTGCTCTTCGTTTAATCAGTTCCTCAGAAGCTTCTTCTGAACAGAAGAACCATGTCCTGTAAATCCCTACGGTGTTTTTCAGTTAAGTCTTGTTCCTCAGTCCTTACAATTGCTTCTCTGAAAAGTAGTTCTTTCACAGGTTGGACAAGAACTATTACTAGGAACTGATTCAGTCCCTGAGAGGCCCAGCAGAACACAGTCTAAGACCAGTCTTTTTATTGTGAGAAGAGCCTACTCTCTGCAATAGAGAGAGGAAAGAAGCTAACTGAAAAATTGCTATTAGAAAAAATAGTAATTTGCTTTTACTGTTTGAACCTTATGTTTAAAACAAGCTACCCAGATTGTGAAGAATTTTGAAAATGCTTTAAAATATTTCATGTATCCCATCACACTGTGTTTTAAATAATGCAGGTTCATTGTCAAAAAGAATTATGTTTTAGCAGTTGGGAGCATGAGTGTGCAGATATGGAATGTGGAACAACATAGTTCTTTTCATGTGTACGTGTATGTGCAAGTACGTACATGTAAGGAAATAACCTAGAATGATCATTTAGTTACACTCAAATAAAGGTTTGTCTCCTTACCTCCTCTATGAAACTATGTATTTGCTAAGTTTATGAAGAACTCCTTTCCAGCAGGTAGCTGGAGTGGAAAACTGTCTCAGAGAAGACAAAAACAGACTAGACTGGCTTCTATTTCATTGTTTAGTAAAAGACTACCTGCATTCCCTTGTAATTCCTCAAAGATACAGATAAGTGTGTCTCCATTATTCTCTTAAGGAGAGATGTATTACATCTTTCATTGAAAAGAGCAAAAAACCCCCTATCTGTCTTTTAAATAAATTTCTATCACATTCTTACTGCATTAGAGCACTCACCTGGAGGGTGAGAGTTTGAGATTCTATTGGTCAGCTCTGTGGAGCTGACCCAGAATTCTCTGTGGACTTCATGAAAGGTGTGGTTGTGTTACTGGTGAAGATTCCTCTTAGAGAAATTGTACCCTAGTGTAGCAAGGAATTAAAAATTTGTTGGACTGTCTAGATGGAATCGCAGACCAGGCTGTGGTGCCAGAACTCATCATCTGGAAGAGCAGAAAGGAGGAACCTTGGGTTCTCTGATATGTGCTTGAAGGATTGTCTGAAGTTTCTGAACTGTTTACATATTAGGTAGGAAACTGAATGAGTCCAGAACCCAGAAACTATAGCCAAGACTTCCTGTCCTTCAACTATCTGTAGTTAATAAACTGCAGTCTTCTATACCATAGTGAGTTCTTTCTCAATACTGAGAATCTTAAGTATTCTTTTCTGCTATAAAAATAATAATTTAAAGGGAGAAATACAGTCAAAGCTACCTCATTCCTGGCTTTGCCAGATCTAGGCAAGTTATAGACTTGCGGTAAGAGCTTTTTCTGGGATATGGAAGTTGAGCAATTCCATCCCCTAAAAGCAGAGAACTAGATTTGAAACTTGCATTTTGTTCCATGAATCTTCTGTCCTTAAGTCTGTTACACAGAAGTGGCACTGCTTCTTCCCCTTACAATATTAAAAGAACAAAGTATACACTTATCCTCTTTTTAAGGAGCTTAATTCTGCTAATTCTTAATTCTGATTCAACAAATCAGACTCTAAGGGAACTAGACTGTAAATGTTAGGTGTTAACACCATAGGATATTCGACAGTTTTTGTTAATTGTTAAAATGATTCTGCTTTAATAAATAGTTTGTATGAACACATAGGCTTATTTGATATAATTGTTGATTAGTTTTATTGGTAGACATTAATGGACATAGCAAATTATAAGAACAATATGTTTAATGGCCATTTAAAAATTAGATTTTATAAAATTAAATGCTTTAAGTCTTCAGCATTTTTTTACCCTCTTTTGTTACATTCAGTTAAAGATTTTTATTTTACAATTAAATAACTATAGGGCAAATGTCTCAAAACACTGAAAATTAAAAATATTTACTTCCCAGAAATGTCAGAAAATCATTTGATTCCAGCGTTCATGCTGTGCTTACTAATGAGTTCTGCTTAACTCAGTCACTGGTGAATTTGATCTTCCATTTAATTTTAGTGAAGCTAGGAAATCTAGTAGCACATTAACACAACCTCTGACCTTTTGCTTCATCAGTTTTAATAGCATTAGAGAGGTATTCTGGTTGATAATGTTATGAAGTATTTAATACTGCCAGTTAATTACAGAGAAAGGTCAGGATTCTAAATGAGATTGAAATAAAATGCAGAAGAAGACATCCATAATTGTTGTGATGCTATTATTGATACTGTAAATATTTTCACAGTAAATGTAAAATGAGCTTTATATGGCCATTATAGAGTAGCATGTGAAAAAATTGTTGCACATACATGTCAACTAAAGTGAATTCTCAGCTGCAACCACTCATGTTTGGTATAGCGAGTGGAAAAAAATGGACTTCACAAGCACATAGAAAGGGCTATACACATGGAGATCTAGAAGCATTCCCACAGGAATCTATTTGTCATGCCAAATTTATTTTCTCAATAGGCAAAAAATCAATTTTCCCTATATCTCTTACGTGGCCAACCTGTCCTTATTGCTTAACAGATAACATCCGACAATATAATAATGTATTACTTGTGCCATCTTATCGGAATTTTTTGTATTTGTATCTTAGTGTATACTGCTAGGTGAAAACAAGGAGGAAGAATGGGCATAATTTATGCAACCAATTTTCTTTGAGCTACCAGATTCTTTGTAGAAAAAAATTTCTGGATGAAGCACTTTTGTTTCCAACTTGATATGCAAAACATATTTTGACAAAAGATGAGAAGTCAGAGGGCAGATTTGTATAGATTCTTTTCAAAACACTGTTTTAGTGGTTAGCATTATAATATTTATTACTACATTATTATTTTAAATTAAGCTACCTAGAACTGTCTAAACCTGAGAGCAAAATAACCACATGAAAAAAAACCCAACCTCTTTATGCATTATATCTTGTTGAATGGTATATAATATTTTTTGAACGGTATTGTTTTGTCATCTCCTAAAATTCTCCACCCTGCTAACATTACTGTTGTTGGTAGATTTGGCTTTTTCTCTCTAAAACTTTTGGTAAGCTTCAGGAGTTCCTCAGTGAACATTATATCTGGCATAAGGCTTGAAATGGAGGATTCTCATTTTTAGCTGATGAAGCTGGTTAACACAGTGAGCAACAAACCATATTATAGCAAATGATGGTATCTGGTTACCATTAGTTTTGGATAACAGAGTAAAAGATTGAAGTTATTTTCAGGATCTAGGGAAGAGGGTTAATTTTTATGAGGAGACGAAATCTAAAGCTTTGCAAATGGTATCATCTCTGTGAGTCTTCATGATCATAAACACAGTCAGGGTTCAGTGTTTTCATACTTTGCTTGGAACTTGCTTCCTCCTTATTGTCCAAATCAAAATTACATATGTTAGTACTTACAGTTTAGTAAATTGCACAGAGTAAAACTTTTTTTTACTATAGATAATTGAATATACTTTTAAAATATTTTTTTTTCTCTAAAGAAACCTGGGGAGGAGCCACCAGAAGAAGATGAAAGCCTTAAAAGAGTTGATCCTTTACATCAACTTATTCTGCTATTCAGTCGAACAGCCTTGACTGAAAAATGGTAGGGATGGTGTGAGAGACTGCAGAGTGTATGCAGATTTTCAGATCACTGCTGTGTTTGAAGTTATATATGTCTCTTTTCAAGCGAGATTGCATAGGCTAGGCATGTGCATATGAACATATGGTGAGTTTGAGTTATGCACAAACCTCTTTAGCTTGTGGCATGTAAAGAGATTTTAACATTACTTTTTCACAGTTATGAATGCTGTGTTCAGGACTTACTACACCTCTGTTTTCTGTCTATGTTCTCTATTGACAGTTATATTCTAAATGTGAAATACAGGTATATTCTAATTAAAAAATTAACTGTGTTCATTTCACTGGAAGGTGTTTATGAATTTCTGAGTACTTTGTTTATAACTGGCTATACTTTTCCATTTTTATTAGTTAATCAAGTCTTCATTTTCCAAAAATACTTTTGTAATTAGTTATGAGTGTAGAAATCCTGTAGAAATATTTCTAAGATGTTTAAAAATATTTTGGCGCTTCAATTCTACAATAATGACTCTAATCTTCCTTTTCCCTTTCCTCTCTCTATTAACCAGTAAATTGGAAGAAGATTTCCTGTATATGGCTTATGCTGACATTATGGCAAAGGTAACTTGTTTGATATCTTTTGCATATTTTCTGTTTTAATAAAACTAATGAAGAAGATAAAGAGAAAAGATTTTTAAAGTGAAGGAAGGCTTATGCCCTCCTCCCTTGCAACTTATCAGTAAATGTTTTCTTTCTACATGCTATCAGAGCTGCCATGATGAAGAAGACGATGATGGTGAAGAAGAAGTAAAGAGTTTTGAAGTAAGATTATATTTGTTTTGTTTTTCTTGTCATGTTAGACATTATTTCATAGCTTCCAGCCGACATTTATGTTTCTTGGTTCATGGCTTACTGCAGCTTATTATACCAGTGAACTGCATGTCACAAGCTGGATTGGCAGATATGAGTCACCAGATTAATATTAGTAAAACAAAAACATAAATAGTATCACATAATGTAAGATTATATAGAGAATAATTGAATGAATTTTACATACAGAGAATAATTGAATGAATTTTACATACTCATCTCATTGACTTTAACCTTTTAGTTGTTGATGATAACTATTCTGGCTAGAAACTTATAATAGAAGTCTGATAATAACAGACTTTATCTTTTAAAGCCCCACCCTTAGTTTGGATTGTTAAAATACTGAAATAATAGTGCTTTTTGCAGTTTTCATTCAGTACTGGTAATTCATGTGGAGTTTTATGTTCACATATATATTAGTGCTTCTTAATAAAATGTGAGGTTTTATTCATCAGTACTGCTAATCTTTTGTTTATGTTGAGAATAGGAAATCTGTATTTATTGTTGTTCAATGTTGAGTTTTTAGTGATCATCATTGTATAAGGATAGGCACAAGAGTTGATTACAAGAGAGTCCTTGTCATGTGTTTGCTCTCTTTTTCCACTAATAAAGTGGAGTCTGTTAAAAGTTGTCTCTTCTGAGGGACACTGAGGGAATGAGCTTGTTATTATTTTAATATTTTAATATATTTCAGCATATTACAATTCTGACATTAAAATTTGTCTTATATCTTTCAAAGCAGTTAATACTTATATTTTGTATTTTTACTAAACCACAAAACATGAAATATGTACTTTTCTTATTTCTTAAAAATATTTCTAAATATACTGGTTGATTTCATATAAAACTATCTATGCTGTTTTGATTTTTGAGGAGTGGTTTGGGTCATGTTTACTTTTACTCATGTTGTTTTGTGCACATCAAATGTTCTGTATGTTTTCTACATGATGATGCATGAGATAGCACTGAATTACTTAACTACGTATTCTCTATTTGACTGTATATATAAATCAGAAAGAATAGCAATATAAAATTCTTTTCAGTCACTCAGAAGTCCAGTTGAGTTACAACTAATATACACAGTATATAAATTTTTGTTTCTTGGCAAATCTCTAAGTATGAATCCAAATTTCAGTGGGTTTGTTCTTTTTTTTTTTTGCCCCTGGAAATGCAATGTGTGACATCATTGACTAAAGAAAGAATATTAATTTTTATAATGATCTTTCAATTAGCCCATATGTACTTGTTAGGTGTCAAAAGTCTTGTGCTTATAAATGTGAAAATCAATAAATAGGAAATAATTGAAATAAGTTATCAGTAAAGAATTTATTAGTGGTTCTTATCTAAATTTTAATGGGTTCTTTGTTCAGCATTCAACTTTTTCTTTTGAGAGAAGATCCTATTCATTTGTTTCTCATTAATATTTTTCTATAACTGTGAAACTTATGTTTAAGTAATGTATTTATATGTTCAAAAGGCAATTTTGTGTATGTATTTGGTCAGTCACCTGCAGAAAAAATTTTGGACTTCTTTTTCTTATTACTATTTCGCTTCTTGTCCTTGCCCTTCCTTAAGGTGACAGGATCACAACGCAGCAAGGTAAAACAACAAAAAAATATGTGTGTATTTGTCTGGGTCTAATTTTGTGATTTTTCAGGCCCAACATCTTGGATAAGTTCGACTAAAGGGTCTTGAAAATGTTTTTAACATTTCAGTTCCAGCATGACATCTCTACCAAACCCTTCTTGTGCACAACCTCTTTAAAGACTCCAAGAATTATTTATGCAGAATATGTCATGTGAAATAGTGTTACCGTTTTGGGGAAAACAGAGTGTCATTTGGCTTGTTCATATTGTTTTGCTGCCTTTTGTGCATCAGTTTTCTTCTTTCTGGTTATAATTTAATCTGACTGATTAAACCAATTTATTTGGCTCTTAAGGGAAAGTAGTTGGACTTTTTTTCTGTATCTTAGCAGACAGACAGTTCTGATACAGTGGTAAAATTCTGTTTCCAATGTTTGTCACAGGGAGAGCATCAATCACAGTTCATCTCTGATTCAGGTCTTTTAGAATTGACCAAGTCCTTAGCCTTGATCATGACAGTATTTGATAGAAACTCCTTAGCTACTCCTTACCTGAAGTGATTCCTAGTTGTTCCATGTTTTCTCTGAGAACATAGAGGCAATAGCTCTGAAATTTCACAGTGTGAATTATTTTATTGGCACAATTTCATACACAGTCTCATCATGAAAGTCTCACCATTTGTCTCTATAAGGTGTTCCATGGCTTATTCAGCAGCCTACTTGCCTACTTGATGCAGGTAGAAGTCTTAGTTCCCATTGTTAACTGAGGCTGCTTGCTGATAGTGCTGCAAGGTTCATATTCTGAGAGAAGATATGGTGTGTGGGGTCACTAGTTTTTGTTTCTGAGGTGTTTAAATACAGTTATTTGTGCTGTGGCTAGTGGCATCTAGACTAAGTAGAGCTGACTTGCTTGAGATTTGGAATGCACACATTTAGCTAATGGTCAGACTCCAGTCAATAACATCAAATTTCATTGCCTGTGGCAATGTAAGGAAACAACTGTAACCTTCTCCATGGAAAGAGCAAGATGATTTTGGTGTTTTGTTTGCCAGCCTTCTGTTTACATTCAGATCACATACAACTATGGGAAGAGAAGATGTATTCAGGATCAACTTTACTATATACTCCTTCAGAAATTTGCACGGATCTCTTCCACCTTCACACAATAAAGGCATTATCCTGGAAGATGAATGTAGTCAGAAAGATTCACAAAAAGTTATTTAAAAGGTATTATAATAGCCACAAACACAAAGTGCGTATTACAAAATTCTAAAGGAAATATGTAAGCAATCTAACAATATAATTTTTTTTTTTTATTCCAATAGTGCAGCTATTCAAATACTAAGTATCTGTCACCTTCCTTACCTGGTTACATACACTAAATGTTATAGGCTCTATAGAAAACTTTCTGTCTTACTGACTGAGAAGTGTTTTAAAAGTGAAAAAGAAAAAAAAAAACACAACAAGAAACAATCCTTACTTCTTTCATACATGGCAGGAAAGAGTTGTACAGATATGAAACCGTATATACCAGCTGTGTGTGTGTATGTATGCTCATTTGTGTGTTTCTTTGTGTCTGGCAATCTGTCTCAAAATTCCATGTTGAAGGCAGTTCTTTTAATCCATGCTGTGTGTTCATCTGAAAACACTGCATGGGAATAAAACTCTGCTGTTGCTCTAGACTTTAAAAACATGTGATGTTTAAAGTCTTGAATCTTTTTGCAGAGCAACAGAGACATTTGGGCAACTTTAGAATCAGATAAATGCCAAGTGTATTTTATTGACAATTTTCGTACCCATATCTGGTGCAGTGTAGTCTCATTTTTGTACAATTAATCTATACTGGGATCACTGTGTAGACAACAGAGAGGTGACAATATAAATCCACAGTAAAGTTGTCTGTGTCCTACTATGTTCCTGTCTTGTTTACCTGCTGCTATTTGCTTTGAGTTAGTTCAGTTATCCTTGCCCCTTGCCCTTTGTCTCTAAGTTAACTTTCTGTCATATTGAGCTCAATTGGCTCCCTGTAGAATTGGTGTCACAGTCCCTTTTGATTCTATCTGGTAGGAAATTCTTTCAAATTGCAGCGTTTTACTACTGAATGCAAATAGTTTTCTGCATCTGAGTTGCTGACTCTGCTGGTTGCTACCTATTAATATGCTCTAAATATGTGTCGGATGGGAACTCAGACAAAAGAGTCAGAATCTACCTCATATTTTTTAACTCAATTGTATTATATTGATTTAAATTGGCTCTTCAGAGGAAGAAAAGAAATGGGGGAAATAGAGCGTCCTTATGCTGGTTTTTTTCATTCCTGTTATTAGTAGCAACTTTGTTGATAGACCTCTGTATTCACTACTTTTTCTGTCAAAATAATACATTATGCTATCACTTATCTCAGGCATAGGAAGATTTTCAATTTTACATACAAATAATGCAACCTCTTAAGGCTCTAACCTATTGAAGATGTTACTGTTGTCTCTTATTGTCACAAATCCTGAATAAACAGAGTATCCATACACCATGTATTTACAATAAGCAACTAGTGTTGCTAAAGGATTATAGAAATTAAGGTTAGACTCTGTAATCAATTTATCAATTCTGAGGAATTAAACAATCCAATTAGTATGTAAAAATGTGTTTTTCATTAGTTTTTCCAACCCGTAATGGAATGTACGGAACCTAATACGTGGTTTTCACTCTAAAACTACAGGATGAATTATTTATGCGTAGAATCATAGAATAGTTTGCTTTGGAAAGGACCTTTAAAGGTCATCTAGTCAAAACCCCCTGTAATGAGCAATAATGCTTCAATGATGAAGTCCAAAAGGAGTAATTTAGGGAAAAATCAATTTTATTTATAGAGCATAAACCAGCATATATTAAGCTTAAAGGATTAAATTTTAAATAAACGTGTATATAAAAAATATACTTAATGATTTTGCATGAGTACTTGTTTTAATTGCATAGGTTTTACACATTACTTAATCCCCACCCCCCTAAATAAAATAAAGTAGAAAATACTTGTGTGTCTGCATTTCAAGAGTATGTTTCAAAAGTTTCCTTGATTTGGTAAGTTGCTGGAAAAAGTCTGTGCTATGAGAATACATGTGTATACATTTCTAAGGAGTCAGCTTTTTCCCATATGAATGGAAAACATCCCAGATAAGACAGATTTGGTCTTCAATGAGGGGGTTTTGGTTTTTGCCTTTTTTTTTTCTTTTTTTATTCTGGTGAACTATTTTAAATGTTTCATTTAGGAAATATTTTGCTATTTTTGTGACGGTTTTGTGAAAGACAGAGAACTCAAACCATTGCCTAATTATTTGGGTAGTTTATTTGACATCAACAGGCAAGCAAGTGGATAATGTGCAAAAACCTGAAACTGGTAGCACAGATAACAGTGTAAACACATCTTAGAGAAATGGGGGTACCTTAATTATTTAGTATACATTGTAGGCTGTGGGTGGCCCACTTCTTATAAGTGCTGCCATCACACATATATTTTATATATATGTATTAACTTTTCATGGAGAAAGCAACAGTAAAAAAGCATTGTCAAGCTGAAGAAGGAACCATGATCTTTGGAGTTATCATCAAAGGAATGGTTGCTTTTAGAAGAAATGCTTGTGGTGTTTCTTTGTTGGTGGATTGGTTTGGTTGGTTGGTTTTGGTTTTCTTTTTTTTTTGGTCTGTTTTGTTACTAATTACGTAGACATCTTGATTTCCATGGGAAATGTCACTCCTCTCATTTTCAGCTGTTTGGCAATGCCTCTTTTGACTGTTCTTCTATTGTGCCATTTCAAGAAGTTAGTCTATAGATTATGCAGATGCATCCTCACTGTAATCATACTTATAAACTCATCAGAAAATATCAGATAATGAAAGTAGTATAGCTGACATTAGGGTTGTGAATAATAAATTTTCTAGTGAAAGAAAGATGAAAAATTGTTGGGTCTAAAAGTAAGAGTAACTAGAAGTAGGTAAGAGTTTTTAAGAAAAGAAACACTGATCAGTTTTCAGTGATATCTGAAGGAAATGAAACTATTTTATTGTAGCTATTTTGAAACTGTGATGTCCTGATTTTGTCATGATGGTGGTTTGTGTGTGTGTGGTGTGTGTGCGTGTGTGTGTATGTTTCTGTTTTGCTTTTGTTGAACTCCCAGGAAGAGGTTTAAACATGAAGGCAAAACTTTCAAACCTTAGCATGGCTAAATATGAAGCAACGCTGCCATTTTTTTTTTCCTTTTTGTGCCTCCATCTAGATCTGTCACATAATTTAAAGCAATTTAAACCACAATTTAACCACAGGAGAGCTAATAGTGTGAAAAAAACCAAAACAACCCTGATGAATTTTGTTTCCGCAGCACGATATTATCAAAGATTTAAGAAACAAATTTGCCAGCCTCGGCGAGAACTCTCTGGTAACAGCATAAATGTCTGTGTTGGTTTGCTTTTGAGTTAAAGGTTTCTTTTTCATTCATTTGAACATATTTATCTTTTTTACCTCTTCTTTTTTAATTTATTATTCATATCCTCTATTTAGCAAGCCTTCATTTTTTAAACCTCTTCCATCTTCCAATGTATTTTTTCCGTAACTTGGATGGAAAGTTTATGGCAGCAAAGCTGTCATTCTGGCTACTTCTGCTGCAGCTGTTCCTGCTTTTAGGTCATACATATTTTGGGCGTTGTGTTTTTGGACATGATACTAACTGATTGTGTCATGTTCCTTTTGAGTAAGCTTTTTCCCACGCCATCTGATGGACTCACTGTCATAGGGCTCTATGCAACTTCCATTTTGCAACTTATACTGCTTAGTCATCCTCAATTCTCCAGCAAACTTCAATTAACTTGATGAAAGTTCAAACTCATCTGGAATTAACTGTGCCTTTATGTTTGCTCTTTATGCTCTCTTTGTGTTTTCAGTAGTAGTTTAAATGACAAAAACCAAACTTCACCATTGCTCAAGCAACGCCATGCAGTATTGTTTGTTGCCGCTAGAGAATGCAAAATATAAAAGCACAGTGTATTCTATCAAATATTCTGTTAGCAGGGTGGGCAATCTATATTGTAATATATAATAACATGTTTTGAAAAAAATTCTGAGATGCTTCTGTTACTCTGGTATTCAGCAACAACTTGCTACTCAAGAGCCACATACTGAGCAGTATGAAGTTATGGTCACGCTTTAGAAGATAATTAAGAGTATGAACTGTTGCACAAAAACACGGCACAAAAGTGCAAGTTTGATACATGCAGTATATATATACATATAATGAACATGGGCTTTGAACAATTGAGTTGAGTCTTTCCAGATAAACTGTTAAAAGCATATTAAAGAAAAATACCAAGTAGACATTATTACTTGATCCTGTTAAATATTTGTTCAGTAGCATTGTATGTATTGAAATGGTCCATGATGTTGCCATAGAGCCCATATACTAAGAGAAAACTGAAAGCTTTTGGAGGACTGATAGTAACTGAAATCTCATCTTAAATGACTGGAATTTTTATTCAGGAAAAAGAAATGGAAAAGCAAAAGCTTTTGTATCAACAAGCCAGACTGCATGATCGGGGTGCTGCTGAGATGGTTCTGCAAACCATCAGTGCTAGTAAAGGTAAGGTTTTGGTGTGTAGGTTAAATTTTAAACCTTATTTCTAATGAACTTCGAAATGATTGTGTTTTTTATTGGACAAAACCTGCAGATGTTTGGCACTAAGGTTTACTTTCAAAATGAACCCAGAGTTTCAAAAATTGCTGACAGCTTAACCAGTAAAGTATGACTAGTTCTCAGGAGTCTATTTTTTCTTTCGTAGTTACTATTATTTTTTCTAGTGCTAATTGAAAGGATGTGTGAAAACTTCATAGCTTTAGCAGTATGCCATGACAAAAAAGCCCTCAAATTCTGGAACGTATACAGTTTTGAAGTAGATGTAGGCTTTAGTCCTTTTATTGTTCCCCAAATATCTGCTTCATTCGTGTACTTTGATATAAAATTTCAGAAGTGTAAATGACGCTTTTGTCCCTTTGAAACCATCTTGCTCTAAGGTGCAATGCTTTCATTTTTACTTTTGTGGTTTGTTTACACAGTAGTGATGTTTTAAAAATTCCTGTTTACAAATTTTTTTTACTGTAACTAAATGTTGGATTATTTCATTTTCTGAAGAAACTGGAAAAAGGCATCTAGACTGGCCTGCAGAGGAGACACATTGTTAAACTTGATAGCTAGCTTAAAATTGTGCTCCCAGCCTTAATTCAACTGTTGGATGCTCTAGCGATTGAAGCATGATTTATTTTCACTGAGCTCAGTTCTTCCTGCCTTATATCTTACCTTTTTGTGTGCTGTGTATACATTACACTATGTCTATAGGCACTCAAGAAGATATTAAGTCACTGTAGAGATTATGAAGGGTCTGTTTTACAAGTCATTGTATGGTTAAATTCATAGAACATTTCTCATTTTATATATGATCTAAAAGTGTATTTTAAAATAATTTTTAAGGTGAGATGGGACCAATGGTTGCAGCTACCCTAAAGCTAGGAATTGCCATCTTAAATGGAGGAAATTCTACTGTTCAACAGGTAAGGTATTAGTTTCTTTTCACCCATTCTAGTCAGTATAGACTTTTATACCATGGTCGTTATTATTGTAGTAGTGCAATACTTAGTGTGGCTATTTGTCACATGTATCCTCTTACTCTAGTTCACAGAAAAAAATAGTATAGCAAAGTATCTTGGTTGGTACGTATCTATTTCTTATTTGTATACAAAGCGCTTCAGGTGGAAGGAGGAAGTTTTATGTCATTTACTTCTAGAGGAATTCTTTGAGAGGGAAGGGTCTCTTGGGAGATTGCCATAGTCCTATGGTCAGTAGAGCAAAATTGCTGACCCCAATCTTCACCAAAAAGAATGATATACAACTTCAGAAGTGCTTAGCTTATGCAATGGAGAGTCTTGCTGATAAAAGCAGAGTACTCAAGTTTGATTCACTATCATAATCTATCAGAAGATAATTTGGTGATCCGTGGACAAGTCTGATATGTTATGTCAATATCCTGTTGAAGAGAAGAAACTGATGGAGGGTACATTCAGTGTTCTGTCCCTGTTGAACATTCCTGAGTCAAGAAATGGCTACATGTCTGCCATTTCCAAATTACTGTAGGACAGTTTGAAGTATACAAACAACTGGGAACAGTTGATGTCCCACATTAAGCAGACACTGAAGCAGCTGAAGGCAACCAAAAAAAAAAGTTCTTTTCAGGGGCTATCATTATCAGGAATTGACCAGAAAGACTACAGATTGTCTGAAAATATCTGCATGAACCAATGGCTGTTCTTTGTAATGTCATGATATTAAATTAGGAAAATCATGACATTTGTACATAGTAATTTAATTTGAAATCCTACAATCATTTTTTTTAATTATTTGATAAAGTCTTAACAGATCAGAATGCAGGAAACAATTATTATGGTTACATTAATACTAATGCTACTAATCTAAATGGCATAGTTAGACATATAATGTAAAACATCAGTTTAAATTCCTGTTTTTTCAGTCGCCTCATTTCTACCTATTTTCTCTGGTGTTATGTTCACCTTTCCAATTTTCCCTTAGGTCCTAGGATCAACTCTTCAGTCTTCCTTGGGAAGCATGATATGGGTGGGGGGAGAGGTACAGAAGTGGTTTTGAAAAGTCATCACCATTATCCTCTGGAGTTCTTTGCTTTGATTAGTGTACTGCTGTAGATGGGGGTATTCTTTCTCTGTGATCTTGGGTCTACTTTGGGTTGTGCTGATATGTTTTGTTAACACTGTCTGCTTATGTGCACTTCATTTTGGACGTTAGTGATTATCCACTTTTTCTGTTATTTTTGCTATTTGCAAAAATAGTTTTATCTCATTTGTAACATGAATTCTTGCAGCTTTTCTACTAAGATTGAACTTTAAGTTTGTGATTTTTACTCACAACTGACACTTCTGGTGTCATCCTCTACTGTTGTTGCCATCCTCTCAACAACACATTGCATTCTAGAATAAAAGTTCACTCCACTGAATAAATTCTTGTACAATCTGTTTTCAGATAGGTATTACGCGTTGCAGTAAAGCTAAAACAAATTTTAAAAATGTTCATTATTTTGCTGTTGCAGCTAAAATAACTTAAAATAAAATGAAGCTATGAAAAGCCCAGCCTGGTGTTGAAACAATAATGTTAATACAAATTTTTGGCCTAGTAGTGGGAAAATAGCATTTATATTAAACACTGAATTCTGCTGACTTTAGTTACTATCTTCACTTCTAATGCTTTAGGAAGGAATATCCAAAATAGGTAACCTTTTCTGTAAGGAACATGAGCATTAAATATTATTTTTGGGTTTGATACCTGGATTTTTCTCTGCAGGACACTTATCCAATTTGTGAATATTAGAGACATTTCCAAACACCAGCATCTCTAATAATACAGAATCTATATAGTATTAAGTTACCTAAATTAACACATAATTGAATAATAATTCTCTGCATAAATTATTTGTGTTTGCTGCAGAAAATGCTTGACTACCTCAAAGATAAAAAGGATGTAGGATTCTTTCAGAGCCTTGCTGGTCTTATGCAGTCCTGTAGGTAAGAACGTATCTACTTAAAAAATTTATTATTTTGGATTTATATTGTATTCTATGGGATTTGTAGTTTCGGAAAGATCCTCTGCATAGGTCTTGCAAACAGCACTTGGGGAGTGTAATGTGCTAGATTTGGGTTAAAGGATGGGATGGTGCTTATGGTGTGAAAGTCTTTGCGATTTGAACCTACTGTTGTAAAAGAGCTCTTGTCACAAATGTTTATGTAATTTTTGTCTACCTGAGATATGCCAGAAAACAACTCCGCAGTTAGGAGCATTCCTCAGAGGCAAATCCATAACTCTGGAGGTATTCTGTAATCCTGCAGAGACCAGGTTGATGATCAATGTTAAGTAATCATAAAGATTTTGGGAAAACCCAGCTTTGTAAGAAACACTCGTAGGACTTTTTAGAAGGCAGAAAAAGGAATGTGTATATTGTGTTTTCATAAATTGTGGTGGTACTGTGACCTTTTGTCTACTCATGCTTATTGACAGTTTATATTGATTTCATATATAAGTACATATCTTTAGATGTTTTATATCTAATTCCTTAGAATAAACCATATCAATATGTATTAATCAAAATGTATTAATGAAGATAAAACATAGGACTAAAAGGGTCTTCCTGGATTGAATGTGTGAATGAAGATAAAACATAGGACTAAAAGGGTCTTCCTGGATCGAATGTTTAGTCTTCTTGTTATGTCAAGGGTACCATGTTATATACTTTTTTCTTAACCCTGTCTCTGACCAAGTTTCATTTTGAAATCAGTGAGATTGTTTGCCAGGAGAGCTGCTGTTGTAGTTATAGGTTCATCTGACTTTCATAAGCATTCTTGCTTATGAACTAAAGCTGTCCATGGTTACCTGCCATGCAGAGCCGTGGAAGGCAGAACTTCACAGGTTCACCAATGGAAATATGCAAGGTGTATATTCCTTAAATCTGGTTAGTTGAATACATACTCCCTTTTGGCAGCTTCAGTTTTTTGGAATGTGGAGGGAGGGAAGCACTAAGTGGAACTAATAATGACAGTTTCTTAATGGACCTTGCTGCTTGGGATGAACTGGGCTATAATACAAAAGTAATCAATAATATAGCTTCTTTGTAACACCTAAAAATGAGTATGCATGTTACAAACACATACATTCACTTTTTTTTGGTCAGTCATAAAATGCTAAATTCCGTTGTCAGTTTCAGGGCAAAAGCAGGTCAAGTCTGTAGAGCTGACTTTTGTAATCTTTTAGTGGATGTAACTATTAAACCACTGAGATGTATCCTCTTGATGTGGGTATGATTAGAAACTTAAATCATAAATCCTTTTTTAGCTTTCAGAAAATTAAATATTGCATAGATTTAATTAATCACAAGACAAATGTGATTTTTCTCACTACAGTGTTCTTGACCTAAATGCATTTGAACGTCAGAACAAAGCAGAAGGCCTTGGCATGGTGACTGAAGAGGGATCAGGTACTATTAATTCAACAGAAATTTTCTGTGAACTTTTATCTTTAACATTTTGCAGAAGCAAGCTGAAAGAGCCAAGAGGAGGTTTAGGTTAGACATTTAGAAGAGATTCTTCACCCAGAGGGTGCTTGAGCACTGGAACAGGTTTCCCAGGGAAGTGGTCACAGCACTGAGCCTGTCAGAGCTCAAGGAGTGTTTGGACAATGCTCTCAGGCACATGGTGTGACTCTTGGGGCTGTCCTATGCAGGGCCAGGAGTTGGACTCAGTGATCCTTGTGAACCTCTTCCAACACAGGATGTTCTATAATTCTGTTAACCCTGTAAATATATATATAGAGAGAGGCTGAAGCTAAAACAGGATTCCTAAAAGTGGTTTATATTTATTTAATAGGCATACCTAAGCTCATGCCTGTCAACAGTAAATCACTAGCATGTGTTGGATTTCAGAATGGTCTCAGAGGACTCTTACCCATTAGACATTACATGTAAAATTGAAAACATATTCTGATTACAAACAGCGGTGTTTATGCATGTAAAACATTTCAGAAGTCCCTAACCAATCAGTATAAAATGAAATTAAAAGTTCCCACCTGATTTCTTACACTGAAACCCACACAATTTAGTTAAGCTAAAGGTTAAATACAAGAGGTCGGGAGAACTGTATTTGCTGTTTTGAGAAAAGCCTGTGGGAAATCTTTTGCTTTTCTGTTTTTTCTTTGGGGAAATAATACAAAATTTTCACTTTACTTTTGACTTTGAATCACTTTGGCTTTCTGCCCTCATTGTTGTCAGTTCACTGTCAATTCCTTTCTTCTGTCTGACAGTAAGTTCTACTGCTCCCTTACTGTGGTTGTCTGGAAGTATTAAGTTCATTCTTATTATAGTTAAGAGAGCTACCAAAGCGCATTTTCTTCCCTTATCCTCAGAATTTTTTACAGTGCATTTTTATGTTTAAATCCTACAGTGACCTAATCTTTTAACATGTTTTTGTCTTAAAAACAAGGTAAAAAAGCTTGACTGTATAATCGTTATTGCACTTGAAGGATCATAGTTCATACCAGCAACACTGCATATCTCATTGTCTGTTGTGCCAGTAGATCTTTTATGCGGCCTATTTCATTAGTATTTAGTGCTTGTCTCAAGTAATGATTTTTCATGAACTATTAAATCTGACTGAATGACTTCAAGACCAGTCAAAAATGCTGCTTCTCTGAAAGTGCTCCTGCAGTTTAAATTATAGATCAAGTCTTGCTAGACTTATATGAGTAAACAGAAAAATGAAACCAAGTGGATAAAATTCGGCTACAAGATTGTGAATTGAGCACTGGTGCAGCTATATGGCATATAAATTTTGACCATTACTCTAATGTTTTACTAAGAATTACTCTGCACAATGTTATGTTCTTTTGGACAATATTTCTAATATTATATAATAAAATTATTGATAATCTTGGATTTTGAAATGGACTGCCAAGATACCAGCTCATTTTTCTTTTGACCACTTCTCTGTTTCTAGTGGTGACTGATTTTGCATGAAAATATGAATAAGTCCTTAAATGCTGCATAACTGACTCTACTAATATTAAGAGTATTTTGTGCTTCTTCATTTGAGGGACTTTTTTTTCCTTTTCTGTTTATTTAATGTTTCTCTTTTAGTCCAGAACTAATTTTCCCAAAACCAATACTAACTGTACTTTGTATTTTCTAAAAACAATTTCTCACCTTTTTTTTTCTTTTTTCCCTGTTTCGTTTTCTTTGAACTAATTGTCCTGTCCTCCCTTCCTCAGTCATCACTCATGAACGTGGTAATTATTAAAAACAACTGCCTACTCCTAATTTTTCCTGCTCTTAGCTTTGTGTCAGCACTGTACAGCTCCTGAACATTATGAGATTTTTTGTTACTGTAAGACTGCTAAACTAGTGCGACTTTTCTATTATTATTATAATTGTTTATTCTAAAATTCTTGGTTTACATGTCAGATCTCCCTACTTTAGTCTTCCTCCCTTTCTCAGGATTTGCACAGTGATTGACACATTAGATATAAGAGCAGCAAGCTTTTTTATACTTTTTTTTCCTGTTCTTTTTTATTTATTTTCATTTTAATTAGCCCAGTATGAATGTTAAAAGGATAATAATATTATAGATACACACAAAGCCTTGTGCTATAGTCATCCTGTAGCCTTTATGTTGTGTATTGAATGTGGCTTTACTGCTGCATTGATTTGTGCAAGCACAGGAAATCAGTGGTGGATCCAGTGAGGATTTGAGGGTGGTTAGTAAGGAGAGGATATGCCACTGGCTAGGTTTATCTAATGCAGTCAGGAGTTGATACAAGAAAGAGGTGGTGCATCACTAATTTAGAAGAATCAATACTGTTTGCAGGTGCCTCTTCGTTCAGAAAGCTACTTGATGTGTTAAGGTTGCAATACTTCAAAGGTTCTTTACTTCAAGTAATCGAAGAGCTTTGTAGGAGCAGTTGTCATGAGATGTTCATATCACCATGTAAAAAGAGAATTTAAAATACAGAATGTGTATACCAGTCACCAGAATCAATAAGCTCAAACACAGCAGATGTCTTTTCATTAGCCAAATGTTGGGGAGGAAACTGATCTGGTGTTTGTTTTGTTTTCTCTGTGGAAATTTTTTATTTGGCAGATTAAGAAAATTTTACACAGTGATTAGAATAATTTTCTTTCTGTTTTCTTTGTTACTGAGCAGCAGTGGTGTCAAGATACAGTAATCACTGTCAAAGATTTCTTGGCACAAAGGGATAATATTTGCTAACAGCATCTTTTCTTATGAAAAGTCAAGAAAACAGGGAAAGCAAATTCAGCCAAAAAAGACTGTAGTTTTCCTTTTCAGGGTTACATTATTGTTGATATTATGCTGCCTTCAAATAATATTTTTTTTAATATTGTGAAGCACACCTTTTCCAATTAATTAAAAATAGTTTATGTAGGAGCTATGCAGGTATTAATACCTGATAGCATTAGAAAGCCAAGCCAGTGTGTCTGTGGGGAAAATCCTGCAGTGAACAGTTTCAAAGTATCTAGATTTTATGGAATACTCAGGCCCTTATGTCTGTTTGCAATCCTATGAATAACCATCTATGGTCATTCATAGGATGAATACAGAGAAAGTACCAAATATTAGAATGATTTTCTCTCCTTTTTGTTTCTGGGGGAGATGCTTATTTTATAAGTAATTAATTACTCCTCAATTAAAGGAAATTTTTTGATTCACGGGGGGAATGATGGGATGTAAACTGTGCATTTTAGTGGTTTCTCATGTCATCTGCTGCATAAGCACATTAATCAGTAATTGTCATTGAGTTTGCAACCTATAAGCCTGACTATTATTCCCAAAGTCAAAGAAAAACTGCCATTGACAGTTATGGGAATAGAGTCACCTTTTCCTCATATGAAGTCCTTGTTTTTGGTCCCATGTCAACCTTAGCAATAGATAGAAAGCCCTGTATTGAGTCAACATGGATGTGGGATTTATTGCTCTATTCCAATTGTTTCTTTGTGCTGTCCACATCTTAAGTGCCTTGTCCTGATATTCCTCTGACTGGTACTACCTTCCCTTTTCAAACCCTGGAACCCCCACTGGTAACAACATTGATGGTTCTTTAGCAAATGTGTTTCTTACTTGTTTTTGTGGTGTACTCAATGTTGTTTCTTCCGTATGTATTTTATTTTGATTGTTCTGTTTCCTTTTCCAAAAAGGAGGGTTCAAAACCAAAGACACATAGAAATGCTTATTATCTTGCAGTGGTTTTTCATTCAATGGATTTTCACTCATACTCTTTGCTATTTCACTGTGAGTCACAAAAATCTTGAAAGTGCAATGTTTTTCTCCTTTGGAGAGATTTGTATTACTTATCATATGAAGTACAAAATTTAAGATTTTACATTTACACTTATATTATTTTAACTCTTTTCCCCTTTTTTCAGAAAGGTCTATTTTAGTTTTTAATCTTTAAATATTGTATCATGGCATTGTTTTGTTTCTCCGTAAGTTTTCAGAAGGCTTATTTCAATAAAATACAATTTTAGAATGAGATTTGTTCTACCAGTAGCTCTTAAAGGACTCTCTATCAATCTGAGTGAGAGTGGTACACATGATATAATAGCTAGCTATACTGTGGATTCACATCAGGGCTATTTTCAGCCATTAACAGTGTGAAATCAATAAATGTGCTCTTGTTCTTCACCAACGTAGTCACACTTAAATTGGATGTTTAAATTCTGTGTGATCCACTGCAGCCTACATTGGAGAGATGTTTTCCACCTTTATATCACTGTATTTGAATCAGTGTTTGCATTTAAAAGGAAACTGGAATAACTTCAGTTCAGAGAATTTGTTCTGTGTCACCGAGTGAGAAAACAAGTGCTTTCTTATTTGGGTTAGATTGTTGAGAAGTGTGAGTATTCAGGACTCCCAATCCAACCCAATATTGTCTGTGTCTTATGATAAGAATAAATTCACTTGCTTTATTGTGAGAGAGCTTTGATCTTCTTTAACAGCCATCAAAAAGAAACCGTGTTCCCTTTTGAAAGCTGAAAGTATTTGTATATTTCTGTAATATGCAGCATCAGACTCATGTTTCTTAGTAGTAATGGAAGTCAGATCTTTTCCATTGAGGATTTAAAAACAAAACAAAAAAAAAGGAGAGAGAATTATTGAACTTGGACACATGCACTTTCAAGGAAAAAACATGTATTTATTTTTTCATTGAATTTTATTTTCATTTCCTCCACATGATACATCTGTCCCTGTATATCACAAACACAAACTGCCGGTTTTGCAAAAGCTATAGGCTTAAAGCCTTCATGTGTGCAGCCATATCATTTACATACAGCATGAGCAATGGCAGCATTTAACAGCTAAGCAAATATATGCCAGAATATAGCTCATATCAACAGAAATTTGAGATAGCCTGAATTGTACTCTGTGCAGTGTATATGTTTTTAAGTGCAGTATCTTTGAAAATCTTTGTGTGAACTGGCATGAATTTGTGTGCACAGCAACAGTGGTTGCACCCATAGATTTTATAGAAAGAAATGGATCTCCACTTCTCTTCTGTAGTTACCAGTGAGGCACCACTCGCAGTCAGTAAGTTATATGTGAAAATTAAAATTCCTGTCAATACCAGTGTTGGTTCTAGTCAGATTTTGATCATCTGTAAAAATTGGAAACCAGGATTATTTTAAATCTTAGTGTGGCCAGGTTGTTTGATATGGGGGTTTGCTTCATTTTGAAATATGAAAAAATATTTCTAAAAAGAATGGACCTTTCAATTTTTATGCAATGGTGTACCTAAACACCTTCTGATTTTGAAGAATTTTTCAATAACTTGTATTCATGGTGTGTTTTATTTACAGTGGAGCTAATTAAAAGACTCTTCCAAGCCCTTCTAAAATTAAAAATGGAATTAATTTAATAAAAATTCCTAAACTCCAGTAAGTGTACTAAAAACCAGGAGATTACTTCATAAATTAATCTGTATAACATTTTGTTTGGAGGCTTGTTTTCCTTCTTGTTCTGAAAAATCTTGCTTCCTAAGAGGGCAAGAAAAACAGAGGTCAAAAAATATTAACCTGTAACTTACTCTGTAGTCTTATTGGCTTTGATTCAGTGGTACCTTTATGCGCAAGGAGGTTGGGCTTTTTATGGGCTTGATCTTTCCAAGGAATGTTCCCTGTGAGTTATTTTCTAAAATCATTGCCATGTCAGCAGTCAAGCTACATGGATTACATGTGTGATGGTACAGGCTTCACCAAATACTTGCCTTTCTGTAATGCTTGTTTTTGCCATATATAAATATTCATCTAGATCAGCAAAGCATGCAAGTGTAACAGGAGTTCAGTTAAATCAAAAAGAAAGCGACTAATCCTGCAGCATATTCTACACTCTGGCCTTTGGCATGCAACATATGAAAGTATCTTGCAGGGCTGAACCTGCATATAATGTCGGATAATATACTTTTAAAAGCACAACCACCTTCTGATTTTGCCTTTATGGGCATGTATTGTGTGTATATATTAATCAGCTTGGATAGAAACAGTAATTTATTTTTTATTGCTTAATTAGCGGAAAGGCTTTTCAGTCTTCTGTGACTGAAAAACTGTGTATCTGGTACTTATATCTGCAATGGAGAAAAATGTCATGGAATGTCATTTATAGTATTTGAATTCATCCTTGGAGAAAGAATTGTATATTGTTTGCAACTGCCCTAAGTCCACATCTACAGTTAGGAGGAAGAGCATTTTATCTTTCCCTATCTTACGAGAAATTGTGCTGGCATATACCTTAGTGATATGTACTATTAATACACGATTATGACTTAATGACCACAGAAAAGAGTGAAATTTTGTACTTTAAAATACTCATATCAGTTTTCAAAATTCTTTTGCTTCCTATTCCTAACATTGTATTGAAGCTTCTCACTTTAAAATTCACAGGCTCTGGATGGATAAGTCAATTAGCTTGAATTTATAATTGTTCATGACTTTACCTAAGTTAAATCGCTGATCATGTTTATTTATATTCCAAATTTTACTAAATACTGTTTACAATTCAGGTGCTACTGTGAAGAAAATTAACTTGATCACAACCAAATTAGATTATTACAAACAGTAATAATCTAATTATAATAATATAGTAATTTATAAATGTAGACATTATATAATATCTGATCCACCAATATAACAGTATGGAAGCAATTGTTAATTTAGTTATTATCTGTAATATTTTTGAATTCTTTTTTCTTTTAAATTTTAATTCCTTTACTCAATCTTCTGGTCTCCTGTTCACATACTAAAGATACTGTCTTTGTACAGCCTAAATTGTCTTCCCTGAAAAAAAAAATTCTTCCAAATTCTTTTGCAGTTTGCTTATATTTTTATCTCCTTCCTTTTCTTGTCTACAAATAGCACTTGGCACATATTATAATGATGTATATTTTTAAAAAGTCAATTTTTTTGTGACTTCCATTTTTCTAGCCATATATATTCCAAGTACATTTCCAAGGTCCTAAATGGCAATTTTACTTTCAATAGGTGGCCTTTATTGTCTTAACACCCATGTCGTTGTCCTCCTGTGCCATTTTATTAGCTGTTCTACATTTTCCTCAGTTGTGATTGTTTTCCTGGGTGAATAGTTGTTTTTCCTCTTCACATGTCCCTGTACAAAGTTAACTGTGTGTATGGATGTACTTGAAATAGAGGTGTGTTAATTGAGGGCTTTTTAGTATCCTGTTTCCTGTAAAAAAAATCAGGAAAATAGTTTGAAACTTTATTCACTTGGCTATTAGCTATTTATCTAAAACATGAACTGAAGGGGCTAGTTCAGTAAAGCATTTTGGCGTTTAGTCTTAGTTCGTTATCACCTTACTTCGTCAAGGGAGACAAATGCCCAACATCCATTTTGTGTCAGCAACAGACAGGTGCTAAATCTTCCAAATCTTGAAAATGCACATAGCTGTAAATTTCATGGGTTATTTTAGAATATTTTAAAATCTAATAGTTTATTTGAGGAATGATTTTCATTATTGTTTGGTTAAATCTCATTCTGTATTTTAAGTACCTGGTTTTGTGATGAATGGGAACCAACTTAATCCAGTTTTCACCTTTGTATTTGATGAAGCATCTATGTCCGGTGAAGTCAAACAAGAATGTAAATCAGGGATTTTTTGTAAAATGTTGCCAAGCTCATGCTGCCATATTTATAAATCAAAAGTTAAGTTTTGTAATTTAATTTTTTTTTAATATAACCAAATAACTATCTGCCAAGCACAAGTCATACGTGCTTCAGATAGGTTGGAGGTTATAAATTTTGTCTCCCCTTCTTTCTTTCTTAATATTAATTATGGAGTTTTCTTCAGAGGCTGTGGGGTGTTACTGGGCAGACTGTGCTAACCTGCTTCCATCTGGCTTTTCTACAGGAGAAAAGGTGATGCAGGATGATGAATTCACCTGTGATCTCTTCCGCTTCCTTCAACTGCTTTGTGAAGGACATAATTCAGGTTTGTGGGCAGGCTGCCTGTCAGCCAATTCAAGGTGATGGTAACAATAAAAGTTCTTCATTGTTGAAGATTTGGCAGCCTTCATAAAATGTTGTGAAATGTGGAGTTGCTGATAGACTGTACATGAAGGGAAAATATGTATGTGGAATTAAATTGCCAGGTCTTTTACTTTTCTACAAAGTTAAGGCTATTAAAAAGATAATGGTTTCCAAAATTCTGAGTTTTGGATCTTGACCAACTAGAAGAGGTAAATTTATCTAGGAAAATGTACATGGTTTATGACTTCTAGACAGGGAAGATTCAGAGCGAAATGTAATAGGAAGTTATATTTACTCTCCTTTGGTATTTATATGCTTTCTGGTGTGTGCTATTTGCCACTAATGTCAGTTAGAATTGTGTGTAAAATTACAATGTACACAATATCTTTCTTGAAGAAATAACATCTCTTTAAAATATATAAAAACACATAGCAAAAATGTAGGATGTTTTGTGTATTTATCATTAAGTATATTTCCCTGTGTTCTATGTGTCGTTCTTAAGGAATAAAAAAAAAAAGAAAAAAAAAAGTTAGTTTTCTTTTTTAGCCATTGGACCAATTTTTGACTTAGTTATCAGGATTTGTATAATTATGCCATTTAATTTTGTTTTGCTTAACAAAATGTATGCTAGGTATAAGTAGGTTGATATCGGTGTAGTTCTAGTCATAAATGAGATTAAAATAAAGACAAGTTTTACAGGTGAAACAGACAGACAAGGTTCTGGCTTCAGAAGCTCACTGGTATGTGGTCTCTGCAAGAAAATGCTAGAACTCTTAAAAAGGTTTGTTGCAAAAAAACCCACAAAAAATAAACAAAAAAAGAAAGAGTAAAAAAAAAAAAATCCATGCCTCTCCGCTAAACTTTTCTAGGTCATCTTAAATTAGAATTAATTTTCAGAAATAGGTTTATCACTTAAATTTTTATTTTCCTTTTTAGATTTTCAGAATTATCTGAGAACTCAAACTGGTAACAACACAACTGTTAATATTATCATTTCTACTGTGGATTACTTATTAAGAGTTCAGGTAGGTAACTTATATACTAATTAAGTAGATGACAATAATGACTTGCTTCTATACAATATTTGTATTTTTTTATTTATTATTTCATTAATTTTGATCTTACAGTGGAAGTTTGTATGAGGAGAAGTTTGTATGAGGAGACTTCAGGTTTCTTAGTTCATCTGGAATTTCTTTCAGCAATACATGGTTCGCAGCCAGAAAAAAAAATACTTTCCAGCAAAATCAATTTTGATCCTTATCACAAAATATTCTTTTTTATTAGAGGAGCACATTTATTTGTCATGATATTTATTCTGGTCAGTGTAGCTCAAACTGATGAGAAAGGCTGAAATTCTCTACTGTTTATGGTTCTTTATGAGTTGTTATTTTTTACTGGAAGAGTAAAGGTATCATAAATGTGAAAGACTGTTTTTAACCATTATATTCAAGAATGCAGTGAAACCTGTTAACTAAGGAAGGGAGGCAGGAGTGCTTACATGCTAAATGTATAAGTGAACACAAGTAGCCAGTTGTTGACTGAAACTACTTTGTGACTGAGAAAGGTTTTGTATTGCTCAAGTTCAGCTTTAGCCAGCTGCTTTTTCAGCCGTATTCTGAGTTAGTCTGAACACTGGCTGCTGTATGAATGAATAGTCTAGGCTAGCATGGAGTGAAGCGTAAGAACAGCACATGGTTTTCTAAGGAGGGAAATAAAAGTCAAAAAGAAAGACAAAAGCAGAATGCTAGATTAAAAACCCTTCAACCATCTAATTTGAATTATCTCCCAAATCTTTAAATAGGAAAACATTGCGTTGTCATGACCCAGTAGAAAGTAATAAAAATTCCAATTTTTTTCCAGAGTGGNGGTTTTTTTTTTTGTTTTGTTTTGTTTTTGTTTTGTTTTTTTATTATTATTTTTTATTTTTATTTTGTTGTTGTTGTTTTGTTTTGTTTGGGGTTTTTTGCATTGCTGCTGTAATCAGTGTTGCTTTATATCCTTACGGATTCTGTAGAAGTTGTAGGGACAATAAAATGATTTTAATTCCGTTGCTTAGTTTGTTGAAACTTTAATAAGCTCACCTTTGGGGAAGATGCAGAGAGGAATCATGCAAACAAAGCAACATTTACTCCCACTATTGACTAGCTGTCAAGCATGCAGTATAAAGAGACATTGTTTAATGAACAGCACACAACAGGGCAGTGCTACTGAGCACTCCTTTTCAGAATGCAGGTGGTTTTATTTCTAAGAGCAAATACCAACTGATCTAATTTTTTATTTAAGTTTATTTTGATGTTTGCTGTGGGCTTTTTAATTATTTATTTCAGTGTGTTTGTTTTTCCATTGATTCTCTTGAGATGAAACTAAAATTCTTGAAGTAGTACTTTAGAATCGTTCGGTAGTTGTGGGGGGGTCATTTAAAGCCTTTAGAAATTAAATACTTTTCCAAACTAGAATGCTATCTAATGTTATTTTTCTTACCTTGATGAATAACCAGCTAGAGGCAGTTTGGCTACATGATCTCTTTGTGCTTCTCACAACTGTTTTTTTAAGGAATCCATAAGTGATTTCTATTGGTATTATTCTGGGAAGGATGTTATTGATGAGCAAGGACAACGAAATTTTTCCAAAGCCATCCAGGTTGCAAAACAAGTTTTCAATACTCTTACGGAGTATATCCAGGTAAATTAATTTAATTGGAATTTTATGGATTTGAAAGAAAGCTATTCATACTTTTGGCATGAAGATATAAAGTAGCTGGATTTAACATAGAAATATAATACAGATGCATTTATGCTTCAACATTGGTGTATTTGTTTATGTAGGAAGTAAAATATTCAAGTATATATATATGACTACTATTTTTCAATCTTAGCTATTTATTAAAAATTAAAATTTTTAATAAACATCATTTGGATGTTAATAAGATAGTAGAATTTTGTTTTGTTTTTAGTTTGGATTAAACTGCAGTGGTGTTATCCACCTTAAACTTTTTACTTTTATTCCATTGAGTAACTAGTGTCAGGGAAGATTACAGTTGCTATTTAGTCAATATAACATTAGATAGTAATTTCTCTCTGTGTTTTAAGGCAACAACACCTTAAAATGGTGAATTCACACATTGCATCTGAGAATTGTAGAGATGCATTTGAGGTGGACTCAGCAATAAATGAGATTGAGATAATTTCTGTAAAAATAACAATATAGCAGTTCTTCCATGATATCTTAAGAGTTCAGGGTAATTTAGTTCAGCATTACTTCCTCATGTAAAAAAGTCACCCAGTTACAGTTTGTTTCTGCAAATAACAAGCAGGTTGGAGAGAATCTCATTAGACTGTTAGGTGGCTATTATATTGTTTTCATTCAGATGAAAATCATTAATATGAAAATAATATTTTATAACTCATGAGGATGAAATGTGATAGAATAGGACTGAATAAATATGAGAAGAGGAATTTATATACATGTGTATATGTATATATATTTAATGTATATGCATTCCATAAGTCACAAATACCGTTTTTATCAGGGAGATTTTTTTTTTCTTGTCCTTTGAGTCTTTGAAAGATTTTGTATTCCCACTTTTCAGAAGTTGGAATACTCTTTAAATATTCTTTAACACTGTGTTCTACAACAGCTGGAATATACTGTGAGGTAAAAATCAGGAGACTGATTTTCTGATCCCTTAGGCACACTTTGCATTAACCTTCTAAAAAAATTATTCCTGATTTACAGAACTACATAGGAAAGAATCAGCTTAAAGATTTGTACCCTATTAGCACTTGTTTAAAGTTGCAAGGAGATACACACTTTGTGGTTCTCAGTTAGTATATTGAGACTTGGCTAAAACAGAGGCAGAATGACTATTAGGAGTAGGCATTGTTTACAGTCAGTGGTGTTATTGAATACATAATTCTAGATATGTTTAAATTTTCATAGCAGTTTCTAAAGGACTCCCCTAAGCCCCAGGCTATGCACTGCTTATGTGTCTTCCTTCCTGGTTTTATTGTGTTTATTGCAAACAAACTCTGGGGTTTTTTGGTTTTTCTTTTTTTTTTGGTTGCCTGAACAACAGGGACCATGTACTGGGAATCAGCAAAGTTTGGCACACAGCAGGCTGTGGGATGCTGTCGTTGGTTTCCTTCATGTGTTTGCTCACATGCAGATGAAGCTGTCTCAGGTATGGTTTTGTTTTACTTTTCCTTTATAAGGTACTAACATTTTTGTAAAAGAAAAACAAACATACTAATATGTTTGAGTCATTAATAATACCAGTCAGTAGAGAAAATATGAAGAAAAGGGAGAAGTGATAGGATACAATTGAATTGAGGGAGTAAATTACAAAACTAGTGGGTGTGAATAGCAGGCCTATAATTGGATTGCTGGCCACAGGCACAAAGCAGATTAGATCAAGCCATAAATGAAGCATATCACTGATATTCAGAAAGAACTCTCAGTTCCAGTCTTTCGTACTAAAATTCTGTGACAGTGTTTTCTGCAGTTTTTCCCGATCCTTTTATTCAGGACCCATCATCTTTATTGATGAGTCCTGCATTGAACGCTGGTTCATCATTATTGAACCCTAGTTCAACACATCTGCATCTAAGCCTTTTCCCCTCTCAGCAGAGATATAGAGTAGTCAGACCTTATCATGGGTGAATTGCTTTTGGGTGTGAGTACTCACTTCATAAACTATAGAAATAGTGAAGGGACATCTCAGTCAAACCTGTTTTTTAAGACTAATGCATTGAATTTTTTACCAAAGTGCCTTTGAAAGTGCCTGTAGAATTTTAAGGATTGAAAAAAAAGTCAATGAGTCAAACACATGGTAGGTATTCTGTTTAAATACCAGTTTTCAAAGGTGTAGAGTGTAGCTAAGTGGATTTATAAGGAGTTGCCATTTGGCTCTTGTCTCTAAGAGGGACCTGCCTAGGCTAAGTATTTGGTTTTTGTTTTCAATCATAATTTTGCAGACCACTTTTGAAGAACATTTGAAACAAGATTTAAAAAGGAACAAAACTAAATCACTGTGTTGTTTTGGTTTTGAGGTTTTTTTTGCGTTTTCATTCTCTGGTCTGGTACCAGGAAGCAACAACATGATAATGGTCATATTTAAGAAATCTCCATAAGATAGAAAATGAAAGTAAAATTTTCAATCTAAATGAACAAAGATCATCCAGTTTGTAATCAACTTTTGAAGTTAAAAGATTTATAATGAAAACTTACAAAACAAATCAAGTAGAAATCTTTATTCAACTGATGCTATTTTCAATCCGAGATGCAAACTGCCATAAAGGACCTTGAGTTTGTTGTACCATTCACTGAAGTCCAGCCATGCTCAAGTATCCCTTATTAATGGCATGATGCAACAACTGAGGAAGAAACTAAGTAATTGAATAAATCTATCCCGGTAGACTCCAGCTTGAACTCATTGGCAAGTGAAATAGTAGGCTTGATTTAAAGCCCAGTGAGATAAAAACTGGCTAAAAAGTCAATATAATGTATGTCTAAGAATGTTAATTAATAGACCTTTATTAATAAATATTTTTAACTTTTATTTCAACTTTTTTTTCTCCCTGAAAAAAGTTCAGTGGCACATAATGGAACCACTCATTTTGAATCATGTTACACTTTGAGCTCTATGTGCTGCTGCTATTACTGTTTTTTACAAGTCTTCATAACTGTAAACTTCATTACACCAGAAGCAATAATATTTTAGAAGCATCGTCTGTGAGCTTGACATACCAAGTTACTGCTTTAAATTTTTTCATCACCTTCAGTTTTCAGTTTGCCTTTATTACATTACTGTCCTATAATCATGTTTGATTTTGTAAATGTACTGTAAGAAATCAAGCAGTCAAATATATTCTCACTGGATTACCACTTTTGACAGGTTCTTAATTTCAAAGTTTCATTTCTACAAGGTGAAATATGTGTGAACATATATAAATGTCAAAGAAATAAACATATTAATTATATATTTATATATTTCTTTCTGTTCATTATTTAGGATTCCAGTCAAATTGAATTGCTAAAGGAATTAATGGATCTTCAGAAAGATATGGTTGTCATGTTGCTGTCTATGCTGGAAGGTAGTAAAAATTCGAAATCCTCTTTCACAATTGTTCTAGAACAGTTTTTACCTTTGTGATTTTATTCATTTGAGAAATAATGCTCTATTTTCCTTAACGTTTTTTTATTTTCATGTCTCAATTATGAGAAGAGTTTTTACATCTGAAAGTGAATGGGAGATTTAGGTAGTGTAGTTAATATAAATGATATTAATTCTGAATGCCAGAATTGTATAAAATCCAGGGCTAGCAGAAGATTTACTTTCTTTCCATGAACTTGATTTCTCTTTTGGGTTAGATTAAAAGGTTTTGACTATTTAAGTTGAAATCCTAAGTTCTGGGAAGTGAACCATTTATCAGTCATTTAATTAACACCGTTAATATATTGCATTTATTTTGGTATTGTTCTTAGCCATAAAGAACAGGCTTTGATTCATCTAGTGACTGACTAGGTTCAAAGACCTGAAATTATGATTCCTCAGGGAATCATTTTATATATATTATATATATAATATTTATCATATTTTTAATAATAATTTTTATATTATTATCCTTCCTCAGGGAATCATAATAGTATATAATCATCATCAAGAAATAATACTACCATTGCTTTAGCTCCTCTGTGTATTAGTGCTTCTAGTGCTAGAGTAACCAGACATACACATAGATGATTCAAAGATCTTTCTTTCCTTTCTGCTTCTTACGTGTATCCTATTGTATTTTCTTGAGGGAATGGGAGAGCAGTAAATGCAGCATGGATTGCAGCGTAGCATGCATTGCTACTGCTTTGCTCATAGAAGGTCACTGAGAAGCAAAGTAAATTCTTAGTTCCACAGGCTGTGCTCCATGAATAACCTGCTGAGCCGCTCATCCGAACTAATGGGACACTAGCTCTGTGTTGTGCTACAGTGAAATTCATAATATGCTGCCCCACTTTTAGTTCTATTTTAGATGTAACAGATGTCTCTCAACAGGCCTTGTTAGTTCTTCCTTTCTGTAATTTTTTTTTCCAAGTCTTAGGGTAGTGTTATTAGTAAAAGATTTCTGATTTTAGAGCTGGCTTCTCATGTGAGTGTGTTGTCCAACAGTTTATCATTCTTACTCTTTGATTATTTCACTGGTCATTATTTGACGCTTTTATTTGATGAAACATTTGCTGCCATCATTATCTCTAATATCCTGTCATCACATCTAGGTAATGTTGTGAATGGAACTATTGGAAAGCAAATGGTCGATATGCTTGTGGAATCGTCGAACAATGTGGAGATGATTCTGAAGTTTTTTGATATGTTCTTAAAATTGAAGGATTTGACTTCCTCTGATGCATTTAAAGAATATGACCCTGATGGTAAAGGGATAATTTCGAAGAGGGATTTTCACAGGGCAATGGAAAGCCATAAGCATTACACCCAGTCTGAAACTGAGTTTCTGCTGTCCTGTGCTGAAACAGATGAGAATGAGACTTTGGACTACGAGGAGTTTGTGAAACGATTTCATGAACCTGCTAAAGACATTGGTTTCAATGTCGCTGTTCTCCTGACCAACCTGTCAGAGCACATGCCCCATGACACCCGCTTGCAAACCTTTCTTGAACTGTCGGAGAGTGTGCTAAATTACTTTCAACCTTTCCTTGGACGCATAGAAATCATGGGCAGTGCAAAGCGCATTGAACGAGTTTATTTTGAAATAAGTGAGTCAAGCCGGACTCAGTGGGAGAAACCTCAGGTAAAAGAGTCAAAGAGACAATTTATATTTGATGTTGTAAATGAAGGTGGGGAGAAAGAAAAGATGGAACTTTTTGTTAACTTCTGTGAGGATACCATCTTTGAAATGCAACTGGCTGCCCAAATCTCTGAGTCAGATCTGAATGAAAGGTCAGCAAATAAAGAGGAGAATGAGAAAGATAATCCTGAGGAAGAAGATCCTAGAATGGGTTTCTTCTCTCTCGTGACCATGAAGTCAGCATTAGTAGCTCTCAAGTATAATTTAATGACTCTTATGAAAATGCTCAGCATGAAAAGCCTAAAGAAACAGATGAAAAAAGTGAAGAAAATGACCATGAAGGACATGGTCATGGCTTTGTTTTCTTCCTATTGGAGCATTTTGATGGGCTTACTACATTTTGCTTTTAGTGTTGTCCGGGGCTTCTTTCGCATTATCTGCAGTTTGCTGCTTGGAGGCAGCTTAGTAGAAGGAGCAAAGAAAATCAAGGTGGCTGAACTGTTAGCTAATATGCCAGATCCCACTCAGGATGAGGTGCGTGGGGAAGGAGAAGAAGGGGAGAGGAAGCCAACGGAAGCTGCGTTGCCTACAGAAGACTTGACAGATCTGCAAACTTTATCAGAAGAGAGTGATCTACTCTCAGATATATTTGGTTTGGATTTGAAACGAGAAGGTGGACAATATAAATTGATCCCTCACAATCCAAATGCTGGTTTGAGTGACTTACTGAGCACTCCCTCCATAGCTCCGATGCCTGAGGTACAGGAAAAAATCCAGGTAAACTGTATCTTTTATTCTGACGTATGTTTCTCTCTTTCATATGTTAAGTATAGTCTTGAAATGAGATTTACATCTCTGTTTTTCTGGGTTTTCTGACATTTTGTTAAAGGAATCATATATCATTACTAGTGCTTACTCTCTGATGTCATAAACTTGAATTTTCACAGCCTTCTCTAAGTACATGGTGTTTTGGTTTACTTTTAGTTCAGTGTTAAGTTGTTTCTTCATTAATGTAAATTGAGTTATCATCTTGTCTCAGGGTTTTGGTTGTCTAACAAAGCCAAAAAGACCTAACATTTTGTACCCTGGGTATTCTTTTAAACTAACTCTGTAGTGTATAACAGTGCTTAAACGTATTTTTAAAACTGACTTTTGTAGGAGCAGGTGAAAGAAGATGAAAAGGAAGAGAAAGAGGAAACAAAATCAGAACCTGAAAAAGCAGAGTAGGTATTCCTTTAACATCACATCCTACAGGGTCACTTCACTGCTGATTGCTCTGCTTGACTGTGTGAGTTGCAGTGTACCTGTATTCTCCGTGAGGGGTGAAGGGCCTGGCACTATTAGCTGCCCTGAAGCTACTCTGAACATGACAAACTTTCAAGTAAAAGTGAAATTTTACAAGTGTATTCTGAGAAGAGAAGCAGTTTAGGACATCAGTTATTCTGTTTGTAGAGAGGTACACAGAAATTAATAGTGTAACTTAAAAGTTGTCTCTCATTCTGGTTTGGCTTCAAATGGACTTATGTGATCTTCCCATGTATCATGCTGACAGGTCAAGTTAACTTCTAAATAACTGACAGTTCTTTAGATCATGTGTTTGAGAAGGCAGCCCACTAACTCTGACTTTCTGTAAGGGGACAGCATGGTGATAATCACACATCAGATGCTGGCACGCACTTACTCCCATCTCCTTTTGGAGTGGATAGCTACGAATTCATCATGTGGGCAGAAATAAAAAAAATAAAACTTGAGGCTTGACTTGTAATTGCAAGAAGAACCAAAGTTTTCTGCAACATTTGTGAGAACCAGATAGTTCAAGTGCACGAGGTTGGAGGGGAGCGCTTAGACATATAGGCACTCATACAGACATACAGCTGTCAGCTTCCAGACATTTTGTCACTGCAACTCTTATCTGCACAATTGTGAAGCAGACCCTTCAGTAATAAGGTTGGCAGATTCTTGATTACCTGCCTCTACCAGTTAGCATTCTCACTTCGAGGTGCCAAACTAATAAATTGACTTAAACAGACTGTCACCCTTGCCAGTGCTTTGGACTGAAGAGGGATACAGATCATGTGCGGGAACCGCATGACTCATCATTGAGCCTCATTAAAAGATGAAATAGCCTATTTCAGTGTGTGATTTTAATTTTGTGTTTAGCAATTTTATTAACTTATTGACTGTTATTAACTTGACATATTATTTTGGTTTCTTTTGTATCCTAAGAGGAGAAGATGGAGAAAAAGAAGAGAAAATCAAGGAAGACAAAGGGAAACAGAAGTTAAGACAACTTCATACACACAGATATGGAGAACCAGAAGTTCAGGAATCCGTTTTCTGGAAGAATATCATTGCATACCAACAGAAGCTTCTTGTAAGCTGTTCTCTAAATTATGTGTTTAGCTGTTGGCAGAGGCATGTACCATCACATTATTCTACCAATGTAAAGGACAAATAGCATCTGATGGACCACATTTTTCTATCCACCATCATCCATAAAAAAAAACACACAGCAAAGGTTTAATGGAAATGTTAGAGAAAAGAAATGCACAAATACTATACAAGATATTAATTCTTAGGAGGAGAATTATTGTCCCAAACTCAGACCTTTAGAGATGCCTGTGCATCATTCCTGAATTTTTACAGCAGCTAGTGAGCCTGTAGGATTCCTCCTTTCCTGAGGCAACTTTGGGAAATTACAAGCTCTTCTATAAAAAGAATTGACTAAGATAAAATGCTTAACCTAAACCAAATAAGGAAATATGTTACAGATATTTTTCTTTGTGGAATAGCATGTTAATATTTGTCAAACTTCTCAAAACCTGTACAAAATAAGACTAATTAAATAGTAAAACTGCATCTGAGAGTCCCTCCGTAAAATATGATATCCATGAGTTAGCGGTAGGACTGTTTAAAATCTATGTTTTTATTAGCCAGGAGATTCCATGCATGTTCACTGAGGCTAGTGTGAAATGCAAAGCAAAAAGAAATACACTTTTGCTATTTATTTAGTAGGTAATTGTTTAGGTACAGCCTACTTCTATCATGAGTAATTTAGCAAAATTACAAAACTGCAGTCACAATCACCTTAAAAAAATAGGTGTTTAAATTTTGCTTTTGAAATGAGAATTTATTTTTTTTTTAAGGCTAGTTACATAGCAGTCATGCAAATTTGACTTGATTTTTTTTTCTAATTTTTTTCTAATCGTTTTGTTTAATATTTCGCTAAGTAGGGTTGAAAAATGGACGAATTCCTATGGGAGAGTTAAAACATTCACAACGTGTGCTGTAAAGGATTGTGAATTGTCAGGAATGGAAAAGGTACATTTCTGCAATCTTTTTGATTGCATCATAATGTCA